>CM074301.1:15085000-15397500 GCA_037194245.1 Opsariichthys bidens | reverse complement strand
TCTGATCGGCCGGCGCATGACCCCGCAAACAAAGCCCAGATGTGGGCGGACGGCGTTTAGTCATTGACCAGTGAAGTGGACACGCAGAGATCCTCCGCGATCTGGAAACGGGCCTCCAACGCACAGTGCTTACATCTGTAATGAGGGCAGAAATACTGTACAATTCCTACACGAGATGATCTCTACTCAAAATAAATTCAATTGCTTTTGGAGATCACAAAATAGAGAGCCTTAATCGAACTGAACTTCAGAATCAAACTTGAAGGCTTTCATCAGCGTTGACTCGTGAAGATTACAGCATTGGACCAGAACTGTCACGAACACAAACCTGACGGCTGAGTCGAGTTGAAACCGGAGGTCAAAACACACGTCATGTCACGTTATCTGAAGTTCACATGCATCTGCAGCACTAGAGATGAACCTTATGAGGGCTGAGAGCTTCACTAAATCATTAAACATAAACACACGTTTATTTGGCCGCATGCTTTCATGAATCATTCTCAATCAATACAGATCCAAACCGACATTAGAGGGGAGAGATGGATGACACAGCCATGATGGATGGAGGAATGAGTGGATGGATGGATGGATGAGTGGAGGGATGAGTGGATGGATGGATGGATGAGTGGTGGGTGGATGGGTGGATGAGTGGATGGATGGATGGATGAGGGGATAGATGGATGGATGATGAATAGATGGGTGGATGAGGGGATAGATGGATGGATGATGAATAGATGGATGGATGATGAATAGATGGGTGGATGTGTGGTGGGTGGATGAGGGGATAGATGGATGACACATCCATGATGGATGGATGGATGGATGAAGAGTGGATGGAAGAGTGGATGGATGAGTGGGTGGATGGATGAGGGGATAGATGGATGACATCCACGATGGACGGATGGATGGGTGGATGGATGAGGGGATAGTTGGATGGATGATGAATGGATAGGTTGATGAGGGGATAGATGGATGACACATCCATGATGGATGGATGGATGAGTGGATGGATGAGTGGATGAGGCGACAGATGGGTGACATCCATGATGGATGGATGGATGAGTGGATGGATGAGGGGATGAGGCGACAGATGGGTGACATCCATGATGGATGGATGGATGAGTGGATGGATGAGGGGATAGTTGGATGGATGATGAATAGATAGGTGGATGAGGGGATAGATGGATGGATGATAAATGGATGGGTGGATGAGTGGTGGGTGGATGGATGGGTGGGTGGATGAGTGGATGAAAGAGTGGAGGGATGAGTGGTTGAAAGAGTGGAGGGATGGATGGACGAGTGGATGGAAGGATGGGTGGATGAGTGGCTGGATGGCATCAAAATTCTGGCAACCAAAAATATTCATCCATGGGGAATTAATGTTTAATTAGTTCTTCTCCGACATCAACATCCTGAACAGCATTAAGAGTTCAAATACCCACATTTTATTACAAAACTTCATTTTCAGCCTCATCTCTGTTTTTTCTATTTCTTTTGCATCACCAATATAGATTTATCAGTGAAGATTAAGTTCGCAAAGAATCCAAGCCATGATTTGGTCATGATTTCATGAAACCGGCATGAATGCCTGAAACAAACGGCTGAAGTCAACTCAAGTGTGTCCTGATGTGATGTTCACATGTTCTCATCTGTGATCCGCAAGGATTCGTCACACACGTGTTCGGAGTAAACGTTTTATTGCAGAGAGAATAAACCTGCTCTGAACGGCCACCGACTCAATAAAATCGACCGATCCAACTCAAGAGTGAAGAATCAGAGTTTGACATTTCGAGTCACTCACTGCAGTGATCCACCATCACCATCAATGTCAACCTACAAAATAAGTCTTCAAAAACTCATAATAATTCAATTTAACTCCTAATCTCCAATTGAGAGTTCACATTCAATCCAGATCGGATGCTGCAAAACATCTGAACATCAATTCAAATGACATCTGTATTTAGTGATCTACAAACATGAAGCTCCTATAAATGACCACAGGCCTCTGTGAGGTGCTGACCTATGAATTCATGATATAAAAAATTAAAATGCATGAACTATAATGACTGTACAGGCACTTTTGGCACTGAACCGAGGCCTGCACGCATCTGCAGAGCAGCATTCACACTGCGTTACCCGTAAACACGATGCGAATTAAGTTTGTGATGAAATGCATGAGTGTGTATGGTGTTTATGTTAGATTAAATGTCACAAAGCACGCTTTGCTTCAGCTCGCGCTTACATGCGTGCGGATGCAGCACGCGCATGGGGTGACATTCAGCTCGCGCGAGCACGCACGATGCTCATGCATGCGGGGAAATATCAAAAGCTGATGCAAACGACACACGAAACGCAAGAAAGACGCACGCGGTGCCGCGCGAGCCACTTACCGACGGATCTGTAGCCCAGGACGGCGATCTTGCGCGATTTCGGCTGCGGCATCTTTATTTATTCCCTACCACATCAACATCCACATGTAAGAGGGCTTGTCCTGTCTGGAGCAAACGAAATCACATGGATTTGATCCGGCACTGCGTCACAGCGTTCAGAAGCGTTGAGTGGGAATAAAGTAATTACTCCGTTCTGGCGAATAAAGCGATTTTTTGGGGGATAAATTACGAGGAAAGTCTCAGACTCTGCGTCACTGCCCACCGCAAGAGTGCGTTAATTATGCAGGAATGACCGCGCTGGATTGGTTCAGCGCGCCCTGGGAGGCGGGACGTATCGACGTTAATAGCGCAATCATTGGCTCAGCGGGTCTAAACGGTTCTACATGCGTGAATGTGATTGGATGGCCGCAGTTGTCAATGATGAGACGCCAGATTAAACACAGACATGCGTTTTAGAATGTTCAGATTTGAAAAGAAGTGCAGAACTACTTTGACGTGACAGGCAGGGATGGGTGGGTTACTTTTAAAATGTATTTCACTACAGATTACAAAATATATGCTTTAAAAAGTCATTTGTAACGTATTTCGTTACATTACTCAAGTTTAGTCACGTAATCTGAATACTTTAGAACACTTTGGAATACTAATAAGTGTGAAACAAACACAAAAAAGGTCATTGTGAGTTTTTATCTCACAATTCTGACTTTTTCCCTCAGAATTGAGTGATTTAAAGTTGCAGTTTGGAGTTATAAAGTCAGAATTATGAGATATAAACTCACAATATTGAGAAAAATTAGTTATGAGATATAAACTCACAATATTGAGAAAAGTCAGAATTATGAGATATAAACTCATACTAAATTCACAATTGCAAGAAAAAAAGTCAGTATTGCAAGTTTAGATCTCCCAGTTTATTATAGCTTGCAATTGTGAGTTTAAATCTCGTCATTCTGAGAAAAAGAAGTCAGAATTGTGAAACACAAACTCACAATTGTGAGGGAAAAAACTAATAGTGAGAAAAAGTCACAGTGACGAGTGAATTATAAAATGACTCACAAAACATGAAAACAGTCGTGGATCATCAGGTCATGACAGGACAGTTGGACAGTTTTTTTTATAAATTCAGTCATTTTGTCTTGTTCAGGACAGAACTAAATAAAAATAAAAAAATTTTTATGATCCTCTTAATGTTGGTGAAACTGAACTCGTCTTTTTCAGACGGTCAGAGTCAGAGAATCACCAATCGCTGTTTAAATGACATTAAAACTCAAAGTAATCACTTTGGTAATCTAAAACACTTTTCAGATGGAACTGTAATCTGATTACCACCCATTTAAAATGAAATACGAATTTTGAATACGAAACTAAGTTACTCGTATTTCGTTACTCCCCAACCCTGTGTTTTAACTATACATTTTATTTCCATCATTATATATCTGAATGTATAGGATACATGATCAAACTCAAAAGATGTAAATCACACATAAACCACAACATCACGACTGAACATATTCTCACTTTGAGTTGATGTTCATTTTTTATCTGTACAAACTTCTAAAATAAAGTATGACAATCTAAATCTGTGCTTTTTTCTTTCTCAAATAAATATTTATGTTTTCTTGGGAATATAATTTAACTGTTTGATTCATTCACTTTATTCTTTAATCCCTTTTCATCATTTTTAGCAGGGAAACAACAGCACAAACATGCGTAAGGATCAGTAAATGGATTTTATATATAAATATATATATGTATATATATATATTTATATAGTGGTTTTTCAGGTCCTCATGTAAGATAACTGTGCTGAGACTGAGACTCACCATAATTCTTGATGAACATTCAGTTTATTAAATATGAGCATTAAATAATTAGGTCTAATGAAGTTGGAATATCTGACCTTGACCTCTAAAGTTAATAATGCAAAGACTTAAAATTACAACACAAACTTATTCAAAGATTCAGGAATGAACCAGTTTGTATTCACAAAACGTCATGAACTTCATCTCATGTTATTTTAAGGATTTTGATCAATTTCCAGGACAATCACTCACAGTAGTTTAATGTCAGTCTCTGCTGCCCTCTTCTGGTCAGTCAAATCTTCAAACAAACTTTCATTTCTTTATATTCCAAAACTGAGAAGAACATAATTACCATTTCTTTTCTGTTTGTCTCTTTTCCCTCATCTTCTTCATCATTTGCTTCCGGTAATACAAACAATAAAAATTTGTTTCAACTTCCTAATCCTCCAAAAAAAGGGTAAACGAAGAGCCCGAGTACATCATTTTAGAAAGGGATTATGGAGAAAATAATTAAATAGCTTTCTTTTTTATACACTGTTAAATGTTGCTGTAGATTTAGCAGCACATTACTGTAAAAACCAACAGTACAATACTGTATTATTAATTACAGCAGAAGCAGACTAAAATTAGAAAATGCTGTAAAAATACTGTAAAATACTGTTTTGTAGAATCACAGCACTCCTCTAGTGTACTATAAATTAAATTACAGTACGTTTACTGTATATGAAAATACCGTGCTGCCTGTACTGTACTGTAAAAATACAGGAAAATTGTTAACAGTGTAGCTAAGTTTCCATTCAGTTTTTGCGCTGTTTTTTATCGACAAAGTGAATGTGTGTGTGAGAGACGCCTGTTACACACTCTTGCTGTGTCTAATAGTTCACTCCAAGAGATTCGTATGAATTATTTCACTTTATTCAGTTGAGTTTTACATTTGGACAGTGTTTAATTTAATTTGAAGTCCATTCTAAAAAACTTCAACTGAATGTTAATGGTTGTTAAATATTAAATTTCTGAAGGACTGAGAAAGATTTTTTTTTAAACTGGATATAGAGGAAAATGTTTTGGGTCAGTTTACGAGACCTCTGTAAATGTGTAGGAATGAAAGTCTTTTTAATATTAATTTGTATTTTAATAGACAAAAAATACCTCCAAATGTGGCCTTCATTGTTAATCTTTGTTTGATTATAGGGAAGTACCATATACATAAACAGAAATAGGCTAAAGAAAATCCAGCTTTTTGTTATTTCAGATCGATGTGAAACGTTGCAATGGTTTGTGAATTACTCTTAGATGAAAAATGTACATGTCCCTAATTTTTAACAGATGCTCGAACATTTTGACATTAAGAGTAACTTTGAGCCCTAAGATTGTCTCTGTTGTAAATACGCCCCCTGTTGATCTGTTTCCACACCTGTGATCAGAAACTCCACTCTCATACTACACTCACCAGGAAGAGACTCTGACTGTTTGATAATCTTCCTGTCATGACTATTTCTTATAGTTTATACATTTTCTCTCTTGAGAGAAGAAACAAAGAACGAAGAGGAACATTTTCACTAAGGATTTAAGAGTTTCTTTCTGAACAGACAGCGGATCTTTTTGATTCTCCTGGTTTTTATTTTTTATACCATCGTTGAGAAAGTGAAAGTAAAGTTTAGCTTGCTGGAGCTCAAACAGTGAAAATGGCGTCAACGCCTGTTTCTCCAGAAGAACTTTGTTGTCCCGTGTGCAGGCAAATCTTCAAGTCTCCTGTTGTTCTGTCATGTAGTCACAAGTTCTGTAAAGAGTGTCTTCAACAGTTCTGGAGAACTAAGGAAACTCAGGAGTGTCCTGTCTGCAAGAGAAGATCCTCAAACGACTTTACTCTTCCTAATATGGCGTTAACAAACTTGTGTGAGTCGTTCCCGAAGGAAACAAATGAAAGTTGTCCATCAGGATCTGAGGAGATCTGTGGTTTACACAGTGAGAAACTCAAACTCTTCTGTCTGGAGGACAAACAGCCTGTGTGTGTCGTGTGCAGAGACTCACAGAAACACGTCAATCACACTTTTAGGCCCATCAGTGAAGTTGGTCCATCATATATGGTAAGAAATATTTATTTCTGAAGCGATTAAAGCTTGTCATTAATGTCTCAGTACCATTTTGTTCATACTGTGTATTAGAAGTGGGAATCTAGTCGCCTCACGATCCGATTCCAAAATGATTCTTGATCTACTATTTATTATTATTAATAAATAAGTTTACCGACTTGAAAATCTTAAACTCCTCCTTACATTTACATATTATTACATAAGTTATTAGAAGTACTTTTTAAAATAATTACGAATTGAAAAAAATTGAAACAATTGTATTTTAAGAATTTTAAACTAATATAACTTCAAGAACACAGAAGTGCGTTTTCCATTCAAGAACTGTGTGATTGTTTTCTCATGTTTACTGTTGTTTGACTCTCATGACTGAATGACAGACAGCAGGAGATCTAAAAAACTGCATTCATGCACGGATCACTTTTGAAAATGTCCTTGAAATTCGCTTTAACCTTTCCGTGTTTCTCAGCGTCATCATGCATCTGGTTAAAAATTAAGCTCAGAATCATTCTAGGAGAGAAAAGCGATGCATCGATGGACCAATTTCCCCTGCCCACCCCCACTATGTATTACATACATGAGCATATCACAGAAATCCCTGGTGTCTTATAGATTTCCACTTTAAATTTTAGGTGGAACTGAAGTCCTCAAAAGGGAATTTTAAACACAAAGAAAACAATACAGGAAAGTTTGAGAAAACAGATCAACTCAAGGTGAGTAGACCTATTGTTTCTTTTGACATATTCACAGATGTAATTAAAACAGCTTAATTGATTTATCTGACAAATTACACTCAGCCGTTCTCTGGGGGTGTTTTAACAAAGCCACCTCAGACTCCAGACTCCCACCGTCTCTTGACATTTACTTTACATCAAAACGGTTGGCAATAATACAAGGCTTTGTGTCTTAAAAATAATTAAGTGCGTAATAACGACAGCAATTAAAGATTGTCATGGTTTGGTTGTAACACTTTTTGCTTCATCATCAGTAACTCACTGAGTCTTTGCACTATAGTAGCCTACTAAACATTTTATACAAAGTTCCTATTACAAAAGTCACAAATTCAAACCTCTGCATGAATACCACAGCCAGTAAATAAGTTAAAATAAGTTGATGCCAAATCAATGGTGTGCCTTTGCTACAATCAACCCCACTGTCGGGTTAAGATCCAACACATGCTTAAAAAAACAGCTTTATTGAAAAAATCCCAAAAAATGTCTTTCTGTGACTGACCAATCAAATCCACTTAGTGTTTGACTCAGGATTCTGTGTGTAAATCAGTCTTCTAGACTGTTGCATAGGCAGTAAATTTCTGTTGCTAAGAACAGCCAGAATGCAGATTCATCATGCGACAGCTATAAGCAAACAGAGGAGAGGTTAGTGAGTTTGATTGGATTCATTTATTTACAATGTAGCATTTTAAAGTTTATAAGAACTTAAATTAAAGGGCCATATGATGCTATTTTGAAAATTCAATATTTTGTTTATTGGGTGTAGAATAGTTTAACATGCTTTAATTTTCAAAAAAAAAAAAATATTTTTCACATAATATACACTATTGTCCGGAGCCCATAAAGGGATGTGGTGGTGGGAAAAAAATTTGGATGGGAGGAGTTCTTTTTTTTTTTTAAACTTTTGCGTTCTCCCGAGAAACTTTGTGTTACCTCATAAAACCTGTTGTGGGCTTGGACAAACACTTCCTGTTTAATGTCAGTGTTTCAGTCAGCTCAGTGTTTTAATAATACACACAAATAATGAGCGGCTCATTTAGAGTTTGAACTTGTTACACTCAAATCTAAAGAAACACAGTCAGTGCTGAAGGAGTTCAGTAAAGTTGGCAATATATTCACAGATTTGAACTTCCCGGATCAATAACTCGTGAACTAAATGTTTTTAAAACACAAATGCAGCTATTTCCAATAACGTAGGAAACAAGCTACAACACAATTTTCCTCAAATTAATTTTATTATATAAAGTGGTCTCTATGAGCATGCGGGGGGAGAGACAAGTCTGAAGGGATCATCTGAAAAATGCAAAACCCTTTTGATAATTTTATATTATGAAATATATTACAGTTTTTTTCGATTGCTAAACAACAGTGGGCACAACTGGAGTCACATGTGCACAACTCTAACTCCAGTCTGCACAGCAGCAGTTCATGTGGACCAAACTCTAGTTCATTTTTCATTGCTTGAACACAGTTTTCAAAACTCTACACACTTATCCCATGACTTTAACCACAACCTGCACAACACTGTGGATTCACAGCACTTTGTTCAAATGCTAACACACTGCAGTCAAAACTGTGAACCACACATTCAAAACAGAATAGATTTCAGCCATGTGTGTTTCAAACACTGCTGATTGTAATTTCAGCTGAAAGGCTGAGCAGGTGTCTTGTTTTAGATTTGTTAGTGAACACACACACACACATATATATATATATATATATGAACCAGAAACACTAATTTTGAAAATGGAACAAGGATGTGATGATGAAGACCTGTGGCCTGATGCTCGAGAGAGAGGCAGGATTAGCCCCTCAATTAGTTGTTCAAATTACAGTATATACAGTATAAGTTTCTACCTTTTTTTCCTCATTACTGTAATTCCGTAAATCACTACAGACTATTGAAGCAAACTGCTAATTTTCATTTACCTTAAAGAATTATGTTCTAAAAATTTAAATAAATCATGTGAAAGAATGTCTCTTTTCTTTGAAGAAAATAATACTTTGTATGTAGTCACTGAAATTGTTCAAACTGTAAAGATGAAAGTTTGTATTTTCTGTGTTGGTGTTTGATGCAAGTGTTTTTCCTCTCAGTGTGTTCTGAGTGACAGTGTGTGTTCTCTCAGTGAGGGTTGTGCAGTGTTTGGCTGCACTGAGTCTGTTTTGACTCGTGTGTTCAGAGTTGTGTTGCTTGGAATGAGTTTTGCAGGTGATGTGAACTGTTTAGCTCAGGTGACTGTTGGTAGTGCAGACTGTAGTTAGAGTTTTGCACATGTGACTCCAGTTGTGCTCAGTCGTTTAGCAATCGAAAAAAACTGTAAATAATTTCACTGTAACACACAGTACTGTCAGTTCACACGTCACTGGAACTGAGAGTAACTTTAAACACATTAATAAAGACTCAGGATAATGACAGGATACAACGGAAACACCAAGTACAAAACTTTAACAACGAACAATGACAGGACTGACACAGATGGAATAAATACACAGGAACACATGAGGATAACGATCAGGGCACAGGTGACAGACATAATCACAGACAAGACACAGCTGAGCTAAATGAACTAATAATGACAACTAATGACAAACGGAGAATCAAAACAAGGACCACATGACAATTGACAGGAGTAGAACTCAAAACAACATGTGACCAAAGAGAGGACTGGGAAACAGATAAACACACACACGACTATGACAGTACCAACATCATTTGTAAAGAAGTAAAGAATGTGATACTTGCCAAACTAAGTGTTGATGTTTAACCAGCAGGAGAGCAGTGAGGCTTTAACTGAGTTTGGTTACACTACAGTGTGTAACATTGAAGTTATTTCATTTACATTTACATTTAGTCATTTAGCAGACGCTTTTATCCAAAACGACTTACAAGTGAGGAAAACAAACAAGCGATTCTTCATGAATTGGCAAATAGACACAGGAAGTGCTCACAATACAAGTTTCATACATTGCTCAGTACCATAAGCTACAGTAGGAAGGGAAAAATGAAAAAGGAAATTGATTGACTATATTGATTATTAATGACTATATTTGTAGAAATGTTTGTCTCACCGCCGCCTGCTAATAGAAACCAATTTATATTATAAAGCTTGTTTGAGTTGTTTGAGGACGATTGGGTTGTTCAAGCTCCTTGTCTCCATTACTTTGATTGGAAATAGATGCATTTGTGTTCTAACAAGATGTGTTTAGAAATTGATCCAGGAATCTGTGAATATATTGCCAGCTTTACTGAACTCATTGAGTTAAGCACAGACCGCATTTCATTATATTTTAGTCCAAGTTCAAACGGACCGCTTCATTGATAACTTACAGAGCTGACTGAAACACTGCCAACGGGTCATTAACAGGAAATGTGTTTGTCTGAGCTCACAAAGGGGTTTGAGAGGAAATACAAAAGTTTCTTGAGGGAACGCAAAAGATAAATAAAATTAAAAAAAAAAAAGTAAATTCGATTAACTCCTAAGTAGTGCTGAGTTATTTGCTGATAAATAGAAAAAATATTTTCATAATTTATTTAACTAAAAACAAATATGTAGAGTTTAAGTGGCATTTTAATTCATAACTTCATGTAACATGCACAGATCAAAGAAAATGGCACAATATTATTTAAAGCAGATTCTTGTTTCAATATAATCCCTTGCGTCGATCACCAGATATTTCCCCATAAAATATCCATTAGGGGCGTCAGGGGCTACACACAAAAGCTTTTGCACCCTCAGATTCCAAATCCTAAGATAGTCTCGACCAAATATTGTCCTATCCCAACAAACCCTACACGAATGGAAAGCTTAGTTATTCAGCTTTCAGATGATGCATACATCTCAATTTAAAATAAAAAAAACCCTTATGACTGGTTTTGTGGTCCAGGGTCACAAAAAAAAAAAAAATAATAAAATGCTTACTTTTTCTGGGTTCAGTTATGAGGAATCCTATATTGTTAACAGGGATGTTGGTGCACATTTTATCATTTGATTATGATTTATAAATATAATATTCTACATCATTTATGCATGTCCATCTTTATTTTTATTGTGTTTTGTTTTTGTGAATTGCTTTATAAACAGAAAAATCATGATCTCATCAAGAAAAGCATCTTAATTGAAGATGGAAATCCTACTCAATATCGTCTGCAAAAGAAGACAGACAATTTGGATCAATCTGAAGCATATAGAAAAATTACCTTCGGAGAAAGAGACAAAACCAAACCCCATAAAACCATTCTGATGGTTGGAGAAACAGGAACAGGAAAAACAACCCTGATCAATGTGATGATCAACTACATGTTGGGTGTTCAGAGAGAAGACAAGGTTTGGTTTGAGATCACAGATGATCAGCGTCACCGAACATCAGCTCACAGTCAGACCTCCATCATCACTGTTTATGGGTTTTATCTACAAGAGAGTCCAATCCATCTAACAATCATCGACACTCCAGGATATGGAAACACTCGGAGTATTGAAGTGGATAAAGAAATTTCTCCGAGTTTTTTTTAGTTTAATTAAATCTGCTGAAGGGATTCATGAAATAGATGCAGTGTGTCTGGTGATTAAAGCATCTCAAACTCGACTCTCTGACAGACAAATATACATATTAGATGCTGTTCAGTCTTTATTTGGAAGAGATATTGCTGAAAACATTGTCCTGCTCTTCACACACTCATCTGGAGTTCGACCCAGAAATGCTCTGACGACTGTTGAAGAGGCTAAAATCAAGTGTGCAGTGAATGATGAGAATCAGCCAGTGTTTTTCCTGTTTGACAACTGCCAGTCAGAAGCTGCTGATGAAGATGAAATGCTGAAACAATCATGGGATCTCAGTTTCAGAGGAATCACAGGATTGTTCAAGTTTCTTGACACAATGAAACCAAAAACCCTGAACATGACTCGAGATGTGCTACAGAAACGAGAGCAGTTGGAGGCAAACGTGTCCAATCTAAAAGCACGTGTTGAAGTTGAAGTGCTCTACAAAGAGAGAGTTGATATTGATCGCTCTAAAGCCAGTGTGGCGACATGCTGCACCGTCTGTGAGGAGAACTGTCACTATCCAGGATGCTGGTGGGTCGGTGATCTCTCATGGTGCAGTGTGATGAAAGATGATCACTGTACAGTGTGCACAAATAAATGCCACTACAGCGAACACGTCAAAGGAGCAAAAATATATGAAACAAAGACAAAGAAAGAAAAGAGGACATATGAAGAGTTAAAGGAGGAATATGATGGGAAGATTAGTGATGGTGTGTCTTCGGTCAAGAATCTGGAAAAAGAACTAGAGAAAGAGAAAATAAAACTGGTGAATGAAGCTTTTCACTGTGTGGAAACTCTGGAGATGATCGCTCTCAATGCTGATTCTCTGTTCACACTCCTGCATATTGACTTTCTGATTGAGAAGATGAAAGAAATAAATGAACCTCAAAAGGCTGAAACTCTGGAAAACATCAAGAAGAGAGCAGGAGAAAAACGTGGAGCTCTGGAATTCATGAGAATTCATAAGCATTTCTAGAAGTGACTTAAAATTGTGGTCACACATTAAGTTTTGCTTGTGAAAAGCATGTCTGTGCTGGTTCTCCATCAAAACCAGCACCTAACTAGCATCAACCAGCTATGATGAGCTGCTGCCCTCAGCTGGTTTTGATAGAAAATAGGGCCCTGAAAAGTCTTGTTTTTTTTCTTTCTTGTTTTCAGCATCTGTGTATCAAATCACCATCAAATGTAAAATCCCATTGTAAAGGAGAGTCAGCGGGATTTGATCCAAATACAGCTTTTATTTACAGACGTAGCCAGACAGGCAATGGTCAACTCAACGGCAAACAGAAATAGTAAGGAACAGGCAAACTCGTAGTACCATCCAGGCTATAGGTCAAAGGTGGGCAGATAAACATCAAAACAAGAAACAGGCAGGATCAGAAACAGGCAAACAGGACAAGGAAAATACGCTCAGAATTGTAACACGACTTTGGACAAAAGAACCTCATCAATATGAGGGTAAGAGACTAATGGGCGGGCGACCTCTGGTGGACAACGGAACGGATTCATAACACCCATATTGATTATTGTATTGTAAGCTCTATTTCATTTCTTATTATTTAGAGTTCAGTTAAAGAAATGGTCAATTATTATTCAGCTTTTGCAGCAGAGAATGTTATAACTGTCAGCTGTTATCACGTCTGTTATTGTCACTGTGGAAACTTGAAGAACCGCTCAAGAGAGGAGAACACAGGAGGGGTTTTTACTAATCCCCGCTCTTATTACAAAATCAACACAATATCCAACAGGATAGACACTCTTCAACAAGTAGATTCCCTCTGAACATGAGCACATACACCCCCTAGCGGCCACAACTGGAACTGGCCGAATTGTACCACAGTCACTGTCTTTTTTTATTGTACATTCATGTCTTAATGTGTGTTTTTTATAGGTGGATTTATTGTTGAATAGACTGTGTATGCCATGTTTTTTCCATCATTATTTTATTATTACTTCACTATCATTTTAACTATTGTGTAGTTTTAATCATATTCTGTCACTGGTAACATTCAGTACAGGATCTGCAGATGAAAAATAACTTCTGTTGCATTTAATGAAATGTTTATTGAATTTTGTTTTTCAAAGAATACAACGCAAATTAACAGCAGCACTATGTAAACAGTTTCTACAGTAAGATTTATTATAGAAGCATGTGAAATACAATATTTATGCATTTTGGAAAATTGTCTTATGAATAAATGGAATTAAATGGTTTCACTTGTATCTTACTTTTATCAATAAATGGATCAGTTTTTGTTTTGGTGCAGATTTGTTTTGTTTATTTGTCCTCAACTGCAAAGACACATTTAACACATTTATTAAACTACAAATTCAAAACCACAAAAATAATTGACCAAACACTATAACTACATTATTGGTCATTTAAATCTATTTTAGCTTTAAGTGGCTCTCAGAAGCATCAGACTCTGAACACTCATTACACACCATTAATGAACTATAAGATCATGTGAGGGTTAAAAAGAAAACTATAAACTATAAACTTCCTAACAGTATTGTTTTGGGACCCAAAATATATGTTCACTGCATCAGCTACAGGCTGTTCACCTAAAGGTTTGGATGTGAATAATCATGAAATCAAGTGTATAAAAATCCTGAATCTTAATCAAAGATTTGGGAGAAAAGCCTCATAACCTCATAACCAAAGACACTATAATGCAAAAACTTCTTTTAAAAAAAACCACAAACTTAATTCAGCTTTTCCAAGTTACAGTGTAGAAAATATTGAGATCAAATGACATTATCATTAACAATAGTTTGACTTGCTGTTAAATGTCAGTCTCTGCTGCCCTCTTCTGGTCAGTCAAATATTTAAACAATCTTTTTTATATATTCCTGAGAGGAACCTACTAACTGATAATAGAGGATAATAATAATCCATATAACTGTTAGTCAAGGCTTTTACAGTGAATGTTAAAGAAGCCTTTACTAGTATATATATAATATTTATTAGGGGTGTGACGAGACCCCTATCCCACGAGACGAGACACGAGATCGGGTTCACGAGACGAGATTTTTATAGTATTTTTAAGAAATCCTCAATAATGAAACGTATGAAGGGAAAATAGTCTTTTATTCAACTGAAAATCATAAAATGCAAAAATGTTGGTGCGTTTGGAAATCAACTTGTAATGCATGTCATTTTACTTCTATTTTAATGAATTATTTGCAGTAAAACAACATGCAAACACTGCTAAATGTTGCTACAAAAATCAACCAATTGTTTTCTGCCCTGTATAATTTCACATGAGAAATCTCACTGAACTTCTTTCTATAGATTGAACATAAAATAAACAATATAAATAAAATAAACATAAAAATAAAAAAATCAAATTACACTTTGTCACTTTAACTGCAGTAGTTGACCATTTTCCAGTCACTATTGATTGTGTGGCTGTAACTGTGATAAAGCTCTGCGTACACCGAGAAGTCCAGCCGTCGGCAGTGATAGCGATGCTTTCTGCCTCTTTAGGGGTCGTTCACATATCGCGCCTAATAAAGCGTGTAAAGCGCGGCCGCGTCGCTTCCTCCTGCTTTTGCAAGCGTTCGGGAGCTCGCGCTTCTGTCGCGTCTGTCGTTGCTATGCAACCATGAACTGCGCTCTACACGACCATCGCTTGGTTCTTGTCACATAACAAGACATTCTGAAATGTTGAGATGTTTTCATCTCGCCGCGGTTTCAGCCATGCTTAATCAAGATGACGAATATAATGATGTGTTGCAGCCAGCTGCAGCTCGTGGCTCTAAATTTCGCGGGTGGATTGCGTCATGAACATGCATTATCGCGATAGTGCAATAGAATTAAAATCTCTATCGTAGGCCAATTTTGTATCGTTTATATCGCATATCGTTTATATCGCCCATTACTAGATTTCAGACACCGGTGAACATCCAGAGAGAGTGGACTCTTATGAGTGCCTGGGTGTTCATCTGAACCACAAACTGGACTGGACTCTCAACACGGACGGATTGTACAGGAAGGGTCAGAGCAGGCTCTACCTCCTGAGGAGCCTGAGATCTTTTGGAGTGCAGGGCAGACTTTCTATGACTCTGTGGTGGCATCAGCCCAGCCATCCAGTACGGTGTGTTCTGCTGGAGAGGGAGAGGAGGAAGAGGGACGAGATCATCAGGAAGTCCAGCTCTGTCCTCGGCTGTCTTCCTGTGACAGAAGGGTTCTGGCGAAACTTTTCTATGCTGGCCCATGAGTCTCACCCCTGCAGGACACACTGTCAGCTCTGCAGAGCAGCTTCAGTGACAGACTGCTCCACCCTCGGTGTGTGAAAGAGCGATTCTGCAGGTCTTTTCTTCCTGCTGCAGTCAGACTTCACAATAAACACTGCTAATATGCAACTCTTTTTATGTGCAATATTTATACAAGTAATGTGCCATCTCACTGTGCAAGTTTTGAAATGTGCAATATATATATATTTTTTTGTATAGTCCATAGTCCAGGTTTTCTGTATTTATCTTAGTGTGCACTATTTTTACCATGTACCCCTGCTGATCCTAAATGCAATTTCCCCACTGCGGGACAAATAAAGGCTTTACTTACTTATATAGGGCTTCTGCTCCTAAAACTCACTGAGGTTCTGTTTGGGAGGCTCTGAAAAATGTTCCTTGAAACACAAACACACTCGTATCCATGCCCTAATAATAGTGTTCAGGCCACAAATAAGTGTCTGTAACAGTTTCCAGGTATTTAAGCTCCTACAATCACCATATGATCGATCATTTCTGAGTTATGCATCAGTTTCACAAGTTCACATTTACATATAATTAAGAAGAGTAAAGTTTTAAACATTTTTGGCGTGCTGTCCAGGGGGAGCTCGGCATTTTGGCCCGAACCCAGAGTACCCACCCCCACCCCCCAGTTGTGATATAACTAGTTGGAACTACAAGTAACCAGATGGGGTGGGGGAGGGATGCTGGTAAACTCAGATGAACAGAGGTCAGTCTGCTGTATTTATACCTCTTGTCATTGATTGAGTTGATTAACTGAATCCTCTCCACTTGTGCTGATGAGGTTAATTATCTGCACCTGATCCTCCCAAACTTTGTTAATTAAACATCATTAAAAGATACTACTTTTGTTTTAATCAATCCTGGTGATAAAAGCAAACACAGAAAAAGGTCAATACAGGAGCAAAAACAAAAACAGGATGAACACTTAAAAAAATAAAATAAAATTCTCACAAACTGCAAGGCATTGTTGAATTACATTTGCAAACACTGCCACCTAGAGGCTGTGTGATAAAATAACTGCACCTGCAAATAGTGACTTTTAACCGAAAGTGAGCATCACTGAAGGATGTTAGTTTGAGAGTTACACAGCAGAGGATACTCAGAAAACGCTTTTGTGTACTATTTTATAACACTGATATTAAGATGAACAGATTTACTTTAAAACTTGTGAAAACTGTGACACTTCTGGAGGTTTTGGAATTCATGTAATTGCTCTTATTTGATTATGTTCTGATTCTATATAATTGTAACAATGAATTTTGTGAACTATAAACATTTAAAGGGATAGTTCAGCCAAAAATAAACCTGTGTGAGTTTCTTTCTTCTGTTGAACACAAAAGAAGATATTTTTAAAGAATGTTGGTAATCAAATAAGTTTGCCATTGATTTCCATATTATTATTATTTTCCTACTATGCAAATAAATGGTGCCATCAACCTCTGATCCGTTCCCAGTCTTTATAATTTATTCAGTATTTCAGTTTCACAAGCCCTTCAGAGAATGCACATTATAAAAGCTCTTTCTGGTGGAGTTGTTTGCAGGTTATAGTTATAACCATCTGCAGTATTTCTTACAGTAACACTTTATTTTACAGTGCCGTAGTTACACATTACTACATGAACTTACTATAATAATAACAGTAAACTATGCATAATTACAAGTAACTAACCAAACTGGGTAACACTTTATTTTACAGTGTCATTGTCACATATGTTACATGTATTTACCATAGTAATACCTAGAAATGATGCTTAATTACATGCAGTTAACCCTAAACCAACCCTCATCCTAACTCCAACCCTATAGTAAGTACATGTAGTTAATTGTCATTGCTGAGTACTTAAATGCATAATTACACCGTAATACCGACACCTTAAAATAAAGTATAACCCCAAACTGTAACTCTATAGTAAGTACATGTAGTTCATTAATAGTATTCAGTACTTATTTGAGTAATTACAATGTAACTACTACACTGTAAAATAAAGTGTAACCTTTCTTACATATTTTTACCGTACCTCTGTGTCATGTTTCCACTGACATGTTCAGATCACGATGTAAAAGTAGAAAACCAGACCTGTTGGTGTAACTGAAATAACAATGACCAGAACTGAAACTGTTCACCTTACATGAAACTGTAGATCATGGAGATTTTATGTGGTTCAAATAAAAACATTTGTAACTTTTTTCTCACTTGATCTTCAAGAAATTGAATTGGGCCTAAACAATTATTAAAGAATGGAAATATATTTAAGCAGAGTTGTTCTAATATTCAGAACAATATAGTTCAATAAACAATAACTAATATTAACATATATTTTAGAAGAGTAAGTTTGTAGAATAATGTTTCAGAACACAATCAATCCACTCACGGTCACATCAACCAGAACCAACAGAAGAATCTGCAGTGCCATATTTGCTTGATTACTAATAATGTTTCCAATATGTGAGAAATAATAATATTCTGCATATTTCCTTTAACCTTCCTTTATGTCCTTTATTGTTTTAAAAATAAAAGTGATTAATTTAGAGGGACACCTGGACCTGTGGACCCCTAAAATCATTCCGGTGCTTCACTCCACAAGCTTGAGCCGGAACCTCCGCTTTTGAAAGAAATCCCAAGAAATGACAAACCCAAACTAAAACAGATGCAGTTCATGAACAGTTTATTGTAAAGTCATAATTAATTATTGTCATAATAAAAAAAAATTCTAAATAGCTTGAAATTTTTATAAATTCATCAGAAATGTACTTTCATGAAATATCTTTGTGAAAAAAAAAAATTTGGAGTCTGCAATCTAGAAATGCACTCCAGCTAAAGCCACATGTCTGACCATGTTATATTTCAAATCTGAAGATGATAAGTTTAAAATTATGAGTTTTATTAAAGGTTTGTGTCATGTGATTTTATTTTGAGAAGACTCTAAAATGCTAGCTGATGTTTATTGCCATCTTCTCAGCATCCATTCAGTCTCTTGTTTTGTGGTGCAAACGGACCCATTCAGTTTCAGAGCACCGTTCACACATTCAAACGAAGATTGTTTTCTCGTTCCTTAACCTAAACATAAAATACGGTCATTGATGGTCATTTCTTGTACTACCAAAGCTATTTATCTTTTCTGTAGAGCATGTTTGAAACCTGTTGACACATGGTTTGAGTTTCTAGTAAATCACATGATATTTAAAACTAGGCATTGACTCAGTATAAATACAACTGTGAATCTCCCTGTTTCCAAGTTCCTGAACTGTGTTGCTGAAGGAATCACTGTTACAAACCAGGAATTTTGTAAGTTACACTGTAAAATGTTTATTGTCAAATTAACAGTAACTTACTGGCAACAATTATCCAATAGTTGCTGTACTTCATTCCACAGTGAAATTACAGTAAAAATAATTACAGTAGTTTTAAACATACTGTAAAATAAAGTACAGCATTAAACTGTTATTTTTATTATTATTATTTTTAATTTTACTGTTATATGTTCAATAACACAAGTTATTGCTTCACATCAACAGCTTTATTCAGGTTTCATCTTTTACATTTCATAGCTGAACTTCAATAGATTATACAGATTTACCAGCATATTAACCATATTTCATCAATGAACAAAATATAAATTATTAACATTTAAGCTGTAAAAGTTACAAATGTGAAAAAGGCACTTGTTTGCATACATTTAAAGTGCACACCCACACATAGTGCATTACTAACATTCATGACCCTATAGGCATAGTTGGATTTACATGCCTCTTGGTGCTAGAATAAAATGAAGCAAAAAAACAACAACAAAAAAGTATTCTCTTAAAGTCTAAATACGTAAACATTGTTAGCCTCAGTCACTTAATGCACACTACCTGTAACATTAATAAATAAATAAATTATTAATAAGTTTGGAAGTTGAATAAACATGCACTTTTTACAGTAATAAACTGTAAATTAATTTATAGCAACACACTGCAGAAAAACAGCAATAATTGTTACTTAATAAATAAATAAAAAATAACCTTAATATGTCAACAGGATTAATAAGAATTTTATTACCTATTGAATACATAATGTAAGAGTAGGAAGGGTTGAATCCACATCCATCCATTCATCTTTGGGTTATTCCTGTAGGGTCCGCTTCACACACATTTGATTTGGCACAGGTTTTATTCCGGATACGAAGTGCTGAATCCACACGAATAAAGCACATTACCATATCTGATCTCATCTCTGATTTGTTACAGTAGCTTATAATGTTTTAAATTTAAAGGAATTTAAACGGTCATTATTTGCAGTGTCTAACAAATATTGTTAACCTTTAAGAATTGTGTTTGTATACCATAATCTGTCTGCGTCATTTTGTGTATGAATACCAGTTCCCATAAATCACATGACCTTCAGAAAGTAAACAACACCTTCAGTATAAAAAGTTCTGATCTTGATCTGTGACTCAGTGTGAGTTGAGGAAGGACAGGCGATTGAACACTGATCATACAGTAAGTAGATTTGTTGCTGAATAATGAAGTCTTAAAATGAATTGTAAATTACTGTAAAGATATTCATGACATTAAGGACATTTTCATTTTATTCAGTAGTATAAAACAGTGTCTGCTATCAATATGTAAAGCTCTTTGTATATTGTAGGTGTCATTAAATGAAGAAATATAATGAATTATTAAATATGTAATTTTTGCTTATTTTGTTTGACACTAATACTAATTATACTATTTGTCACGGTCTGTTCTGTTTAGGTCATGTTTCCCCCTCGTTATAGTTTGTTTCCAGCTAGTCTTAAATCTAGTGTACTGTTATATGTTCCTGGTCCCGTCTTAGATGTTAAATTGATCATGTCTTCTTTTTTTAGTAAATAAAAAACATCTGCATTTGTATCCTGCTCTCTTGTTGACCTTACATGACACTAATGAATAAAGAAATCAGGATAGATGGAGTGTTTTAATATCTCCATAGAAAATAAATATTAATTACCTTCAGTTTTCATACAGGTATCTTTATATTTAAACAGTAAATATAACCCATATTCAATCTTTATTTAGTTAATCAGCATCAGATTGCACTCTGGTGGACCCCAACCTTCCGAACCATCATGACAGATTCTCATCGATTTTCCGATCGGTAAGAAGCTCTACATTATTTTCCACTGTTAATTTACTATGCTGGTTTTGAATTGTTTTATTAATTCGCCTTCAAAATTTCTGTCACTTTTTCTGTAATCAACACAAATTCCATCAAGTTTCATTATTGAGGATATAATCATTTTGCAAGCATAAGTCAGCCCTCATATGTATTGGTCTCCAACATGGACCACCTGTAGCCCGAGTCGAGCCTGTGAATTGCGCCCTAGAAGCACATTTTATAAACAGTCACAACATGCTGTTAGAGATCCACTGTAAATCGGGGCTCCAGACTGCAACAAATGGTAACCTTTTTTGTGCTGGTGCGACTAAAATATTGTTCCCTTTCAAAGGGAACTTCGAGTTGCGTCGGAAACGCTAGGGGAACCGCCTCTGCGGGGACCGGTGTCTGAAACTAATATCCCATCTCGTCAATATGAACTTGACCGGCGACAGCCCATGACGTCATATCGGTGCGCCCCACGTGTATATAAGGGGCACTCAGATAACATGTCATCCACTCATCGTCTTCAGGGACTGTTGTTTGAAACTGCTGAAATAGAAAGCAAATAAAATGGCGTGTTCAAGGAAAACCAAAGGGTTTATTAAGTGTGTGGATCCGTGTCCTCGTTTTCTGGCGCCAGATGACACACACACCTTGTGCGTTCACTGTCTGGGGGAAGAGCACGCATGGGGAGCTCTCGAGGGAGCTATCTGTGTGAATTGTGAGCGGTTCCCTTTAAGAATGCTCAGGTCTCGTCTGGCTCTCTTCTCGAGGGGAGAGAGTTCAGCATCTGCGCCTGGTGGTTCGGGTCCCGCTCGCGCTGAGGCAGAGCGGAGACTCAGATCATGGGGCTCTAAGATGGAGCTCACCGAGCAGTTTGAGAGAGATGTTGAAATCTCAGGCGGCTCGGCGGCTGACGAGGCAGAGCTGCTGGACGAGGATATCAATATCTTGACATCCTCTGGTTCAGTGGCGAGTGCTCTTCCAGCAGAGCAGGACATGTGCATTGTTGTGACTGAAACAGAAAAAAAGGAAAATGTATTGTATTATTTATCAATGACAGAAAACACATTAACAGATTAACTGAAGTCTTTAAAGACTATTTATTTTGGAATATGTCCTCTCCACCTGAGGTGAAATTGGTCTGTGGAAACTAGGACTTACCGTAATATCCAGTGTATGCGTGAACACCACAATATAGTGGCGGCTAGATTGACCGTGCATTTCGCGGTGGCGACGGGCTTGACCGCAGTAGTAACAGTTTGCAATAGCACGACCGAACGAATAGCTTGCCAGCGTGGCGCTGACCAATTAAAACACTGAAACCCTGCCTGTTTACATTTAAAAAAAATATTAAATATTAATATGTGGTTCAGACAATATGTGCATACTCTTGATTATCTTCATAATAAAATGAAATGTAACAAAAAAACAGAACAATGTCTCTTTTTGTTAAATGTCAGTTTTAATGATAATAACCATTATAAAAGTATAAGTAAAAGGTATAAGCTACGGTGGCCAAGAGAGCTCAATACGCTTGTAGCAGAGGCCAGCTAGTAGTTGCTGTGCAGGTAAAACCTCACTCCTCTGACCTCAAGAGACGCTCTAGCGACAGACGCTAGAGGTTGCAGCTTTTAGCCTCCTTGGTGGAGCGTCCGACTCCCACACCCGAAGACCCGGGTTCTAGGCCCGCTCGGAGCGGGTAGAGAGAAGACCCGGGTTGGGAGGGTTTCACGCTGCAATAAGAAAACACATGGAAATTAAAAAAAGACACATGCAAATAATAAAAAAAAACCCTGATCATCAATTTGACAACACATGTGTTGCAAATCGTCACAACACATGCAAACACAAAAAGCGCGCAGCAAAGAACACAAACAACAACGGAAATGTTTCAAGGGGGACCCCAAAAAGTGACGTACCCTACTTGACAACAACACAAACTAAAAAATATTATTAAAATATATTATGTGGGCATTGATGTGTTTCAATAACAGAAGTGTTTTAATATGTGGCATTGCTGTTAACGCACTAAACATTAAGAGATGATAATTTAGTGGATGATTTAAAAATATTCGTTAATCATCGGTAGCGTACTAATGTGACGTCAACATAACGGCCGCCTGAGGCGCTCGACGACACGTCATCTCTGAGCGCAAGTTTCTAGCAAACTAAAAAACACTTTATTAAAAATAAATACATGAAATAATGTATACTTGTTAATGTGTGTTTATGTTTGTTTGCTGTTTTACAGTATTTAATGATTGTGAACACATTGTGCACTCAAATGCCGTACACTATATTGGGATTACTGAATGAGTGAACGAGTGAGTGGTTTCGGACACAGCTAATAAGCAGGTCCTAGTAGGGTCCGTCACTTTTTGGGGTCCCCTTGAAACATTTCTGTTGTGGTTTGTGCTATTTGCAGCGCATTTCTGTGTTTGCATGTGTGGTGAGGATTTGCAGCACGTGTTGTCAAACTGATAATCACATTTTTTTTTATTTGCATGTGTTTTTTTAATTTGCATGTGTTTTCTTATTTGCAGCGCGTTGAGCTCTCTCGGCCACCGTAATAAGCAGCAAATAAAGCAAAAAAATTCAGTCAAATGTACAAGTCATCGCTTTAGTAGGTTACAACGGTAAAATTAAAAAGCCTAAATAGATAAAGTTATGAAACGTCACTTTGCCCTCAGCCAAAACAATTTGCCAGGGAACAAATTATTGATTCATGAGACCAAAGATCGCCTGTTAGATATACAAAAGACGAATTATGTCATATTTAACTACTACAGAGACATCAGAACCAGCGGCAAACGTAAGAAGGATTACGATAAGAATGTATTGGTTTAAGGCTCAAATCTGTGGTTTATTGATAATGATAGCTTATTTCAAAATTTGATCTGACGCTTTCACATAATCCAGGCGATCTCCGGGTGCTCAGTGCTCAAACACCCAGCTGAGAACTTATTCAAATAAGCCTATTTCACAAAACTAAGATTTGCTGTAGATCCTGTACTTCAGTCATGATGAGTCAGAAACACCGATGTAATGCTGCATGTTGCTTTATTCAAAGACAGTAACTGTGTATTTACTGATGCATTAATAAGATGCATAAGATGCGTGTGTTATTGCTAGCTAATGATGAACTGCAAAGATTTGAGGAAAAATCATGTTTTTGAATATTTCACAGTTTTGTATTAAAAATACTCATTTTCAGTGGACCCAAATGAACTTCACAGTGCTAACCGTATAAATACTAGTTTTTAAACTTGAACTGTTTGAAGCAATCGTTTTTCCCAAATGAAATGAGTTACCTTCCATTGTATTATTACAGTAACATACTGTAAAAAAGGAAATCAGTAAATTAACAGTACATTACTGGAAACGTCTCGGTTACATAGGTAACCCTCGTTCCCTGAAGGAGGGAACGGAGACATACGTCGGATGATTGACGAATAGGAATCTCGCTAGAGAGGCCAATCTACTTCGAGTGTAACTAAAACGAGCCAATGCACTTCGACGCCACCTGAACCCCCTTGCCTGAGGACGGTGGGGCAGGGCTAACACAGAGAGTGTCGATGACTGCTGTTCCCAAACCCATTCAGTGAGACTATTGGATAACACTGGGAAAGCGTACAGTTCGTGTAAAAGGGACGCTGCGGAAGCCACATCCTTCCCCGAAGGAGTTATGTGGAAGAAAAATGGACTAACCGTGGGGCTGTCATATGGAAGAACTGGGATGACTCCATTCGATGAGAGGTGGGTTCTCCCAGAGGGAAAGACATGGGCTTCGATTAGGAGCAACTGTGGAACCAGACATATGGGATCCCCGTAGGGTCACTCATATGGAACCCAGCCTAAATCCGGTTCTCAAGGATGCAGCGGAGTATAGGCCTGGCACCAGATGCTCCGCCACGTCGGTTGCCGATGGGAGATCGGAGGACTCAACAGGGTCTGCCTTGTAGGGACTCTCTGGAGAATAAGCGCAGCAAGCCTCTCCGTGCCTCTGACCTGAGGCGAGAACACGGGAGGAGACCGACTCAACACGAAGGCTAAAGAATCTAGCGAACGTGTTAGGTGTCGCTCAGCCCGCAGCTCTACAGATGTCTGTCAGCGAGGCGCCACGAGCCAGCGCCCAGGAGGATGCAACACCTCTCGTGGAGTGTGCATGCAACCTGAGCGGGCAGGGCACGCCCTGAGCTTGGTAAGCCAGGGCGATGGCATCCACTATCCAGTGGGCCATCCTCTGCTTGGAGAAAGCCTTTCCCTTCTGCTGGCCTTCATAACAGACAAAGAGCTGGTCTGAGGTCCTGAAGCTTTGAGTTCTGTCTATGTACAGTCGCAAAGCACAAACTGGACAGAGCAAAGCCAGGGCTGGGTCTGCCTCCTCCAAGGGCAGCACTTGCAGGCTCACTACCTGGTCCCTGAAGGGAGTGGTAGGAACCTTGGGCACATAGCCAGGCCAGGGTCTCATTACCACGTGGCTGTCACCCGGCCCGAACTCTAGGCACGATTCATCGACCGATAAAGACTTCAGGTCCCCTACCCTCTTGATGGAGGCCAATGCAGCCAGCAGTAAAGTCTTCATAGACAGAATCTTTAAGTCTGCTGACTGCAAAGGCTCAAAGGGAGCATTCTGGAGTGCTCTCAGCACCAGAGCCAAGTCCCAAGAGGGTACGGAGGGGGGAGGATTTAACCGTCTCTCCCACCCAAAGGAACCTGACAACCAGGTCGTGCTTACCAACTGATTTGCCATCTATGTGGTCATGGTATGCAGATATAGCAGCAGCATGGACCTTGAAGGTGGAGGGGGACAGCCTACGCTCCAACCCTTGCTGCAAGAAGGAAAGCACGACTCCGATCGAGCATCTTCGGGGGTCTTCTTGGCGAGAAGAGCACCACTCGACGAACAGGTAGATGGTGCACGTGCCGAAGTGATGGTGTTAAGTACCTCGGGGGGTAAGTCACCTAGAACCTCCGCGTCCCATCCAGGGACCAGACATGGAGTTTCCAGAGGTCTGGACACGGGTGCCAGAGGGTGCCCCATCTCTGAGAAAGAAGGTCCTTCCTCAGAGGAATGGGCCATGGAGGGGCTGTCGCGAGGAGTGAGAGTTCCGGGAACCAGGTCCGGTTGGGCCAATAGGGCGCAACTAACATGACCTGCTCCTCGTCCTCCCTGACTTTGCACAGTGTCTGTGCAAGTAGGCTCACTGGGGGAAACGCATATTTGTGGAGGCCCCGGGGCCAGCTGTGCGCCAGTGTGTCTGTCCCGAGTGTTCTCTCGGACAGGGAGTAAAACAACCGGCAGTGGGAGGTTTCTGGAGAGGCTTAAACAGGTCTACCTGAGCCTCTCCGAACTCTCTCCAGATCAGCTGGACCACCTAGGGGTGGAGTCACCACTCTCCCGGCAGCGCAGCCCGTGAGAGCTCGTCGGCCACACGGTTGAGCACACCGGGGATGTGAACAGCACGAAGCGACCTCAGATGCTTCTGACTCCAGAGGAGGAGATGGGGGGCGAGTTGTGACATGCGACGGAAGCGTACACCACCTTGACATTTGATGTACGCAACGGTCGCAGTGTTGTACGGACCAGTACATGCCTACCCTGAAGCGGCCCCTTGAGGCGGCTCAGGGCGAGACGTACTGCCAACAACTCGAGGCAATTGATGTGCCACTGCAGTTGGGGGCCCGTCCACACCCCTGACACTGCATTCCCGTTGTACGTGCCGCCCCAGCCGGTGGCCGAGGCATCCATGAAAACCACAGCATGCCAGGACACCTGTTCTAGGGGCACTCCAGCCCGAAGAAGCAAAGGGTCTGACCACGGGCTGACGGTATGGCGGCACTCTGGAGTGATTGCCACCCGGAAAGTGCCGTGTTGCCACGCCCATCTCGGGACTCGGCCGTGGAGCCAGTGTTGAAGCGGTCTCATATGAAGCAGAGCGAGCGGAGTTACTGCTACTGCAGCCGCCATATGCCCCAGGAGCCTCTGAAAGAATTTCAGTGGGACCGCCGTCCTGCCGTTGAACGTATTCAGGCAGTTCAACACCGACTGAGCACGTTCCTCTGTGAGGCGTGCTGCCCCATACCGAGAAAAGAGATCCTCTGCACGGGGGCGAGTTTGCTCTTTTCCAAGTTAACCTGAAGACCCAACCGGCTGAGGTGAGGGTAAGACTCTGTACTGATATGCTCGATCTTCGAACGTGAATCACAGGAATGGGCTGTGTCACGGAAGGATCGAGACATGAAAGTACGTGTCCTTCAGGTCGATCGCTGCAAACCAGTCTCAGGGACGGATGCACTCGAAAATGCGTTTCTGCGTGAAGATTTTGAACGATAGCTTGTGAAGGCTCCGATTCAAAACTCGCAGGTCCAAGATCGGTCGTAACCCACCGCTTTTCTTGGGTACAATGAAGTAGGGGCTTTAGAACCCCGACTTCATATCGGCTGGAGGGACCGGCTCTATCGCGTCCTTCGCCAGTAGGACCGCAATCTCCGCACGCAAGACAGGAGCATCGGCAGCTTTCATTGAAGTGAAGTGGATGCCCCTGAACCTCGGGGGACGCCGGGCGAACCTAATCGCATAGCAAAGCCTGATGGTCCGAATGAGCCAGCGAGACGGACTGGGGAACGCTAACCAGGCTCGCAGAGACCGTACAAGCGGGACCAAAGGGACCGCAGGCGTACCCGCCGTGGGGCAGCGAGGTGGAACGCAGGGACGCGGCCTGGGAGGCTCTCTTTGTGAGGCGGCCCGAAGCGGGGTCAGAGTGTGCTGTGCAAAACTTACCTGGTTCCACAGATGGACAGTGGGAGCAGGCGAAGCCTTGGCTGCCTGCTGTGCGCTGGCGACAGAAGAGGGGGAAGAGAGTGGTGAGATTCTACCCTCCCACTGCTCTCCAAGCTCTCTTCGGACCCGGAGAAGACGGAACCCGCTCTTTTTTCTGAAAATTTGGGAACAGAAAAACCAATCAACAAAGGATTTACTACCCGGCCCTCCTCCAGGGAAGGAGTGGAGAGGTCTCCATCTCCTGAAGAGCAGTCCCCTCCCTCTCCGGGTCGCCCGTCCTAGGGCCTCTTGCTCTTGGCTTTGCCGCCCTTCTTGGTGGGGGCCTGGACGGGCTGGGCACCCTGACCACGACCGGCTCCATGGCACCGCTTGACGACGGCTGCTGCTGCTGGGGAGCGGGGGCGGCCGCGGGGGGGGTGCCCCTGGCAACGAGCAGCCTGAGGTGATGCGGGCGTTGGAGGTGCAGCAGCTGACCGCCTCGGCAGGATGTGGCTGATGGCCTCAGACTGCTTCTGTACAGCCGAGAACTGTTGGGCAAAGTTCTCGACCGCGTTGCCAAGAGGCCGGTCTGGGACATGGGGCATCAAGCAACCTGACTTTGTCGGTATCCCTCATGTCCACCAGATACAGCCAGAGATGACGTTCCTGGACCAGGTGCCCTCCACGTGCCAGTGATCTCTACATGCACCTCCGGGAAGAATGGAACCGGGGTGGGGGGCTGAGAACCAGCCCTTGCCACTCCGAGGAACCAATCATCCAACCTCGAGGGCTCGGGACACAGTGGAGAATTCCACACGAGCCCGACCCTGTTGGCGGCCCGGGAAAGCATAGCCATCATTTCCGGGTCCGATTCGGGCACAGCTGTCACTCCCGGAGGAATCATCCACGAAAGTGTCAGGCTCACCCTCCGACGCAGCGATCGACATCCGGTCATCCTGGGGAGCCCTGAAGGATACGGATGGTACACACCTCTGGGGCGGTCCACCACGCTCCCCAAGCAGCTCTAATGGCGCTGAGAGCCGCTGCCCGAAGCAACCCTCCGTTTTTTTTTTTTTTTTTAGGAGGACTGGAACGAGGCAGCAGCACTGGGACTCCGCCCCCTTGCAGGAGGCGGAGTCTAGATCGCAACTCTTCCCGCAATGGGTGCATGACTCATCCACAAACGCTGCCTCAGCGCGCCTTAAGCCCAAGCACACGATACAGCGCTCGTGACCATCCCGAGACGCCAGGTAACGACCGCATCCAGAAACATACAAGTAGTACACATCTTCGAAAAGATGCGAAACTACTCACGCGAGCTCTTTTAGGAATTAACTCTTTCAAGTGCCAAAGCACGCAGGGGATAACTGCGGCAACACAGACAGGGAAAAAGTGCAGCCTGTCGTGTGCACTCACTCTTGAAGCCGCTCTTACCAGCTGTGATAACAGCTTTTTAAGCGCTCTATAATAGCGCACCGTTACGAGCCGTAACAACAGCTTTTACAGCTGAGAACAGCTTCACTTGCTCAAATAAAACAGAACAATCAGAGAAGACAAACAAGAGAACGGCCCGCTGCTGTGCTGTCCGCCTGCACTCTCACGAAGAGCAATCCACCAAAAGATTCTTCGTCTTTCGTCACACTCGCTCGTAGACACCATACAGGTTCGGCTCCGAAGCGAAAAGCTAAAGATGCAACGCACCTGCTGCACATTATATACCCGCGCTGCGAGGTGAGCAGCTGATGCATATGATTGCATGCCAATGTGCATTGGCTCGTTTTAGTTACACTCGAAGTAGATTGGCCTCTCTAGCGAGATTCCTATTCGTCGGTCATCCGACGTACGCCAGTAGATTACCGTTATTTTACAGCACAATTTTTTACAGTTTGTCTTAAACAAACCAAGAGCCAGCTACGGATCAAAGATGTAGAAGAATAACTTATAAATGACATAACTGAACATTAATATAAACTGTTGCCCTTTTAGACATAATAGACATTTATATGTGTAACTATGTTGTTTTCTGCTTTATATTTCAGACAAGATATAGCCAGCTTAGAGCATAAATTGGGCAAAATTAATGAAATTATCCAGCAAAGTAATGAAATCGGGAAGGGTACTCCTGCTCGATATCATCTGAAATCAAAAACAGACTCTCCTGATCAATCTCACCCATATAGACAAATAATATTTGGAGACAGAGACAACAACAAATCCCATAGAGTCATTCTGATGGTTGGAGAAACAGGATCAGGAAAAACAACTGTGATCAACACGATGATCAACTACATGTTGGGTGTTCAGAGAGAAGACAAGGTTTGGTTTGAGATCACAGATGATCAGAGTGACCGAACATCAGTTCACAGTCAGACCTCCAGCATCACTGTTTATGGGTTTTATCTACAAGAGAGTCCAATCCATCTAACAATCATCGACACTCCAGGATATGGAGACACACAAAATATTCAGAAAGATAAAGAAATCGCCATAGGTTTGCTTAATTTAAGCAGATGTGATGACTGGGTCCATGAAATACACACAGTGTGTCTGGTGATTAAAGCAACTGAAAATCGACTCTCTGATAGACAACAATACGTATTTGATGCTGTTCAGTCTTTATTTGGAAGAGATATTGCTGAAAACATTGTCCTGCTCTTCACACACTCAGATGGAGCTCAACCTAAAAATGCTCTGAAGGCTGTTGAAGAGACTAAATTCAAGTGTGCAGTGAATGACGAGAATCAGCCAGTGTTTTTCAAGTTTAACAATCGTCAGTCAGAAGCTGCTGAAGAAGGAAACGAAACAATGAATGAACAGTATTGGAAATTGAGTTATGAAGAAATGGCGGGATTGTTCAAGTTTCTTGACAACATTAGACCAAAAACCTTGAAGATGACTCAAGATGTTTTGCAAAAACGGGAACAGTTGGAGGGAAATATCTCTAATTTACATTCACGTGTTCAACTGATGGAACTAAAGCAGAAGGAGCTGAAACAAACTCAAGACGCTCTGGAGCAGAATGCGGATGATGTCAAGAACAACAAAAACTTTGAGTATGAGGTTGAGGTGCCCTACAAAGAAAAGATTCCCATAGATCCAGAAATATGGTACATGACCAAAGAGGCGACATGCTGCACTGTCTGTGAGGAGAACTGTCATTATCCAGGATGCTGGTGGGTCACTGATCTCTCATGGTGTGAAGTGATGAAAAAGGATCACTGTACAGTGTGTACAAAGAAATGTCACTACACCAAACATGTCAAAGAAGCAAAAATATATGAAACAATGACAAAGAAAGAGAAAAGAACATTTGAGGAGTTAAAGAAGAAATATGAAAATAAGATTGGGGATGTTGTGTTTGTGGTCAAGAAGCTGGAAGAAGAACTGCAGGTGTTGCAGAAAGAAAAAACAAAGCTGGTGATGGAAGCTTTTCACTGTGTGGAAACTCTGGAGATGATCGCACTCAACACTGATTCCGTGCTTATACTTCTGCATGTTGATTTTATGATTGAGAAGCTGAAGGAAATAAATGAGCCAGGAAAAGCTGAAAAATTGGAAAACATCAAAAAGAGAGCAGGAGGAGAAAAAAAGGGTGCACTGGGATACAGAACAAGATTGTTTAAAAAATAAGAAACCTGCTGAAACTTTAGGAAACCTTACGATCCTGAAAATGGTTCTCCTTTCAAAAGCTTGTTCTTCATGTCATGTAAAGCTATATTATCAATCATGTAATCGCAAGGTTTTATGAATCTAACATTTTTCTATCATCACACTTGTGGGTGTTTTGCTTTGGATAAAGGCAAGTGCTAAATTAACTGATGTAAAATACTATAGTTATTACTGTATTTTGTTTCTTGCAATCAATAAATTCATCATAATCAGATACATTTTTATCTCTGTTCATTGAACTACAAAACACTACACCGTAAAAAAACAAAAAAAACAAACAAACGTAAAAAACAGTAGCTGCTTTGAATTTGTGTGCGGTATTTTTGAGACCTTCCAGCCACACAACAAAAAGTGTCCACACTACAGGGTGTTAAATAACACTGAAGCAGTGTTAACCTTAATGAGATAAGTGATTAATTAAGTGATGATTGACATTTAGTGGTGACACCTGATGCTAATAAGCAGAATCACTGAAGGAAAGCGGAAGAAAGATGCTAATTACGTTTTTTTTTTCAATTGCTAACTAGCATTGTTCAATACTGAAACCACATTTCCAAAACTCTTCACACAGTCAGCGAAACAGAAGTCAATGCAGACCAAACTGTGAACCATTTTTCATTGTCTCCACAACATGCTAAATACTGTGTATTTTCAGCACATTTTTCTAATGCTAACACACTGCATTCAAAATGATTAAAAACACATTCAAAACAGAATGATGGCAAATTCCAAGCAATTATGCAGTAATTATTTTAAAATATTCTCAATTTTATAGCCAAAAATTTTGTTTCTAAATGACCCACATATTCGACTTGAGCCAGCAGAGGAGAGAAGCCAAAGGGCATCAAACTCCCCTTCCTTCATTGTTGTGTGGGATAATGTGGCATTCCAGCACTCTGCTGCAGTCACAGAGTGGTTTGTTGCACATCCCAGGATGTCAGTATTATACCTGCCTGCATACTCCCCTTTCTTAAACCCATAGAGGAATTCTTTTCTGCGTGGAGGTGGAAGGTTTATGACCACCATCCACATGACCAGATGACTTTACTGGAGGCAATGAATGCGGGGTGTGGAGACATTTCTCCTGAAGACTGCCAGGGATGGATTAGACATTCCAGGAGGAGACGACATCAGATGTGATGTTGATGAGAACTTGTGGCCAAATGCAAGAGAGAGAGTCGACAAGAACCATCACTGTAATTTACTATAATGAACAACTACAAATGTTGTTACAGTAATGTGTAGAATGTTCTTTTTTATTATCATTGCAGCCCTGGAGTTTTTTCCCTTTTTTTCACCTTTTGGTTATCACTTTCAAGTACTATATTCATATAAAAAAAATGAAATTTTGATTAATTTCTGATTCATTTGTGCTTCAAATGCTTTCACTGAAGTGAAATTGTGTTACAGTATTCTATATGAAGAACTGATTTATGTGGAAAATCATTGAAACTTTAAAAAAGAAAAGTTCATCAATGATGTAATGCTTCCTGTTGTTAGTGTTTTTTAGGTCAGTGTGTTGTGAATGAAATGTGTGTTTTCTGAATGAGAAATGTTGGTCTGAGTGAGTTTTGTAGGTGAGATGAACTGTTTGGCCAACATTCATGCTGGTAATGCAGACGAACAATGCTTGTTATCAATTGAAAAAAACTGTAAACTTTGCTTTTAAATTAAAAAAAAAAAATATATATATATATAAAGCTTTAAAACAGGTTAAGCTAACATGTATTTTTTAGAGGCTTTTGTGGAACTATCTAAATTATAACCCAGAGAACAACTATGTGTCTGCCCATATCCAGCATGGTATGACAGCACTTGGGTAGGGATGGTTGACGCGAAACTAACATTTCGACACAGTGTCGAGATCCCGAAGCATAGATGTTTGGAAACACTGCTCCGAACTGTGATTCAAAACACCCATGTCACGTGACTATGGCTAAACGAAGCTTCTGCGCGTTTCGACAGGAGGCGTGTTTGCCGAGTCTGTGTTTGATTGACAGGGGCAGGAATAAACCACACAATCGCACATCTGTCTCAACTCCCACAAAGTTTAAAAGAGGAGTCAATGCACCTTCACCTCGTGGGTTTTTGTGAGAGGAGAAAGCAATTAATATTTTTTAATAAAAATCTGTAAAAAACTAAACAAAAATGAGACCATTGTGGATTGATTTGTTTTATTAATTTTCATTTTACATGACCAAAATAACCTAGTTATTATTATTATATATTATAGTTATATAGAGAGGATATTAAAAACTCACCACATTAACAAAAACACTTATTTTTATTTTTTTTAAATGGCTTGTCAAAGTTTCAGATAACATGTGCAATTGACCACTAGGTGTCACCGTGGAGACGGGTGTCGGTATAGTTTCGAAGCCTCGACACAATACGGCACATTTGTACGGTGGCCGAGAGAGCTCAAAGCGCTGCAAATAATAAAACACATGCAAATTTAAAAAAAGCATATGCAAAAAACGTGCTCATCAGTTTAACAACACGTGCTGCAAATCCTCACAACACATGCAAACACAAAAACGCGCTGCATTTACAAAAAGCGCTGCAAACGGCACAAACCACAACGGAAATATTTCAAGGGGGACCCCAAAAAGTGACGGACCCTACTTGACAACAGCACAAACTAAAAAATATTAAATATATTAAGTAGGCATGAACTCCATGTAATGTGTTTCACTGACAGAAAAGTGTTTTAATATGTGGCATTGTTGTTCACTCATTCAACTTTAAGAGATGATCATTTAGTGGATGATTTAAAAATATTCATTAATCATCTGTAGCGCACTAATGTGACGTCATCGTAATGGCGCTCGACGACCGCGTCACCTGTGAAAAACACTTTATTAGAAATAATGAATACATGAAATAATGTACAGTTGTTTATTTTTGTTTGCAGTTTTTATAGTATTTAATGATTGTGAACACATTGTGCACTCAAATGCCGTTCACTATATAGGGATCAGTGAATGAGTGAAGGGGGAGTTGAACTGGTTTTGGACGCACGTCCTAGTAGGTCCGTCACTTTTTAGAGTCCCCTTTGAAACATTTCCGTTGCGGTTTGTGCTATTTGCAGCGCTTTTTGTAAATGTAGCGCGTTTTTGTGTTTGTGTTAGAGTTTATGTGTGTCTGTTTATTCTGTTCCCCGGTCCTGTCTTTGTCACATGTTCCTTGTTTTTGTCCTGTCATCTGCCATGTGGTTCTGTTTTCCTCCTTATCATTAGTTCATCGCCACCACCTGTGTCTCGTCATTCAGTTTTGTCATCACCTGTTCCCCATCAATTATCCTCTTGTGTTCTCTGTATAAATTCCCTCTGTTTCAGTCCAGTCCTTGGTCGGTCGATAAAGTTTCATGTTGGTGTTTTTGTCTGTGTTCCTACCCTTCTTTCTTATCCTTCTTATGTTCATTAAACTATTGAAAGTTCATCATCATCATCATCTCCTCATCTTTATCCTGCACGACACGTTACAGAACGACCGACCGTAACAGTACGATGTGGACTGAAGTGGAGGATCGTCTATTCAACATCACGCAGAGTGGACGGCCGTTGGAGCGGTATGTGGAGGAGTTTTTGGATCTCTCACATCGGGTGAGTTGGAGAGATCCGATGATTAACGCGTGCTTCCGGATGGGACTGGATGATCGTTTATTTCATACAGTTTCCCCTCAGGACTGTTTCATGTCCGTATCTGGTTTTATTAATTCCGTCCTCAGCTTAGAAAATTCCGATTTCTTTGTAGATCTAGCTGAGGACGGAATTAATGATCTACCAGTCCCTACCCGGAAGCATGTTGGATCTCCAGCTCACCCTAGACCGGAATTCTCCACATGCCGTCCCAATAGGTTCGTCCATTCCTGTAGCGATCCTCTGCTTAAAGTACCTGCATCCCACGAGCCGCCACCAAAAATGGCCGCCGCTCGCAGCGAGCCGCCACCAGAAGTGGTCGCCGCACCCAAGCCACGCCCCCAAGATGCCGCGATGGATCCGCCGGCCATTGGGGAGGGGCTTAGAGACTTTTGGACTTTGCCTAAAACCCCAGAGCCGTCTCCGGTGCTCGCCGCCCGTGAGCCGTCTCCGGTGCTCGCCGCCCGTGAGCCGTCTCCTGAGCTCACAAGCCCCGACTGGCCCGAGCTCCCGGACTGGCCCGAGCTCCCTGACTGGCCCGAGCTCCCAGACCTTCCTCCGCCTGAGCTCCCAGACCTTCCTCCGCCTGAGCTCCCAGACCTTCCTCCGCCTGAGCTCCCAGACCTTCCTCCGCCTGAGCTCCCAGACCTCCCAGAGCCTGCGCTCCCGGAACCGCCTGAGCCAGCGCCAGATCTTCCTCCGCCTGAGCCAGCGCCAGATCTTCCTCCGCCTGAGCCAGCGCCAGATCTTCCTCCGCCTGAGCCAGCGCCAGATCTTCCTCCGCCTGAGCCAGCGCCAGATCTTCCTCCGCCTGAGCCAGCGCCAGATCTTCCTCCGCCTGAGCCAGCGCCAGATCTTCCTCCGCCTGAGCCAGCGCCTGAGCCGGCGGATCCTCCGCCTCCTGAACCTGGGCCTGGGGGGACTTCTCCCATAAAAATTTTGGGGGGGGGGCTATAGTTCCTATTGGGGAATGGGGACAGGGGCAACGGGGGTCATGCTACCCTGGACTCCACCCTGGCCACCGCCATTGACTCTGCCCTTGCCGGTACCCTGGACTCCACCCTGGAGGCCACCTGACTGGCGCCTGCGCAGGGCCTCCAGGGTTAGAGTTTATTTGTGTCTGTTTATTCTGTTCCCCGGTCCTGTCTTTGGCACATGTTCCTTGTTTACATTTAGTTCTGTCATTTGTCACATGTTCCTTGTTTTTGTCCTGTCATCTGCCATGTGGTTCTGTTTTCCTCCTTATCATTAGTTCATCGCCACCACCTGTGTCTCGTCATTCAGTTTTGTCATCACCTGTTCCCCATCAATTATCCTCTTGTGTTCTCTGTATAAATTCCCTGTTTCAGTCCAGTCCTTGGTCGGTCGATAAAGTTTCATGTTGGTGTTTTTGCCTGTGTTCCTACCCTCGTTCTTATGTTCATTAAACTATTGAAAGTTCATCATCATCTCCTCATCTTTATCCTGCACGACACGTTACAGTTTGCATGTGTTGTGAGGATTTGCAGCACATGTGTTGTCAAACTGATGATCACGTTTTGTTTAATTTGCATGTGTTTTATTATTTGCAGCGCTTTGAGCGCTCCTGGCCACAGTACATTTGCTTCAACTGTTTCAGTGTTTCATGAAGCCTCGCTCTGCCCACCACTACACTTGGGCAGACTGCTCCTGTTTGCCAAATCACGGCCACATGTCAGCCAAGAGCAAAGAAACAGCAAAAAAATTAAAAATAAAGCAACTGGACCACAAAATATTATCCATTATTAATAGTCATCTCGCACAGACATCAAGATTTTGGATCTGAATCACAACAACGGTCACAAAAGTACTGCATTATAATTCATGTCATTCAAGACACATACAGAGCTGAACAAAACATTTGTCTAATTTTAAATAAACAAAAAATATAGATGAAAAATGAACTTAAGAATTTTACTTTGCTATTGTTAAATAAATGTTCAGTGATATCTCCCAAAGATTTCTGAATTGTTGTGCAGTTTTTTCTCTATATATTGTCAATATGGCAACTATTAAATAATTTGTTTCATCATGCAAGCATATTACAGAACATAATTTTAAAAGAAAAGATGGTACTATATTTACCAATCCAAGAGTGTTGAAGTCAGTCTTTATATTAGTGTTGTTTTTCACTGACCTTTCTGTGGGTTACACTGTTACGTGATGATAAGGATGTTGTTTCTACAAACACATTTCTCTGAGGAGGAAATGTGGAATATTATTGTGACACTCGAACAAAGAAGATTCTTCAGTTCACGTGACACACGTGCTGATAAAGGGAACAAACCGCATTCAAAGAAAACAGTTTCAGTTCTGTTCATTATTATCTACACACACACACACAGAACGCTTTGTGGTTTTTCTACTTTTATAATCCAACCATTACATGTTGGAAAAATGGGAGATTGCAAGAAATACTTTTAAGCAGTTGACAAGACATTCAGTGTTATTAATGCATACATTTTTTAAACTACTGACCTTGTAGTACTACAACAATCTGATAACTAACTTAAAAAGAAGCTGGACTTTTGAACTATTACTGTAAATTATTTAGACAAATGGTAATGGTGTTTTCAGTTATTCAATCATCCTCTGCTGAGATTTTGATAAATTTAATTGGTTTGATTTGCAATTGTTATGTTTCAGTGGCTGACATCTGACTGCTTATTATTTGCAGAAGCAATTAATTTAAATAGGAATGAAAAAAGATGTCAACCGAAACATGAATACAATACTTTACAACTGAAATGAAAGAACAACTAATAAACTTAAAAACTTAACCTTAAAATGTATATATTTGGTTGAACAAAATAAGAAAATAAGCCAAATTAGGTGAAAAGAACAAACTTTGGGATCGAAAACTTGAAGAAAGTTTTCCTTACTTTTGTAAAGTTATTCCAACTAAACTTTAAGGTCAAATAACTAAATATGTCAAGCTGACAATACTTAAATTAATACTTCAAGTTGAAATACTTAAATGAATATTTAAGTAAATTAAATTTGAGTCAGTGCAACAAGATAACTCAAACAGTTAAGTTGAGTGAACACAGTTTGTTTACAGTATTCACAGTAGTCCAGCCAGCACACTCATGGGGCCCAAAGGGGTTTGACCTTTGTCTAACTGGGCCCAGACCATTTTGTCCACAGTTTCCACTTACAGTACAATATGGAGGCATCAGACTAACAGGACAAATATCAGAAGAGCAGAATGTAAAATATACTTTCTTATAGAACAGTACTGTATTTACCAATTCAAGAGTTTTGATATTTTAGTCTATCACCACTGGCTATTTTCATTGTTTGTTTCACTCCCCTTGAGTTTCATCCAGAAACACTGTCAGTCTTTATATCAGTGGTGTTTCTCACTGACCTTTCTGTGGGCTACACTGTTATGGGAAGATAAGGGTGTTATTTCTACAAACACAAATCTCTGAAAAGGAAATATGGAATATTATTGTGTCTCTGTTACACAAAACAGCCCAATTCCCTGATGTCATTTGAACATTATTGTTTTGTGCATTAATAAATTTGTATTACAAACTCTGTTTCTCTGTAAAATGAGATCCAGCTGTACTGCAGAAATCTGTGAGACAACAAGTATTTTAAAAAGTTACTCACTAAAAATGTGCATTTTAATGACAAACACAGATGTCAGTAATCAGCGTAAGAATCTCAACAATAGTGACAATAAACAAAATACTAAGATAGATCAACTTTGGACAGAACAAAAACCACAGCAAAAATAAAAGCAAATAGAATTAAAAAACATATTAGGACAATTTAGCTCCATAATGTATTCATGCTGTGATGCATTCTGGGTGCACCAATCAAAACTCATCCATTGCTCCCAGCATGCATTGCAGCATTGTTGAGGTTTGTATGATGAGTGCTGATGTCTAAGAGTGTCTAAGTACCAATTTTGAAATTGCTGAAACAATAATGTTTCTGATATTATCAGTTTGTGTCAGTGTAAATGCACTAGTGCTCTTTCTCTCACAGCTAAATTTGTTTATTAAAAATAAAATCTTTTCATATTCAGTTGAGCCTCAAACTTACTATTACTGTATTTGCTTTGAAACAGTCATTAAATCACTGTACAACAAGCATTTGAATGTCATAAAAGCAACTTCAGCTGATCTACTTCTCAAAGCACAAGTGCTCTTTATCAAACACTGTTGTGACTGGGGTAAAAAATTCATTTAAGAAATGTGAAACTTTTTATTATGTTTGTACATAATGAACATTTTACAATAATAATGTAATACTTATTACATTATGTGCAGTTTTTTTTCAATTACAATATGAGTTGCTACAGTTGTTCTTCACAAACTAAATGAAAATTTGCTGTAGAAAAAATCTGTTGTTGTCATCATGAATTTATTTGCTGAATGAAGCATTTTGCAGGTAGTGAACACACAAATTCAAATGGAAAAAACATTAGTTTTACTTTGTACAATTATTAAAACAATAGTTGAAAGAACTTGAAATGTTTATGTTTTCCCAATTAATTTTTTACAGTGCATGTTATTTTAAAGACTTTGATCAAATGAATATCATGTACAGTAGTTTGACTCTGTGTGAAAAGTCAGTCTCTGCTGCCCTCTTCTGGTCAATAAAATCCTTAAACTTTAATTTTTAGTTCAAATAAGTTCCAATAATTTCAGGGAAACATCCACTTGATTGAAGGATGAAGACAGATGATGATCCTCAAGCTCATGCAAATCCTCACATGAGAACTTGAACAGGCAGATATCCACAGAAACTCATCCATGTTTCTGATATGATTCATATTGCTAAAAAGTGTTGAATCATTATCACTTTGTGTGGCTGAAAACATGAGACACCACAAGCTCATAATATAGAACAGGGGTGGCCAACGTCGGTCCTGGAGAGCCACAATCCTGCAAATTTTTGCTCCAACCCTAATGAAACACACCTGAACAAGCTAATCAAGGTCTTAAGGGTTACTAGAAAGCTACAGGAAGGTGAGTTTTTATCAGGGTTGGAGCTAAACTCTGCAGGATTGTGGCTCTCCAGGACCGACGTTGGCCACCCCTGATATTGAATATCGCAACTGTAAGGACCAGTGAACAATACAAGATGCAGTAAAAGAAATTAACATCATTGTTCATATACTGACAGCATCCCAATGAAGACTAAATATAAACTGACATGTTAAACAACCCAATAGTTTGGTTGAATTGCAATATTTAGCAAGACTTTAGTCAAACTCTCAAATTATGTATGAACACATTATTGCTTCAATGAAAACAATGATTATATGAGTACATCACAGACACATTCAGAGTGCGCTTACCTATTTTTCTGATTTATCGCATCTTTTCATGTATTCCAGTGCTTTATTGTTTTCTTCTGCTCTCTTCTTGATGTTTTCCAGTGTTTTTACCTTTTCAGGCTCATTTATTTCCTTCAGCTTCTCAATCAGAAAATCAATGTGCTGAAGTATGAGCAGTGAATCAGTGTTGAGTGCGATCTTCTGCAGAATATCCACACAGTGAAAATTATCCATCACCTGCTTTATTTTCTCTTCCTTTAATTCTTGTAGTTCTTCTTCCAGCTTCTTGACCGAAGTCTCACCATCTCTAACTTTCATCACACTGTCATCATATTCCTTCTTTAAATCTTCATTTATCTTCTTCTCCTTCCTTGTCTTTGTTACATATATTTTTGCTTCTTTGGTGTGTTTGCTGTAGTGGCATTTATTTTTGCACACTGTACAGTGATAATTTCTCATCACGCTGCACCATGAAAGGTGAGGGGTGATCCACCAGCATCCTGGATAGTGACAGTTCTCCTCACAGACGCTGCAGCACACAGCCACACTGGCTTTAGAGTGATCAATATCAACTCTCTCTTTGTATTTCACTTCAACTTCATACTGAAAGTTCTTATTTTCTTCAGCAATTCTCTTGTGTTTCTCCAGATCTTCTTGAGTTTGTTTCAGCTCATGTAGCTTTTGGTCTCTCTCTTGAAAATGTGATTTTATTTTGGAAATATTTTCCTCCAACTGCCTCTGTTGTTGTAACACATCTTGGGTCATCTTTAAGGTTTTTGGTTTTATGTTGTCAAGAAATTTGAAAAATCCTGCAATTTCTATATTACTGAGATTCCATGATTGTTCCAGCATTTCAACTTCTTCATCTTCATCATCAGCAGCGTCTGACTGGCAGTTGTCAAACAGGAAATACACTGGCTGATTTTTGTCATTCACTGCACACTTGATTTTATCCTCTTCAACAGCCGTCAGGACATTTTTAGGGATAGCTCCACGTGAGTGTGTGAAGAGCAGGACAATGTTTTCAGCAATATCTCTTCCAAATAAAGACTGAACAGCATCAAATATGTATATTTGTCTGTCAGAGAGTCGAGTCTGAGTTGATTTAATCACCAGACAAACTGTGTCTAGTTTACAGAAGCAGTCATCACATCTGCTTAAATTAAGCAAACTCATGGCGATCTGTTTATCATTCTCAATATTACGTGTGCCTCCATATCCTGGAGTGTCGATGATTGTTAGATGGATTGGACTCTCTTGTAGATAAAACCCATAAACAGTGATGATGGAGGTCTGACTGTGAACTGATGTTCGCTCACTCTGATCATCTGTGATCTCAAACCAAACCTTGTCTTCTCTCTGAACACCCAACATGTAGTTGATCATTGTGTTGATCAGTTTTGTTTTTCCTGTTCCTGTTTCTCCAACCATCAGAATGGTTTTATGGGGTTTGTTTATGTCTTTCTCTCCGATGGTAATTTTTTTATATGGTTCAGATTGATCAGATTCTGTCACTTTCAGATGGTATCGAACAGGAGACCCCTCCTCAATTACAACACTTTGATTGATGATTGGATCAAATTTGTGTAAATCTTGTCTGTGCAGAAAACAACATAACACAAAGACAGACCTTTAGTCATGTAGAACGTAGTACAAATTCATTTGTTATAAAATTAGACCACTTCATCAATATCTTCATAATACATCTTAAAAGAATGGTATTTTAAAAGAAGAGTAAAAAATACATTTGGTTTCAAATTTGACAAACATGTCCAGACACTGGTGATCTATAATTATGATTCACATGTTCCCTGAGAGAGGGAACGAGACGCTGCGTCAGATGACGCTTTGGGAACGTGACAGCGTGTACGTGTCTGATGCTGGAATGTCAACAAGCCAACGGCGAGAATGATGTCGCGGGCGGATGACATCATGACCAGGAAGTATAAAAGCACATCCGGGGCAATCGCTCACTAGCTTTTTTGCTTCAGCAAAGCGTTCAGTGTTGTAAAAACTGTCTGTCTTATTTATTGTTATCTGTCCCGATTTAGTACAGCTCTATCTTTCAGTCAATATGGCGGCAGAATCATTCAGAAAGTGTGTTCCTCCCTGCCCGCTTTTCTTGTCAGGTGGGGATACACACGATCTTTGTGCTTTGTGTCCGCTCCCGCCTGGCACTCTTTAAAAAGAGTGATCAGGACTGCGTTCCGCACGGCTCTGGACCCGCTGCTGCTGAGGCAGAGTGGAGAAAGAGATTGTGGGGTTCGCAGATGGATCTCTCGGAGGGGTTGGAGACGGGTGTGAGCGCTCTTTCTCTGCCCTCACCTGGGGGATCCACTGCCCAATCTCCGGTGTCAGAAGCCCGCTCTGCGGTTTCTTCCACCCAGGGAGAGGGCCCGTCACTTCAGCTATCTAGCTCTGAGGAGTTGGATGTGCTGAGTGTCGGAGTGGGGGAAGAAGACTCGCCATCTCTTGCCCCGGTGTACGAGGAGCTGGTGGAGGTGATAACTCGTGCTGTGTCAAAATTAAACATCAGCTGGCCAGCCGAGAAGCAGGGCGCTCGTCCTAAGAGTTACCTGGACAAGCGCTTTCTAACACCAAGGATATCATCTCCACCTAGGGGCCTTCCATTCTTTCCCGATCTGCACAGTGAGCTGTCCAGATCGTGGAAGAAACCGTACTTGTCCAGATTATTCAGTCCCCAAGTCAAGAGGGGCGATGCCCAAGGTTGAGCAGACGCTTGTAAGCTATCTGTCAACTGGGCCGGCATTGTCCCTGAAGGCCCCTACGCTCCCCACTAGACCTCTCAAGACAACATCGGATCTGGTGGGGAAAGCGTATATGGCAGCAGGTCAGGCTGGGGCATGTTTACACACCATGTCGATTTTACAAGTTCACAAACTGCGTCGAGCCACAGATCTGTCTCTCAGGACCACTCACTGTGAAACAGTTTTAGAGACTGTTGGGTTTGATGGCAACAGCGTCCAACGTGACACCTTTTGGCCTGCTGTACATGAGACCCTTCCAATGGTGGCTCAAGACCAGAGGGTTTTCCCCGAGGTGGAACCAGCTCCATATGATCAAAATCAAATGGTTCCTGTCCCAGGGCCCTGTGTTAGGAGCTCAGTGTCGATGAGTCACACTGACCACAGATGCTTCTCTCACAGGCTGGGGAGCGGTAATGGAAGGCCGCTCAGCTCAAGACCTTTGGAGGGGCCATCAACTCTCGTGGCACATAAATTGCCTGGAGATGGTGGCTGTTTTCAATGCATTGAAGTACTTCCTTCCAGACCTGAGGGGCCATCATGTGCTTGTTCGTACAGACAACACATCGGTGGTCTCCTATATTAATCTACAGGGGGTCTGTGCTCGTGTCTGCTTTGCAAACTGGTGCACCAGATCCTCTTGTGGTCCCGGGGGAAGATGCTCTCCTCGATCTTTATCCCCGGGGCCCAGAATATAGGAGCAGACGTCCTGTCGAGACGAGGGAATGGAGACTTCACCTCGAGGCGGTGAAGTTCATATGGGAGAGTTATGGCCAAGCAGAGGATCTCTTCACTGTCACGACGCACTGTCCACTGTGGTTTTCTCTCATGCATCCAGCTTCTCTCGGACTGGATGCCATGGTACAGATGTGGCCAAGGCTTCGTCTGTATGCCTTTCCCCCAATCGTTCTGCTAATAAGTTTCAATAAGTCTACTTCTGGTAGTGCCTTTCTGACCTAGTGTCTCTCCTCGACGTGCCTCCCTCGGAGATCCCGCTCAGAAGGGACCTTCTGTCTCAAGCAGAGGGCACGATATTTCACCCCTGCCCAGAGATGTGGAGCCTGTGGCCTCTTGGGGGGGGGGGGGGGGGGTGGCTCAGCTCATAGATTCTATGCACTTAAGTGGAGGTTATTCACAGTTTGGTGTGCTTCAAGACAGCAAGATCCAGTTAACTGCCCAATTGGTTTAATGCTAGAGTTCCTGCAAGATCGGTTTTCAGCAGGGTTGGCCCCTTTCACCCTTAAGGTGTATGTGTCGGCTATTGCAGCTTACCACGTCCCTGTGGGTGGTATGTCAGTGGGCAGAAACCAGTTGATTACCTGTTTCCTTCGTGGCACCTTGAGGCTTAGGCCATTGTTTTAGAAGGCCTATCTACAGCGCCTCAGACAAGTTTTTAACTCTTTAGACCATTTTCCTTCTAGCCATTTTATCCCTTAAAAGAGTAGGAGACTTGCAGGCCCTTTCGATATCTCCAACATGTCTAGAATTTGTACCTGGCATGGTTAAAGCGTTCCTTTACCCGAGGGTGGGGTATATTCCTAAGGTTCCTACCCATGTACCGCGGCCTGTAGTGCTACAGGCTTATTGTCCACCTCTTTTCTTAAACCCAGACCAGGAGAAGCTGAATCTAGTGTGTTCAGTGCGAGCACTAGACACTTATGTCCACAGAGCTGCCCTGTGGAGAAAGTGTGATCAGCTGTTTGTTAGTTGAGGCTATTTCTAGTGCTTATGAGTCTTCTGAACTTCAGTCGCCTTTGGCTGTCAGGGCTCACTCTACTATACTCCGAGATACTACAATCTCGACCTGGACGCAGCTCCAGGTTCCTCAATGCTTTCGTCTTGATGTGTCACAGTTTCACACTGACAGGCACTCGCAAGTATGGCGTTTTGGTATATCGTTCCGAAAGCATCATCTGATGCAGCGTTGAAGTTCCCTCGAAAGGGAACGTCTCAGGTTACGACTGTAACCCTAGTTCCCTGAGAGAGGGAACGAGACGCTGCGTCGACCTAACATACTTCCTGCATACCTGTGATAATTTGCTTCAGCTACCTTAAGCTAGTGAGCGATTGCCCTGGATGTGCTTTTATACTTCCTGGTCATGACATCATCCACCCGCGACATCATTCTCGCCGTTGGCTTGTTGACATTCCAGTATCAGACGCGTTCACGCTGTCACGTTCCCAAAGCGTAATCTGACGCAGCGTCTCGTTCCCTCTCTCAGGGAACTAGGGTTACAGTCGTAACCTGAGACGTTTTCACAATATAATGGCCACACAATAAGTTTTTGTTTGTTTGTTTTATTGAAAAAAAAAGCTTTACTCCAGGAATGTGATCTACAGCAAAATATGATAAATACAGAAGAAAACAGATACGATGCACATTTTCCTGATAGGTTCAGCTAAATGATGGTGTTTCTGAATGAAAGAGCTTTGTGAATTATTGATATTTTGATTTTTATTGAATTTGTATGATCATTTTAGCAGATTTATAACAAAATATTAAAAGAGAATTGGTGAAGTGTGATTTTAAAGCCAGATTAACAATAAGATATATAGACTAAAATGACAGTGACTTGTAGTCCTACCTTTCAGTAGAATCTGCCATGACTCTAGATTCGAGATTTGTAGTCTTCAAGGTAAACAATCAACTTGTTGCTAAGCAAAGTATATATACAATAAATGCATTTTTCAAAACAGAAAGACATAGGCCTAAACAATAAACTATACAAAGAATGTATATTGTAATACAAATATGTTGGAACTTCCAGTCTGTCCTTTTCTTTGTTCTCATCGCTGTATTGATAAGCACTATTAGCAAATATCTACAATCATATACAGTAACATATACAGCAAGTCAATCTGAGATATTTCAATTCATTACAATATTACTAAATCACAGAGTCTACAGAAGAGCAAGATTGACTTACAGTATTATTGAAGAGCTTCTTGTCTAACTCTCTTCAGGTATCTGCAGACAGGAACAAACAGGTGTATTTATACACTGGCCAACACCCATTTTTCAAGTTCACGTGATTTGAAAGAAAGCATCAAATCACAATGGTTGAAAAAATTAGATTTAAGTTTCAAACATGGTTTCAAACATGCAAATCCCAGATATGTTTATTTGACATTTATTCCTGATGTAGAGTCTGTTGTGAATAGTATGAAGGATTTTGCAGTTATTTTCATGCTGTTTCCCAATAATATGAAGGTACGAATGAGTTTAATATAAAAAAATGAAAATGATACCATGCATAAATAAGTGATGGAAATGAAAATGATATACACAAAACTAAAAATATAGGCTATTATAGGCTATTTTAAATTCTTATTTTACAAAACTTTTTTTCTGACATGAAACTTCTTAATGATTTAATCAATGATATCATTGTTCGTCATTTGAGTGCTGCATTTTGTGTCTCCCTAAAACAGTATTCTTGTCACTTCATAACATGAAGGTTGAACCTCTGTAGGGTTAGTGAACCAATCCTGTCGAGAAGTAGAGCATAGTGCTTGCAAACCAGAGCACGGTTTTGTTTTCCAGCAAATGCATGAATTTGAATTATATAAAACCTTTATACTTCATTTAATGGAATGCCATCCTATATTCTCTTATACAATTATTGCAGAAATTGCAGGGATATAGTCCCAAGAGTGATTTGATGCTTTCTTTCAAATCACATGGACTTGAAAAATGGGTGTTGGCCAGTGTATAAATACACCTGTTTGTTCCTGTCTGCAGATACCTGAAGAGAGTTAGACAAGAAGCTCTTGAACAATACTGTAAGTCAATCTGTATTGCTCTTCTGTAGACTCTGTATCTCAGTGTAGTAATGTTGTAATCATATTTAGTATCTCAAATTGTGAGTTATACTATATTTATTGCAGATATTTATTAATATCTAGAGCTTGTAAATAGAGAAATATGATGAAAGCAAAGAATAGATTTAATGTTCCCACATGGGAAAACCAAAATAACATTATAAATTAACAATATAAATTCTGTCTACAGAAATAACTGTTCAGTTTATATCTTTCTGAACTGGTGATTGTTGTAAAAATGTGTATTTACTTCCTCCAGCAACTCGTTTGGGAACAAGAAGGACTTTCAATTCTGGAACAATGACAGATTCTGACGGAAAGTAAGAATAATGCTCACTCTCATTATATGTGTGCAAATTTTAACAGATTAAAGTAAATCTAATTATTCCAAAAGACGTCTGCTTTCCAAGTCTTCTCTGTGTGAGGAACAGACCTAAATTTGATCATCGTCCCCATTTACCATAATGTTAAAATAACAGCACACATATTATAACAGCTTTGATGTCAAATGCCAGCGGCTTTCTCATTTCTGTTTTTCACATGCTAAAGTTGGATTTATCTTTTGAAAGAGATATGACTGTCTGAGAGAAATTTTCTGTGAATTTCAGCAAAGTTTTACTCTATTCCTCACACAAAGCTAAAATTTCTCTAAAGGTGACGAAAATTCTGAACCTTTATAGAACATTTGGTACGTTCCAAAGCACCTTCTTTTGGTAATGACAGTGCTGCAGTTCAAGGCACCTTATATAACTTTAGGGGGACGTTCCATTTTGGTTATTTTATAGTTACATAAGAACGTTACAAAGAGGACATTTGGGACATTAACAGAACGTTCCCACACGGTCCTCTGTTGGTCATTTAATAACGTCCCTGATATGACTTTAGGGGACGTTCTATTTTGGTTGTTTTATGATCGCGCGAGAACATTACAAAGAGGACAGTTAGGAAGTAATAGTCCCCTAAACATTCCCAGAACATCCTGAATGTTCCCTGAAGGTCCACCAAATAACGTCCCCCAGCCCTTAAAAGAACTCCAAGATCGTGACCATCCGAACGTTCTGGGAACGTTACCAGGTGAAAGATTAGATGTTGATGCTTAATAGAAAATAATGAAGTTTGAAGTCACTATTATGGAAGTGAGCTTTTGCTTTAGTTGGGCTCTTGATTCGTTTAACTCTTGATTTAACTTAAGTTTTTCTCTAAATACTGAAATAGGTTTAGCTGTGCTTTTTATTACAGCAAGTGAGCAAGAGTGCAGATGAAAGATGAAATGATGCTCAGAGTTGATATATTTGTCTGAAATTGTCACAATTGTTGAGGATCATACACTGAGTTTTGATGTCTGTGTGAGTCTACATGATCCTCTGAATAATTTCTGAGTAATGATAAACTTTGAAAATATTGAAGTAGGAGGGATTTCATGCAGTGTTGGTGGACTGTGTAGTTGACTATTGTTGAAATCATCAACAACAGGCAACTAAATTCATTTGATCAGAGTTTTTTCTCACAGCTCTTTTTTGTAACAAATTTATTTTAGTTAATTACATTAACTAAAAGTTTTGTCAAAGTTGTGAACAAACGTTCTTCTGGTAATGTTAATAGAATGTTTGTTCAGTGTTTTATAGGGCCTCGTGTATAAAACTTTTTGTAGTTTCATCCTAAAAGGGACCATGAGTATGCCAGAACTTGTGCAAAATTCCCATTACAAAACACTGTAAATCCTAACACTCAAAATATGTAATTGGTTTGAGTAGGACAAACTTGAAACAAATGAGGGTTTCACTTCATTTTGATGGTCCCTTTAACACATTCTGTTAACTGTAAGTAACGTTACACCTACATGTCTACTAGCTCTCATTAAAGTACTAGTAAACTGTTATATAGGGTTAGGGTTATTATTTCTCGCCTCCTCTCACTGCAGCCACATGCTGTTGTCTAAATTTCAGTTGAGGTGAGGAACATCTCAAACAGAACAAGGCAGCTGCATGTTTGAAGGCTATAAGGTGCATGTTGTGAATTGTAATTTGCTGACTTTTTACTCTTCTTTCAAAATGCCTTTTGAGACTTATTCTGGGTAAAGATATTGTTGATGAAAAGATGCATAATTTTACCACAGTAGTATGAAAAATTAACTAGTAGTCTGCTATTTATTTTCCAATTTTTAAATGTCTGTTTTTATTCTTTATATTACAGACAAAAAATGGCCAGTTCAGAACCACAATTACACAAATTTGATGCAATCATCAATCAAAGTGTTGTAATAGAGGAGGGGTCTCCTGTTCGATACCATCTGAAAGTGACAGAATCTCATGATGAATCTGAACCATATAAAAAAATTACCATCGGAGAGAAAGACATAAACAAACCCCATAAAACCATTCTGATGGTTGGAGAAACAGGAACAGGAAAAACAAAACTGATCAACACAATGATCAACTACATGTTGTGTGTTCAGAGAGAAGACAAGGTTTGGTTTGAGATCACAGATGATCAGAGTGACCGATCTTCAGTTCACAGTCAGACCTCCATCATCACTGTTTATGGGTTTTATCTACAAGAGAGTCCAATCCATCTAACCATCATCGACACTCCAGGATATGGAGACACACGTAATATTGAGAATGATAAACAGATCGCCATGAATTTGCTTAATTTAAGCAGATGTGATGACTGCTTCTGTAAACTAGACACAGTTTGTCTGGTGATTAAAGCAAATCAGAATCGACTCTCTGACAGACAAATATACATATTTGATGCTGTTCAGTCTTTATTTGGAAGAGATATTGCTGAAAACATTGTCCTGCTCTTCACATACTCACATGGAACTCAACCTAAAGATGCTCTGACGGCTGTTGAAGAGGCTAAAATCAAGTGTGCAGTGAATGATGAGAATCAGCCTGTGTATTTCCTGTTTGACAACTGCCAAGGAGAAACATTTCGTTCAGAATACCAGAAGATCCAAGAGCAATCATGGAATCTCAGTAATATAGAAACTGCAGGATTTTTCAAATTTCTTGACATCATTAAACCAAAAACCTTAAAGATGACCCAAGATGTGTTACAACAACAGAGGCAGTTGGAGGAAAATATTTCCAAAATAAAATCACATTTTCAAGAGATACACCCAAAGCTAAATGAGCTGAAACAAACTCAAGAAGATCTGGAGAAACACAAGAGAATTGCTGAAGAAAATAAGAACTTTCAGTATGAAGTTGAAGTGAAATACAAAGAGAGAGTTGATATTGATCACTCTAAAGCCAGTGTGGCTGTGTGCTGCAGCGTCTGTGAGGAGAACTGTCACTATCCAGGATGCTGGTGGCTCAGCGGTCTCTCATGGTGCAGTGTGATGAAAGATAATCACTGTACAGTGTGCACAAAGAAATGCCACTACAGCAAACATGTCAAAGAAGCAAAAATATATGTAAAGAAGACAAAGAAGGAAAAGAAGATAAATGAAGATTTAAAGAAGAAATATGATGACAGTATGATGAAAGTTAGAGATGGTGAGACTTCGGTCAAGAAACTGGAAGGAGAATTAAAGGAAGAGAAAATAAAGCTGGTGATGGATACTTTTCACTGTGTGGATATTCTGCAGAAGATCGCACTCAACACTGATTCACTGCTCATACTTCAACACATTGATTTTCTGATTGAGAAGCTGAAGGAAATAAATGAACCTGAAAAGGTGAAAACATTGGAAAACATCAAGAAGAGAGCAGAATAAAAACACAATGCTCTGGGATACATAGAAAAAAAAAATGAAATTCAGAAAGTTGCACTCTGAAATGCTATATTCTCATTGTATTCATTGATCAAAGCTGTTAATACAGAATTTCTATGTTTTACTGAAATCTTGGTCAACATTTATCCAATTTTTTGTGTTATCTAGAAAATATTTGTGCAGAGACAGTATAAAACATTTACATATCAATACTGTATATTTATACTGTAATATTTAGTTCTCTGTATGTATAGAGCCACATTTGCCTGAAGGTCTTCTTTGGAGGCTCTTCTACAAAATCTGTGTATTTAGTGGTCTTTAGTTTCTAGCCTGTGTCATTCATTGTTTTAACAGCATCTCTGCTGTATTTGTTGTGCTCATCACTCATGGTTATCAGTTGTGCATGTCTGATATCTTTTTGATTCTAGGAAGATTCTGATTATGGAGGATGTCAGTGTATGTCACTTTTGTATTTTTGTGGGTTATTGGTGTTTGAGTATTTTGGTTTGGTTAAAATTACCTTATGGATCGTCCACTGGACTTTTCTGTGTTTCAGGCCAAGTTTGATCAAATAGATCACGAATCCTCTGAGCACAAGATTCAGCATATCTACTAACGTCAGATCATATTTGGATAATAATATCCCAGTAAATCATGTTGCCATGAGATCCCATCAGTTGTTTGACTCACCCTTTTCCAAAACTGTGGAAGAACCATATCTAAAAAAATAAAACATATCGAACAACAGTATTTAGTTTGTTTTCCATACACTGTAAAAAAAACTAAAATCCTAATCTTTTTAATGCTAAACTACACAGTTGAAGCATTATTGTAATGGTCTGTTGTAGATGCAGGAAGGATATCGCTCAAAGACAGTAATTAACATTTAAAGTTTCATGCAAAACAGGAATACAAACAGGAAACTGACAAGCGACAGTGTGCGAAGCACAAACAATAACTGACAAAGACAGAACTGACTGGGGAGTATAAATACATAGGAGGAACTAATAAACACAGGTGGAGGAAGTTAAACTAATAAAGGATAATAAACGTCAGGTGAAGACATTAACTGAATAACACGTGACTAGACAGGACTAAACTAAACAGGACAGAACTGAATACATGTTAAAATTATTTTACAGCCACCGCACAGCAAAATCTCCAGTAATAAATTAACACTGCTGGGGTTTACATGAGTCCACACTCAGAGTGTGGTAACACTGAATCAGTGTTGAAGTTAATGAAATAATTAAGTGATTAAGATGAGTAAGCATTAGTGATGAACACCTCCTGTTAACAAGCAGAATCAATGAGGAAAAGAGAAATACAAGAACTACAACTGACTTTGTTGTGGCAAATTCGATGTTTCTTCAGTTCAGGTCTCAAGAAAAAGTCTCAGAGTCAAAGTTCCAGGTCCCAGGAGTTTAACTTTATTGTCAAGCAACAAAGTGAGATGCCAGCTTCACATCTGACTCTCTCGAGCTAGGGCAACGTTTTTATACATTTTTCTTATCTGTTAAAGACAAACAGTTCTCAACAAGAGACAACAAAGTTATTTTCCATGGTCCCATTTACAGGTGCTCACCTCCCTTTCTCTTCTTGGCCTCCCAAGTACTTCTCAACATTTTCACCAAGGTCACTTCACCAATTAATCTGTAAGTGTTGCTTATGCAAGGGATAATTCTCTCTGTAAGGTTGGCCCACTGCCAACTAGTCCACATCTTTTGATTTAACTGAATTCTGTCAACTGAATTTTCTGTCAACTTTCTCACTGGCAAACTGAAACTTTGTATCAAAAACACTCATCCCTCCCCAGAGGCAAGAGGCCTTCATATGACACCCTTCAATAGTTTTATTCATTATACAGCCACCTGTTATCTAGTGGAAAACTACCAGCAAAATATGCTTGGTCAGACTAAATTCTCAGACATCTCTGACCCTTGTAATCACAGTAGGTCATGAGGCCCCAAAACACTTCTGGCTTTTTTATATTAACCAAAGTAATTCTACTATTGTTTTCTATAGGATAGATAAAATACTTCATCACTTCAGCCACAGCCTTAGATGAAATCAACTGAAGATAAAAGACATTCAATCTCTGAAGATCTGATTCATCAACTCCACAAACAGCATCACCAGCTTCACTTATTACTGACCAGACTGACTTTATTTCTGTCACACGTCTACAGAAGCTCTTATTGAGAATTAACAGAAGTTTAGATGTTGATATCTTATTGAAAATCTGTTCTGGTTGAAGTCACCATTACGGGGGTTAGTATTTATTTTAGTTATGCAGTTTGACTCTGTACTTTTTAACCTTACTTTTTCTATGGCTGCTGTAACTGTGTTTGTTATGTAAAAAACAGTAAGAAAAAATGTGATCAGATGATGTTGGATGATAAGGATGTTTTCAGAATTGTGCATCGTTGATTACAGTAACCCTGTGACTATACGTCTTTATATTCATCTCCAGTGAACTTGAAAAACAACCATTCACATAACTGTTTTTTAAAGAACATGTGAATCTCAACCACAATGCATGATGGGAGACATAAGTTTTATTATGGTGTCTCCCAGCATGCATTGCGGCATGAAACATGTCACCATTTTTGAGATTCGTTTGCTGATTCTTGATGTCTGTGTGTGTTTAAACATTTTTCTTTTAAATCTAAAAATGAAAATGTCTGATCTCTAGCCAACCAGTATTGATATGAAAAAATAAAAGAATAATCAAGCAACTACTTTCAAACTACTTTACGATTATAAGAGTTACATCATCTGAGCATCTTCATTTATTTGTCTTCACCAACAATTTACATGTTTCAACAAACATGTAAACCTGCTAAGAATACCTCAAACATAAATGCCCAGAATCAAGAGCCCAACTAAAACTAATACTTGACCATTTCACCCTTAAAAATCTAAGGGATCAAAACAGGTCCCTTAAGTCCTCTGCTGAACTCAAATACGATAGATAATTTCATGTTAATTGAGGAGGAGGGGAGTCCCATATTATGCCATTTTTGTGGCTTATCTTTGCTGTCAAACAAAATAAAGTTGTTACTAAAAACAAATGAAACAAATGTCTATATACAATGTAGCGTGCAGCTTTGGGTGTCACCGAGTACTGTACCTGTCAAAATGTGGTTACTAAAATCCGACTTAGGCATTATACGGTGAGGTGCATGGGTCTCTTTTCTGTCTGCCCATGATTGCTTTAGGACTGTCCATGATCAAATTACAGGAGTTTTCCGGGACTAAAAAAAAAAAAAAAAAAAAAAACACTACAGGAGGGGGGCGAGAGATCGGCGTGAATGCGAACACGAAGCTCAACTTTCATAGGACTGAAGCTCGCTCAGCGTCAATGGACGAGCCCCACCGGTACATTTGGATTTTAGGACGTTTGTGTTTTTAGGACACGTTGTGCTTGTGTAATCTCCACAACTAAAACAGCACTAAATGTTAAACATGTTTAAAAGTCAATGATCCGTTATGTTCTGTTTAGCGTTTATGGGAGATGTCACTATAGCAACCGCTTTTCCTTTGCCGTGTTTTGCCAGAAACTATCGAAAAATTATTAGTCTAAACACTTTGGTGACGGTTAAGAAGTTTGTTGCAACACACTCAAAGAGATCCCTTACCTTAGGGTTTTTCCTCCTAAGGGATACCCTTACTTGAAGGTTTTCATCCAACTGGGCCATGGTCCCCTGCACCTGTGGATCCTCATCAACACACCCTTTATATGCCACAGTTCCCATCACTTCATTGTTTGGCCTTGTCAACGACGAGCTACAGACTCACCAGTGTTACTTACCTGAGATACTTACCTGTGACAAGAATTGCAAGGCCGACACCCTCTCTCATCTACATCATCCTGATCCTGAATCCAGTGCTCCTGAATCAATTCTCCCTCCAGCCATAACAATTAGTCCCACTCAATGGTTCATCGACAATCAGATCCGTCAAGCCACCCAGGTTGAACGTGCTCCGCTGGGAGGTCCTGAAGGGCGAATCTACATACCATCCACCTGTTGCCTAGCCCTCATATACTCAGCTCATACCTCTCCGAGCTCTGGACACCGAGGTAGTCAGTGAACACTCTCACTCCTCAATCAACGCTACTGGTGGCCATTCATGACCCGGATATCTCCTGATACATCAAGGGATGCTCAGTCAGTGTCATCACCAACACCTCCCGCAAGATACCTGAAGGTACACCAAATATACACCAGTCTACCCGAAGATATTGTGTCTGACCGTGGCCCACAATTCATCTCCCGTGTCTGGCAAACCTTCTTAAAACTCCTTCGAGTCTCCATCAGTTTATCCTCCAGTTACCACCCTCAGACCAACGACCAGACTGAGCGTAAGATCAGTTCTCCAGGGGGATGTGTGAGCATGAATGTCAATACCACCATTTGAAGAGACTCTGGTTAGCTCTTTCTCACTCTCCTACTCTTTCACACCAAACCACTGTGTGACGTCACCTTTGAATGGAATAGCGTACTCGGCAGTGGGTCAGGCTGGGGCTGCGCTGCAAACAATGAATACATTGCAGTATTACCAGACCAATCTGCTGAAAGACCTGGACCAGGGTCAGAGGCTTCACCCTGAAGCCGTAGCAGAACTGCCACACCGAAGACTTTGGTCTCCAGGCAACCACGCAAACTGCTGCTGCGTTCAGCTCTAAGACAATATTATTATCGAACTAAAGTAGGTCTTTGATTTAATCACTTCCGTAGTGGAAATAGTTAATTATTAACTTAGGGACCGCTAAAATTACACCTTTCCAACTGAAAACCGAAGACCTTTAATGCATTCTTGAAGTTCATTTACATGTTTAGTCTGTAGATTTGCACATTTGAATGTGTATGTGTGCAGACACTTAGTCTTTTCTACAAAGTGACATTGCCAAATTACCTGTCCGGCCTGCATAATACAGAAAAATTAGTTGTGTCCGCGGATCTATGCATAGAATAATTTTGAAAACATTTTATCTATACATAGGGAAAGGAAAGGAGGTCTTCACAGGGGATAGTTTAGTTGACACTACAGGGCTGTCGTCAAGTCTAGGCATCTAGAAATGCCCTGGATCTGGCAGTCTACGTCAAACCTCCGGATAAACAGAGAGAGACTTATATTAACATAGACGCCATTCTGCTTATGATGAAGAGAGTACATCATGTGTTATAGAAAGTGTTCCCGGTTCCAGCTGACTTAACTTATGCAGCCTAACAATTTACATGATTTGAATTTTAGGAGTAGACAATGTATTATGTGTATGTCAGTTTAAAGAGATGTGTTTTTAGTCTGTTTTAGTCCAAGATGTGTTTTCTGCCTCCCCCATCATTGCTTCTGCATTATATTTGCAGTTTATATTGCAAGCAGAGAGGTATAACAATGAACAGAACTGAAACTATTCACCTTGCTAATGGGCTGTTCATTTTATTGTTGTGTGCGGCAATTTGTAAACCTTTTTGTGGAGGATTTGTGTGATATAATCCCTCACACAAAGAAATTATGTTCATAGGGAGAACACACCCTGGACACATCAACTGCTTGCATTGCAAGCAGAAAAACAACAATTCATTCTTCTACATTCTTGTGTAGGAGCGGTACAACAATGAACAGAACTGAAACTCTTCACCTTGCTTATGGGCTGTTCATTTTATTGTTGTGTGCGGCAATTTGTAAAACCTTCTTTTTGTGGAGAATTGGTGTGATATAATCCCTCACACAAAGAAATTATGTTTATAGGGAGAACACACCCTGGACACATCAACTACCATTTTTCGAATTCCTACTTCTGCGTCATATTTGCACTTTGCATTTTAAGAGTAGAAAATAATTAATTCTGCTACATTCTTGTGTAGGAGTGGTACAACAATGAACAGAACTGAAACTATTCACCTTGCTTATGGCTGTTTATCATGGGTGTCAAGAGTAAAATAGTCCTTGTGTTGTCGAGGTTATGTATCACAATAATATGCCCCAGTAATTGCGTGTATTAACACACTTTAGCTTACAGTCCAATTCTCACTATTAAAACTATTTGCTTATTAGCATGTACATCACTAGAGATACTGGCTGTTTATTAGTACTTATAAAGCACATATTAATCCCTTATGCTGCCTGATCATATTCTACATGCCTTAATCCAACCCAATACCTAAACTTAACAACCGCAGTAACTTTTAATAAGCAGTAATTAGGAGTTTATTGAGGCAAAAGTTCTATTTAAAAGTTAGTAAATAGTGGGAATTGGACCTTAATCTGAAGTGGAACCGTATATATTCAGTTTTATGCAAAAGTTTTCGCTGATAATAATCATAATTTCAACTCATAATCTGCTTGGCTTTCGAAGCAGCAACTTCATTTGGATATAATTTATAAGCGTCCTTGAGCCCTGAAACGGCGCTAAATAAATAAAACTTATTATTATTAATTTATACACTGTTAAATCCAATAGTGATTTTAACTCATACTTTTTAGTTAACTTTACTTAATTGCAAAACTTGTTTTACTCATAAACCCCAAGTAAAGAGTAATTGATTGGTTTGAGTACCACTTTGTCAAGCAAAAAAAAAAAAAAAAAGAGTTTTGAGGCGGGCTTTTCTTAATAGACTTTTTGCAGCTAAACTAAATGCAATGCATGCATAATCCAATGTTGATCTAATTAAGGCAATATAAATATGTTTAAGAGAGTTCAAACTAGCACCCCAACCACTTCCTGCCAAGCATCTCATAACATTGACTGGCTTCTTGCAACTGATTGACTTGGACTGACTTGCCGCTGGCTTGGTGCAACTGATTTCCCATAAAGAGTAACTTGTATTGCAGGATTAACATGCTTCTTAGTGAAACAAATAACCTGTGTCTTGTCCACAGAAAACCGAAAACCCCACCTGTTTCCCCTCTTCTCAACAGTGCTGACTACTTTCTGTAACTTCCTTCCAACAAATGCTGCATTACGACCCTTTACCCATATTGCCCCATCATTTGCATATAAAGACCTCCCAAGGCTAGCATCAACCCCTGAAAAAACCTCATTATTCATGATATTAAATAAAATAGGACTACATACACTTCCTTGTGGTACCCCATTTTCTATAGAGTAGACACTGGAGTACTCCAACTCTTACCTCTATAGTCCTATCCTTCAGAAAATCCATAATCCAGTTGAACATTCTTCCACCAATTCCCATGGATTCTCATTTAATAAGAAGACCCTCTTTCCATAACATATCATAGGCCTTCTCTACATCAAAGAAGATAGCAGCTAATAGTTCCTTTTTAGCCTGAGCCTTCCTAATTTCATCCTCCAAACATATCACCGGATCCATAATTGACCTCCCTCTACAGAAACCACTCTGTTGTGGTATTAGCAAATTCCTACTCTCTCTGGCATTTCTTAATTTCCATCTAGGGGAACCTATTTCCTCCAACTGAATTCCTATTTCACAGATTATTGGGTAATGGTCACTGTGACGAGCAGGGCAGGCGAGAGCCGTGAGGGAACGGCACAAGTGATAATGAGCGTCAGCTGCGCGCTACACCGGTCTCGTGTCTCTCATGGAGGAGCTCCAGAAACATAAAAAGAGGAGCAAGGACAGTGAAGGACGAGTGAGGATCAGGCCTGGATTTTATGTTGTTTTATTATGTTTGTGTGTCATGTGCTTCCTTTTAACCAGCAGACCCATAACAGCTAGCATATTATAGAACATATTTTTAATAGAAAAGATTTACTATATTTAACAATTCAAAAGTTTTGAAGTCAGTCTTTATATCAGTGGTGTTTTTCACTGACCTTTCTGTGGGTTACACTGTTACGTGATGACAAGGGTGTTATTTCTACAAACTCATTTCTCTGAAGAGGAAACATGGAATAATATTACGCCGCAGGTGGTGGGCCCACGGGAGGTCGGCCCCACGTCGCTCATTCGGGCTGAGCCCGGCCGGGCCCCGTGGGGAAAGACCCGGCCACCAGGCGCTCGCCTACGAGCCCCAACCCCAGGCCTGGCTCCAGGGTGGGGCCCCGGTTGCGCCATACCGGCCGACATAACGGCCTTTGTTTTTTTGTGATCCATATGGGGTTTTGAACTGCTCTTTGTCTGGCCCATCACCTAGGACCTGTTTGCCTTGGGAAACCCTACCAGGGGCATATAGCCCCCGACAACATAGCTCCTAGGATCATTCAGGCACTCAAACCCCTCCACCACGATAAGGTGGCAGTTCACTGGAGGAGTATTTGAATGCATTAGTCTTTTCTACAAAGTGACATTGCCAAATTACCTGTCCGGCCTGCATAATACAGAAAAATTAGTTGTGTCCGCGGATCTATGCATGGAATAATTTTGAAAACATTTTATCTATACATAGGGAAAGGGAAGGAGGTCTTCACTGGGGATAGTTTAGTTGACACTTCAGGGCTGTCGTCAAGTCTAGGCATCTAGATATGCCCTGGATCTGGCAGACTACATCAAAACTCTGGATAAACAGAGAGAGACTTATATTAACGTAGACGCCATTCTGCTTATGATGTAGAGTACATCATGTGTTATAGAAAGTGTTCCCGGTTCCAGCTGACTTAACTTATGCAGCCTAACAATTTACATGATTTGAATTTTAGAGGTAGATAATGTGTTATGTGTATGTCAGTTTAAAGAGATGTGCTTTTAGTCTATTTTAGTCCGAGATGCGTTTTCTGCCTCCCCCATCATTGCTTCTGCATTATATTTGCAGTTTATATTGCAAGCAGAGAGGTATAACAATGAACAGAACTGAAACTCTTCACCTTGCTAATGGGCTGTTCATTTTATTGTTGCGTGCGGCAATTTGTAAACCTTTTTGTGGAGGATTTGTGTGATATAATCCCTCACACAAAGAAATTATGTTCATAGGGAGAACACACCCTGGACACATCAACTGCTTGCATTGCAAGCAGAAAAACAACAATTCATTCTTCTACATTCTTGTGTAGGAGCGGTACAACAATGAACAGAACTGAAAATATTCACCTTGCTTATGAGCTGTTTATCATTTGTTAAACTTATTGTTCACTTTATTGTTGTGTGCTGCAATTTGTAAACCTTCTTTTTGTGGAGAATTGGTGTGTTATAATCCCTCACACAAAGAAATTATGTTTATAGGGAGAACACACCCTGGACACATGAACTACCATTTTTCGAATTCCTACTTCTGCGTCATATTTGCACTTTGCATTTTAAGAGTAGAAAATAACAATTAATTCTGCTACATACTTGTGTAGGAGTGGTACAACAATGAACAGAACTGAAACTGTTCACCTTGCTTATGGCTGTTTATCATGGGTGTCAAGAGTAAAATAGTCCTTTTGTTGTCGAGGTTATGTATCACAATAATATGCCCCAGCAATTGTGTGTATTAACACACTTTAGCTTACAGTCCAATTCTCACTATTAAAACGATTTGCTTATTAGCATGTACATCACTAGAGATACTGGCTGTTTATTAGTACTTATAAAGCACATATTAATCCCTTATGCTGCCTGACCATATTCTACATGCCTCAATCCAACCCAATACCTAAACTTAACAACCGTAGTAACTATTAATAAGCAGTAATTAGGAGTTTATTAAGGCAAAAGTTCTATTTGAATTTAGTTAATAGTGGGAATCGGACCTTAATCTAAAGTGGAACCGTATATATTCAGTTTTATGCAAAAGTTTTCGCTGATAATAATCATAATTTCAACTCATAATCTGCTTGGCTTTGGAAGCAGCAACTTAATTTGGATATAATTTATAAGCGTCCTTGAGGCCTGAAAAGGCGCTAAATAAATAAAACTTATTATTATTAATTTATACACTGTTAAATCCAATAGTGATTTTAACTCATACTTTTTAGTTAACTTTACTTAATTGCAAAACTCTAGTATTTTGTACTAATCACATACTATGTCTTGTTTTACTCATAAACCCCAAGTAAGGAGTAATTGATTGGTTTGAGTACCACTTTGTCAAGCAAAAAAAAAAAAAAAAAAGAAGAGTTTTGAGGCGGGGCTTTTCTTAATAGACTTTTTGCAGCTAAACTAAATGCAATGCATGCATAATCCAATGTTGATCTAATTAAGGCAATATAAATATGTTTAAGAGAGTTCATACTAGCACCCCAACCACTTCCTGCCAAGCATCTCATAACATTGACTGGCTTCTTGCAACTGATTGGCTTGGACTGACTTGCCGCTGGCTTGGTGCAACTGATTTCCCATAAAGAGTAACTTGTATTGCAGGATTAACATGCTTCTTAGTGAAACAAATAACCTGTGTCTTGTCCACAGAAAACCGAAAACCCCACCTGTTTCCCCTCTTCTCAACAGTGCTGACTACTTTCTGTAACTTCCTTCCAACAAATGCTGCATTACGACCCTTTACCCATATTGCCCCATCATTTGCATATAAACACCTCCCAAGGCTAGCATCAACCAATGAAAAAACCTCATTAATCATGATATTAAATAAAATAGGACTACATACACTTCCTTGTGGTACCCCATTTTCTGTAGAGTAGACACTGGAGTACTCCAACTCTTACCTCTATAGTCCTATCCTTCAGAAAATCCATAATCCAGTTGAACATTCTTCCACCAATTCCCATGGATTCTAATTTAATAAGAAGACCCTCTTTCCATAACATATCATAGGCCTTCTCTACATCAAAGAAGATAGCAGCTAATAGTTCCTTTTTAGCCTGAGCCTTCCTAATTTCATCCTCCAAACATATCACCGGATCCATAATTGACCTCCCTCTACGGAAACCACTCTGTTGTGGTATTAGCAAATTCCTACTCTCTCTGGCATTTCTTAATTTCCATCTAGGGGAACCTATTTCCTCCAACTGAATTCCTATTTCACAGATTATTGGGTAATGGTCACTGTGACGAGCAGGGCAGGCGAGAGCCGTGAGGGAACGGCACAAGTGATAATGAGCGTCAGCTGCGCGCTACACCGGTCTCGTGTCTCTCATGGAGGAGCTCCAGAAACATAAAAAGAGGAGCAAGGACAGTGAAGGACGAGTGAGGATCAGGCCTGGATTTTATGTTGTTTTATTATGTTTGTGTGTCATGTGCTTCCTTTTAACCAGCAGACCCATAACAGCTAGCATATTATAGAACATATTTTTAATAGAAAAGATTTACTATATTTAACAATTCAAAAGTTTTGAAGTCAGTCTTTATATCAGTGGTGTTTTTCACTGACCTTTCTGTGGGTTACACTGTTACGTGATGACAAGGGTGTTATTTCTACAAACTCATTTCTCTGAGGAGGAAACATGGAATATTATTGTGACACTCCCTGCCACATAAAATTCTACAGATTCTTCAGTTCGTGTGGCATGTCCTGATAAAGTGAACAACCCACATGCAAAGAAAATAGTTTCAGTTCTTGTTCATTATTATCTACACACACACAGACTGCTAAAAAAAAAGCTCAAAAGTTCATCCCCACATTATTATAAATATTTTAATCAAACGAATATCATTTAGCCTACAATAATTTGACTGTTAAATGTCAGTCTCTGCTGCTCTCTTCTGGTCAGTTAAATATTCAAACAAACTTTGATTTTTTATATTCAAATATTAAAGAGGAGGAACATAAGGACTGATTTGTTTTCCTCCATCATTCTCATCATTTGCTTCCATGCATACAATAAAAAATAAATTGTTTCAACTTCATAATCTAATGCAAACCCACACATTCCCTATAATACAACCATTTTAAGCTTGTTTGTAGTTATTTATGATAAGTTTCATCTTGCACATCCACGTGATGCTAATTCAGTTTACTAAAGCAGCAGAAGCCGCGCAGAGACAAAGTGGTTTCTAATTTGAAACTCACACTAACAAATTGTTGTCATGCTTTTGAAATTACTTTTTTCAGACCAAAGGTAATGAATGGTGGTGTGACATCAACATGGCTACAATAATATGAGTAAGTAGAATTCACATTGAACAAATCGGAATGTATGAGAGTAAAATTGTCATGTTATGAACAGTTATTTAAATACATCGTTCTTCAGTTTTCATTTTTGGATGAATTGCTATTTTAGCAAGTGTAATGACGTCCAGAAATTTCTTTTTTCTTTCTTTTGAAATTCAAAAGAGGAAATTATTATTGCTATGGTCATTGTTTGTAACGTGACTGGCATTTAAATAAATAAATGAAAGCTTCCATGCTTTTCTCTGATTGTTTTGGGAAGATTCATTGTATCATAAATGTCAAAACAGCGCCAACCGGTGGCAGGTAAAATTTATAGCAGCCATAAACCCAAATGTGTACAGCACAGTAGTCAATCCACCTGATAAACTGGTGCAAGGTTTGTGTCATTCAATTATTAATGTTTTTTCTTGTCTTTATTCCACTGTTAAAAAGGAAGGATCTAACTTAAGGATGTGTTCATGTCCCATGAAGTTGATGCCTGTTTGAAGAATGTCATTTAGTGGCATAGAAACCATTATACTTGAATTGTTTAAAGAGACATTATGTAGAATTTTTATATTAAAATATCCAAAAACCACTTGCACAGTGTTATATATTTCGTTCAGCTGTGTGCTTACATTATCCTAAATGTTTCCAAGGATTTGTAAATTCAGAGAAAATTTCAATTTTAAATAGTGCCTGTCCCTTTCTTGTCACTTGTCGGCTGTCAATGACATAATATCTGCGTTTCCTGCTTTCTTGTGCTGCACAGTAACCATGACAACAGACATGGACAGCTACGTAACGGCTAGCGGCACGCTGTTGTTACGTTCAAATATTATGGACCGTGGCAAGCAAACTTTGGGACTAAAGGAGAAATAAAACGAGGATCAATATCAGCGTGGCTGTGCAAAAGGCTATGTCCGTTAAACTTACATGATCATATTAGTTGTACAGTGCTCTGTTTTAGCAATGTATCCGCTGTGTAGGCAGAGTTTAATTGGAAGTCTCGCGAGTTCGAAAAAACAGCGCGAGATTAGATACACGGCAATGGAGGAAAAGAAGGAAGAAATGCGGTGCGGATTATTACTTTAATAAACAAGTTGAGGTGAACTAAGACCATCCTGTTACAGATCAACCATAGAGTACCCAGATTGTAGACTGTTTCACATTTACAAATATGATGGGCGGCCGATGTTGTGTGATCGCTCTGGAGATCGGTGGAATTGTATGGTGATTACCATCGCGTGCGTCATTGCAGATTGTAAGTGTTTGCTTCATGGTTCAGTTTGTAATCATTGTTGATATTCCGAGAGATATATTAATAAGAAATGTATTCAGTTGTAGATAATTAGCCATTCTGCATCTAACACACATTTGTGACGTCTCACGTGTTCACTCATGTGAAACGATAATGACGCAGCGCTTTGCTGTACAACTTATATCAGAAACTAATTGAGTTTAATTGTTTTGTAATAGAACCACGTTCATCCACATTTATCCAGCTGATCGCGCTCTGCGCATATCACACACACCCATCGCACATATACATTCTGGATACCACATCACATTAAGCCTCAGGACCAGATGAGGATACAACGCGAATCGTAACCCCCTGTTCGAGCTCCCTTGGGAAGGCATTGCATGTGAGGATCAACATTGAAAGTTATCTGCACCCTCTTTGCATCGGACTTTAAGACACCTTGGAGTTTAAAGAATGAGTATTCATATTTCCTCACTTCATTGTATTCTCTTAACATCATAACTGTATCTTTGAATACATTGTTATATTGTTTAGTTAAGTTAATTAGGCCTACGCTAGTTTATCTGAGAATATTTACATTTGTGAACATTGTATGTTAACCACTCATTCTTTCATTTTATTAAGCAATACATTCACTGAAGCAGATCCATGACTCTGGCGTCTTTACTCCTCTCTTAGACCCTGGATATTAATTGGGTAAATTATCCTCTAAGGTGATTTAGAACCGCACTAGAATCCAGTGCATACTACAGTCATTCTATACAGTGGCGTTTTCGAGATGGCGAGAGCTTTGTGACAAACTTTTATTAGACAAGGTGAGCAAATATAAGACGAATCAATATTTTATAGCTCAACATGACGAAGTGTAAGAATAGCATCAGTATGATAATCTAATGTTGATCTATCTTACTGTTAAGTCTATTACAGCCAAGAAGCTAATATTAATACTACAATTACAACTCTCAACACACTCAAACACAGTTTAGTATGATAGTGTGACGTTAGAGCGAGTATAACAGTGCTGCATTACCTCACAGTTTTAATTCATAAAATAATCTGACCTGAATGAGGAGTATTTCAGCACTTCTGTACGGTGGCCGAGAGAGCTCAACGAGCTGCAAATAAGAAAACACATGCAAATAAAAAAACAACAAATTAAGAAAACGTGATCATCAGTTTGACAACACATGTGCTGCAAATCCTCACAACACAAGCAAACACAGAAACACGCTGCAAATAACACAAACCACTACGGAAATGTTTCAAGGGGACCCCAAAAAGTGACGAACTGATGTTCGATCAATCTGATCATCTGTGATCTCAAACCAAACCTTGTCTTCTCTCTGAACACCCAACATGTAGTTGATCATCGTGTTGATCAGGGTTGTTTTTCCTCTTCCTGTTTCTCCAGCCATCAGAATGGTTTTATGGGGTTTGTTTGTGTCTCTCTCTCCAAAGGTCATTTTTCTATATTTTACAGATTCACCAGGAGAGTCTGTTCTCGGTTTCAGACGATATCGAGTAGGAATACCATCCTCAATTATGCTACTCTGCTTGATGATTTCATCAGTTTTGCACAATTCTTGTTGTGAACTCATATTTTATCTGTAAAGTAAAGCAAAAAACAGTATAAGACAAAGACAGATGTTTTGGAATGTCAAAAGGAAATTGTAAAACGTAATTTTTTCCCTTATCAATATGCAGCAAAAATATGCAGTTTTGGACTGTTAAGTTTTGTGCAATTCCTTCGATAAAATCAGATATCGTACTTTTAATTAAAAAAGGAATGTGATATGCAGACATTGAAAATGCAAAACTGCATTGTATTTAGTTCTTTTATTCTGATAATTCAGATGGTTGGAAATGTTATATAAAAATTCCTTGCATATTTAAATATTCATAAAAAGTTTGTATGAACATTTTAGCAGATTTCTAGGTTTGAGATTATGCTACATTAATTTTGCACAACAGACAACAGTTCATAAATATATAAGTTAAATAGTAAACAATTCTGTGTACATAATTCATATTGTTAAAAGCTACAAATTTGCAGTGGGAATGTTAAATCAATTTTCTTTTCTTTCTACTTTCTGTATTTATAAACATACATACATCACAACAATAAGTTTAAGAGCCTACAGATGAGCAATATGATGACTTACAAAATTACCGGTTTGTAAGAGATTCCTTCTCTGACTCACTGAAAGAACTTACAGACAAGAAAGACTGCCTTTTTATTTATCAATTGGGAAACACCCAATTTTGATCACATGATTTAAAAAAAAAAAAAAAAAAAAAAAAATATATAGAGAATATATTAAATTATTGAATATATAAAAGAATATATATATATATATATATATATATATATATATATATATATATATATATAATTATTTTGTATTTAATGGTAACAGTTTACATTTCAAAGGTTTAGGTTTCAACCAACTCCAACTTTGTACTTGGTGTCTTGTCCATCACCTTGTTTTTATTAGTTTCCATCGACCAAGGACGGAAAGGACGGAAAGGATTATGCACAAATATTATAGTGTCAAAACAGTTATTGTTGAGACCTAATATAAGGTTTTTAAAAATAAATAGATTTAAGAAAAAAATGCATTACCCTTTACTTAAGGTTGAAATGGTGCTCATTACTGCAACAGACAACACTACACAACACAACACAACACCACTACAAAAACAGGTTCTACAGTTGGTGTGATATGCACCATATGCTGTTAAACTGATCAGCACCTCGTGCAAAGTGGACAGTTTCAGTTCTGTTCATTGTTATATCAGCCTTACACAAGTATGTTGCAGAATGATCAGTTTTTTTATACTTTTACAATGCAAAGTATAAACATGACAGATACACTGGGAAAATGAATACACAGCAAAATCCCCAGAGTTAAATCAACTCTACTTAGAGAACATTTGGTCCCTCTCCAAATAGTGTTAAAGTAACACTGAAGCAGAGTTAAAGTTAAAGAGATAATTAAGCAATTAATTAAGTGATGATTGAACATTATTGATGAACACCTGCTGTTAACAAGCAGAATCACTGGAGAAAAGAGAAACACAAGAACTACCTTGCCTCTATGTAACTATTGGATGCCGCTAATAAAATATTTTAAGTATATTGAAAAATATACAGAAAAATATGCTATCATATTAATATGTATTGCAATATATTGAATAATACATAAGAAATTTCCTTTTCTTAAATTGATAACTGTCATATAACTGTCCCATATCGGCGTGCAAAGGCGTAAAGTCCAGGGGTCCATCCAACCATCCATCCATCTTCTACTGCTTATCCGGGGCCGAGTCGCGGGGGCAGCAGTCTGAGCAGAGATGCCCAGACTTCCCTCTCCCCAGACACTTCCTCCAGCTCTTCCGGGGGGACACCGAGGCGTTCCTGGGCCAGCTGAGAGACATAGTCTTTCCAGCATGTCCTAGTTCTTCCACAGGGCCTTCTACCAGTGGGACACGCCTGGAACACCTCCCTAGGGAGGCGTCCAGGAGGCATCCAAAACAGATGCCCGAGCCACCTCAGCTGACTCCTCTCGATGTGAAGGAGCAACGGATCTACTTTGAGCTCTTCCCGAGTGACCGAGCTCCTCACCCTATCTCTAAGGGAGCGCCCTGCCACCCTGCGGAGAAAGCTCATTTCGGCCACCTGTATCCGGGATCTCATTCTTTCGGTCATGACCCAAAGCTCATAACCATAAGTGAGAATAGGAAAGTAGATTGACCGGTAAATCGAGAGCTTTGCCATGCAGCTGAGCTCCTTCACCACGACAGACCGGTACATTGACCACATCACTGCAGAAGCTGCACCAATTCATCTGTCAACCACACGCTCCTTCCTTCCCTCACTCGTGAACAAGACCCCAAGATACTTGAACTCCTCCACTTGAGGCAGGAGCTCTCTGCCAACCTGAAGAGGACAAGCCACCCTTTTCCAACTGAGAACCATGGTCCCAGACTTGAGACTATTATGAACAGTACCGGTGATAAAGGGCAGCCCTGTTGGAGTCCAACATGCACCGGGAACAGGTCTGACTTACTGCCGGCAATGCGAACCAAGCTCCTGCTCCGGTCGTACAGGGACCGGACAGCCCTTAGCAAAGGGCCCCGGACTCCTAGAGCACCCCCCACAGGGTGCCACGAGGGACACGGTTGAATGCCTTCTCAAGATCCACAAAACATATGTGGACTGGTTGGGCAAACTCCCATAAACCCCACCTGGAGAGGGTATAGAGCTGGTCCAGTGTTCCACAACAGGGACGAAAAACCGCATTGTTCCTCCTGAATCTGAGGTCCGACTATCGGCCTTATTCTCCTCTCCAGTACCCTGGCATAGACTTTCCCAGGGAGTCTGAGGAGTGTGATACCTCTGTAGTTGGAACACACCCTCTGGCCCCCCTTCTTAAAAAGAGGGACCACCACCCCGGTCTGCCAGTCCAGGGGCACTGTCCCCAACCGCCACGCGATACTGCAGAGGAGTGTCAGCCAAGACAGCCCCACAACATCCAGAGACTTGAGGTACTCAGGGCGTATCTCATCCACCCTCACTGCTTTGCCACCGAGGAGCTTTTCAACTACCTCGATGACTTCAGCTTGGGTGATAGGTGAGTCCTTGGGCTCTGCTTCCTCAGTGGAAGACATGTCGGTGGGATTGAGGAGATCCTCATTCAAGTATTCCTTCCACCGCCCAACAATGTCCTCAGTTGAAGTCAGCAGATTCCCATCCCCACTGTAAACAGTGTTGGCAGGGCACTGTTTCCCCTTCCTGAGGCAATGGACAGTTTGCCAGAATTTCTTCGAGGCCGACCAATAAACCTTTTCCATGGTGGACACCCTTATGCTTGAACATTGTGTTCATTATGGACAAACTGTGACTAGCACAGAAGTCCAATAACAGAACACCGCTCTGGTTCAGATCAGGGGGGCCGTTCCTCACAATTACTGTCGCCACTGTTGTGGAAATTCAATGAAATACTTAGAGTCAGTAATATCAGAGAAGGTAGATTTATTTATACTTGCTGCAAGGACTCGTCTCACACATACAGCAGAGCATGCATGAGAGGAGTGAGTAGCCAGTCTCTCTCACTCTCTATTTATACTTAACATCTTAATGCTTTGCACACACTTTACGTTCACACCTTTGTCAAAACATCATTCGCTTAGCACGGCTTGTGGTTTCTGTTAACTGCCCTTTGTTAGTGAGAAGTCCATCTTGTCACCCTAATTTCTTAGAACTAAGCTCCTCGACGGCCCTTTCAGCAGACAGCCACATCCTGTTGTTCTGCCTTGAGCAGTTACAGAGAAAATGTCATGAGAGACACTATAATATGAACACTTATAATTTCTTAATGCCTTATGCCCATAAGCTTAACAAAAATAAAATGAAAGATAAAAATTTCCATTACATTCCACTCTTTGTCCGAATGACATTTTATCCAATTCCAACTCTGGGTTCCCTTTTCATTAGAATCTTCATTACCAGTGGTTTTTTGCTTCGTCACCTGAATCCTCATCTGGCCTATATGCGGGATTCCCAGTACCATCGCCAACACCCAAGGCGATTTAGGGGTCATGTTAAAACGGGTTTCTTTCTTTCTACTGTTACACTTTCTTGTTTCTCGTCTACACTCGGTTAATACTAAGACCACTTTTGTGTATTCTCCTTCCCCACAGTCAGTTATAGTCTCTTTAGCAACGGCTATAACAGCCGGATCACTTAGCACTGCTTGTCTGGCCTGGGTCTCGAAGTTTTGTTGTTCCCTTCTGGTGGCTCCTGGGTTGCTCCTTGGGATGGGCCAGTTGGGGTGGAGGTCGAACTGTCCTGCCTGTCCTCGGTATCCTCGTCCCCAGGGTTTCCAGCTCCCTGTAAGCTCTCGTCGGGGCCTGGCACCCTTTTGCAGTGGTTTACGTGAATCCAGGTTGCTCTCTCAGCTACCTTGACTGCAGTTCTGGTGGTCAGCAACACCAGGAACGGTCCGTTCCACCTTTCCACGTTCACCTTCTGCAGTCCTTAACCACGACCCAGTCTCCTGGCTCGATCCTGTGGGTCACCTCGCCTTTGCTGCGGTCTGGTCTCGCCTGTTTCACCTGGACAGAGATATCACGAGCAACCTTTCCCAGATTAATGCAATATTCCAGCATGCTTTCTAACCCATAAATTCCTTCTGTTCCCACTGAGGGAGTGCTCCACCCCATATGGGGTGGCCTTCCCCAGAGCATTTCATATGGTGTCAGGCACATCACAGGTCTTACCCTCATTCTCATGTACATTAATGCCACTGGGAGAGCATCAGTCCACCCCAGGCCAGTTTCAGCCATTATCTTTGCTAATTTTGATTTTAGAGTCCCATTTTCCCTCTCCACTGCCCCTCCAGAGGTTGGCTTATAGGCACAGTGATGTGTGAGGTTTATTTTTAGCTGTTCCCCCAATTGTCTTATAGCTGAATTAACAAAATGTGCCCCATTGTCACTTGATATCTTTTGGGGTATTCCCCACCTTGGAACTATTTCTTTTAGTAACATTTTTGCTACCCCCATTGAGTCTGCCTTAGTGGTGGGCATTGCCTCCACCCATTTGGAGAACATGTCCACCATGACCAGACAGTACTTTTTACCTTTGTGTGGGGTCAGTTCTATGTAGTCCGCCATGACGTGTGCTAGTGGTTCGTCTGGCGTAGGATGGCTTGCTCTCTCCACTCTTTCACCCCTTCCTGTGTTGTACCTGGCACATGTCACACACCTCTCGCAATATTTTCCTGCCGCTGTGGAAAACCCTTTTGTGAAAAATGACTCATTAATACTGTTAAGCATAGCCCCTTTACCTGCATGATCTAATCCGTGTGTTATTTGGCAATACATTTGGAAAAAATGTCTGGGTAGACATGGTCTGTTTTTGCCATGTACTTGGCCTCTCCATACCCCCTTTGAGTCTTTTGAACAAAGGGCGTTTTTCCAATCAGATAGGTCTTGGGGGTTGGCCCATTTTTGCATATCAGTTAGACTGAGAGTGTCATCTGTGCTGAATGTGCTTTTTAGCATGTGTGATGACAGTGTCATGGAGCGTGCAGCTTTTGCAGCTTTGTCTGCTCTGTCATTTCCTTTGCCAATGTCATCTTTTGCACCAGTATGTGCAGCACATTTCATGACTGATATTTGTTTTGGTAATAAAATTGCTTCCAGTAGGGCTGCTACTTTCCTATGGTGTAATATTGGTTTTCCGTCAGCTTTCAGAAATTGTCTTTGTTTCCATAATGCCCCAAAGTCATGCACTACCCCGAACGCGTATCTGCTATCCGTGTAGATGTTTACTGTTTTATTTTTAGCGAGCTCGCAGGCGCGTGTTAGGGCTGTTAGTTCTGCCGCTTGCGCAGACAGTGGTCCTAGGGGGCCACTTTCCACCACCCCATGGTCTGACACTACTGCATATCCGGATACAGTCGTGTTATTTGCCTTGGTGGAGCTTCCATCTACATAAAACGTGCAGTCTGGGTTAGTAAGCGGTGTGTCCTGTAAATCAGGGCGCGGCGTGCACATGACAGACAGGACGGACAGACAGTCATGGCCCTCCCCGTCTTCAGGGAGCGGCATGAGTGTAGCTGGGTTAATTGTGGTGCAGCGTTTTAGTGTTTTTTATACGCTGCACATTGCTCAGAGTAATAGATGCCTGTGTCATGAGTCTCAGTCCAGTCAGTGGCTTCACTACACCCTTTTACGAAGGGTCCTAAATCTTTCCATTCATCCATCCTGCCTTTTGCTAGGGACAGATGTGGAACCGCATTCTCAACTCTGTACACTGACTGTGCTTCTTCGGTCAGAGTCACCTGCACTGCACACTTATGTTCTTTCCAATATGCATTAGTCAAAGTTATTTCATCTGACTGCCTCCCTGCCCAAATTCCTTCATATTCGGTGTCCGTTGTCCACGTCACATTTGCTGTGACATGCACATCGGAGACTTTCTGGAAATCACTATTTACACACACCATCATGGCAAATTCCCGTAAATCTGACCCTTTCGGCCATACCCATTCATAAACTGTCATTTTTGGCTCTTTGGCACATCGTACATTCATTCCTTCAGTATCACAGTCTATTTTGATCCCTAATTTACACATTACATCTCTTCCTAATAAATTCCAGGGGCATTGATCACTGACCAGCATTTTGTTTCACATTGTTTACCACAGAAAGAGATTTTCACTGGACGGGTGAAGGGTTCTCTTAACACTTCACCCGAGGCTACAATGCTGTCTTCATATTCATTACTTATTATTATGCCCCTTGGTAGTTCAGATCTCTTAATTACTGTAATAGCAGCCCCGGTATCCACTAAGAATTTTACTTTTGTGTTATTTACATCAATCATTATCCAGGGGTTGCTAACATCAGTTTTCATCATGTGTAAGCTTTCTTCATTGCAAAGAGCAGGAAATAAAAGATCGGTACTCACCCCCTCCTCCTGTTTCCCACCTGGTCAGTCTGCATGTCGCTTTTGCTGGTGTTGATTTCCCCTCCCTCGTTGGGGCATTTAGCCTTCCAATGACCCATTTGTCCGCAAATAAAACATTGTCCGTCGTTCCTTTGTCCCGTCCATCTTGCTCCTCCTCTTCTCTGCCCCTGCCCCTTCATCTTTGCCAGTCCTTTTGTATTTGGACTTGACTTTCCAGGTTGGTGAGGTGCAGGGCTCGTACCTTCTTTTCTATCTTGTCCCTGTCGTCGTTCAGCTGGTTCTCTTTATGTCGGGCGTGACGCATTACACAATCCAAGGATTCCGTTTCATACCCCACACAGGACGATAGGACACCTTTCTTTATTTCAGGAAGCAGTCCTTGTAGGAGATGGACCTTCAGGTGGGCTTCGTACGCTGGATTTGGAACGGTCCCAGCTCTCTTCGGGACTCCTCCGTGATGGTCAAAGACCTCGGTGAGTCTGTTGAGGTAGTCATCAACGCTTTCATTTGATTTTTGGTTTGCAAGTGTTGAGTTTACCTGGATTGGCTGGAGTGGTGAAAGTCTCTTTTATCTTTTGACAGAATTCGTCAACAGCAGCTTTGTAGTCGTTTTCCGTGTCCCATTCGACCCTGTCGCGTCAGACGCTTACCATCCATTTCCCTTCCATTTTCCGGCCTGCGCTCAGTCCGTTCTTTTTGATGAATATCTTTTTAGCTTCTTCCGCGGTGGGGCTGCATTCCTTGCAGAACTCCTTGTTGCTTCACTCAGAACCTCTCCTCCAGAGTCGATTCCTGGAAGACTGGCACCTATTTCTGCAATCTCAGAGGGACTCCATTGTCTTTGTACGTACATAACACCATCAGGACCACTTACTTGAACATATGGAGCTCGAGCTGATTCTCCCGGTTCCTCCTTGTTGACCAGTTTGTGGCTCCTTAAGTCGTAAGGTCCTTTCTTTTCTTCTTTCCATTCGTCTTCGGATGGTTTCTTTGATTCTGGGTCTGGTAGTTTTGGGTAGAGGCCAGACGAGGAGGAAGACGGCGGCTGTTGTGATCGTTCTTCCTGGTTTGATCTTCGTCTATTCGGGTTATAGGGAGGGGGTCGATCGTCTTCCTCCAGGTGGGTTTTGAGGAGTCGGGAGTTCGTACCTGGAAAAGAAGACTGAGAGAGAGAGTTCCCAGGTGGCCAGTCTGGGTAGGGATCATAAGGATCCCTGTGTTTACGTCTGGCTCCCAACATAGTTTGAGGTTTCTTTTCTTTTGGGGGAGAATAAGGACAACCTGGTAATTCTTTGGAGAGTGAGGCTTTTAATTTGGCGCTTGCCTCCTCCACGAACATATCTATTGTTTCTAAAATTTCTGACAAGGGCGGATCCCCCTTTCTTGGTCTTAATTTATCTGCCAATTCTCGTCTCAATCTTTGATTTCCAGAGACACTAAAACCTATGGTATACCCTTTTTCTTTTAACCATTTCACATGTTCTAACCATTTTACCCCATATTTTCTCACGAGAAATTTCTCATCCTTCTCTGATAAACCACTCTCAGTATTATGCCTGGGCTTTTCGCCCCTTTCTTTTTCTTGAGAGTTCCCCATTCTTATAGACTATTTTTCTGAGTAATTTTAATTATTATCACAGGCGGATACATTCCTCTGAATAACTTTAAGACTTATAATTTCATCACAGGCGGATACATTCCTCTGAATAACTTTAAGACTTATAATTTCATCACAGGCGGATACATTCCTCTGAATAACTTTAAGACTTTATCACAGGCGGATACCATTCCTCTGAGTAACTTTGATTCTTATCACAGGCGGATACATTCCTCTGAGTAATTTTGATTCTTATCACAGGCGGATACATTCCTCTGAGTAATTTTAAGACGTGCACTTTCTAGCGTATTACCCGACGCCCTGCTCCCTTTCTGATTTGTCTGCGTGTTACCCGACGCCCGGCTCCCTTTCTGATTTGTCTAGCGTGTTACCCGACGCCCTGCTCCCTTTCTGATTTGTCTAGCGTGTTACCCGACGCCCTGCTCCCTTTCTGATTTGTCTAGCGCGTTACCCAACGCCCTGCTCCCTTTTTTGATAATAGTCAAAATCACTTTACCGTTGTATTCCTCAATTCCACGGGTTCTTTCTTGGGATGCCGTTTCCCAGGGAAATCCAACTCCCACTTCCCTCAGAGGGGGGTTTGGGTCATCACCAGTTTTAGTTGATGAGCTGATCAGGCCGTTGTCTCTCCCTTAGGATTGGCATCCCATCCTCGTCGCCATTCTGTTGTGGAAATTCAATGAAATACTTAGAGTCAGTAATATCAGAGAAGGTAGATTTATTTATACTTGCTGCAAGGACTCGTCTCACACATACAGCAGAGCATGCATGAGAGGAGTGAGTAGCCAGTCTCTCTCACTCTCTATTTATACTTAACATCTTAATGCTTTGCACACACTTTACGTTCACACCTTTGTCAAAACATCATTCGCTTAGCACGGCTTGTGGTTTCTGTTAACTGCCCTTTGTTAGTGAGAAGTCCATCTTGTCACCCTAATTTCTTAGAACTAAGCTCCTCTACGGCCCTTTCAGCAGACAGCCACATCCTGTTGTTCTGCCTTGAGCAGTTACAGAGAAAATGTCATGAGAGACACTATAATATGAACACTTATAATTTCTTAATGCCTTATGCCCATAAGCTTAACAAAAATAAAATGAAAGATAAAAATTTCCATTACACCACCCATGTGAGTATTGAAGTCCCCCAGTAGAACGACAGAGTCCCCGGTCAGAGCACTTTCCAGCACCCCTCCTAGAGACCCCAAGAAGGCCGGGTACTATGCACTGCCATTTGGCCTGTAAGCACAAACAACAGTGAGAGCCATATCCCTGACCCGAAGGCGCAGTGAAGCGACCCTCTTGTTCACCGGGGTAAACTCCAACACATGGTGGCTGAACTGGGGGGCTATGCGAAAGCCTACACTAGCCTGCCGTCTCTCACCGCAGGCAAATCTACGAGTTGGATTCCAGAGCCCAAGCTGTGTGTGGAGGTGAGCCAGACTATCTCTAGTCGGTATCTCTCAACCTCCTGCACAAGCTCAGGCTCCTTCCCTGCCAGTGAGATGACATTCCATGTCCATACAGCCAGATTCTGCGTCCGGCGATTGGGTCGCCGAGGCCCCTGCCTTCGACTGCTGCCCAATCAATATTGCACCGGCCCCTTACGGTTCAATGACAATTTTAAGTCACCATCATGGAGATCAGGGTTTGCTTTAGTTGAGCTCTTGACCCTATAGTTTGTTTGTTTGTAACTGAGTTATAACAGTCAGACAAGCAGAGAGAAAAGATGATCAGGTGTTGTTGTTTATGTTATCACATAATCATTGTTTAATCAGACTTACTAAATTCATTTAGAACCCAATCTCTGAGCTTGAATTACGTTATTGATTACATCAGCACTATGATTCTACTGCAGAAGATTCAGCTTTTCAATATTATCCAAAGGATTACTTAAAAATTGTTCTGATTTAAAAATTAAAATCTCTCATTTGTAGACACAGTCATCAAGAATCAGCCTGTGAATCTCAAAAACAATGCGAATAACATATTGCAGTGCATTCTGGGTGCCACCAATCAAAATTGTAGACGTGTGACAGAAATGAAGTCAGTCTGGTCAGTAATAAGTGAAGCTGGTGATGCTGTTTGTGGAGTTGATGAATCAGATCTTCAGAGATTTAATGTCTTTTATCTTCAGTTGATTTCATCTTTTTGATGTTGTTGTATCTTTTTTCCTTCAGTGATGAGAGACCTGCGGTGATTGTTAACAGCAGGTGTTCATTGTCTGAATCCCTCGTGTTTAATTCACTCCGTCAACTGGACTGTATTAGTGAACTAGTGTAGAGAATAATGAATGAGGGCACACCATATTTTGAACACAGCTCTGAGTGTCGACTTTAGCACTGTTAATTCACAGTGTATTGTTGTAGGCTACTTTTCTTGAAAACAAATATTACCCAAAATGCATTCTTTTCAACGGTATATTACCGTTTTAATGGAAAACAGCATGTTACTGTCAAAATTTGGCTTTTTTTTTCTAAATTATTTTTTACAGTATAGATTCCATGGTTCGTTACTATTTTTTAAAGAATTTAATCACCTTTATCTTTAATTTTTACATTTATAATATATTTTTTCTCTAATAACAAATCACAAGAATAATAATTCTAAAAGAATTTGAAAAAATGCTGCTTAAAATAGTTTTAGATGTAGTATTGAATGCCACATCAACTGCTTAGATGTATTTAATCCAAACTCCCATTTTTCCAATTATATTTCCACGTAATGGTTGCATTTTAAAAGCAGACAAACCACAATCTGGTCTACTGTGTATGTGTGTAGGACAATAATTTAGAGAAATGAAACCGTTTACTTTGCATGCGGGTTGTTCAGCACGTGTGTCACGCGAACTGAAGAACCTGTGGATATTTTGTGTGGCAGAGAGTGTCTCAATAATGTACCACATTTCCTCTTCAGAGAAATGTGTTTGTAGAAATAATACCCTTATCATCACATAACCGAGCAACCCACAGAATGGTCAGCGGAAAACACCACTTATGATAAAGAAAGCCAGCGATGAGAGAAGGTGATTCTTGCTACTTATTAATGTTATATGTAGTGGTTAGCTTAACTGATCACATCCGAAACTTAATCACAATTTATTATTATTATTGTTTAGTGATATTAATCCCTCTAAACTTTCTTCTGATCTTGTAATACTACAGCATCTGCTTCAAAAGTGTCATAACCTAATGATGATTTTAAAATTGGAAAAAAAACCCACAAGTTTTCCAGTATCATTCAGACATCAAAAATCAGTGTATGAATCTCAAAAATGGTGACAAACTAAACGCTTCATGCTGCAGTGCATTCTGAGTGTACCAATCAAAACTCATCCGTAGCTCCCAGATTGCACTGCAGCATGGATTTTTAGCAGTTTGTTTTGTCACCATTGTTGAGGTTTGTATGAGTGTATCATTGGTGTGGAGAGTTCATATTAAAGTTTGTCAAAATGCCCAACTTGAAATGGCTGCAGAATTGATTTGTTTGATATTTTCCCACTTTCTATCACTGAAAAATTTTATTAGTAAAAATAAAATCTTCTTGCACTTCAGTAACTCAGTCTTACTACTGCTGTATTTGCTTTGAAACAGTAATTTAAATCACTGTACAACAAGTTTTTGAAAATCATGAAGCTGGTAAAGCTGTGTTTGGAGTTGTTTCATTCTTTTGAAACATCTCAGTTGATGTTTCAGTGGCTGACTTCAATTATTATTCGCAGTTGAAATTATGTAAAATATTATTGTGACTATCCACAATATTGTTATTTATCATAAAATGATGTTTATGTAGAGGCTGTTTATAGTGACTGATTGGAATTGTATTATTAAACACTGCCACCTAGAGGCCCTATGTAACAAATGTATATATATATATATATATATAAACAGAATAAGACAAAAAAAATAATATTAAAAGTCAAACTTATTGTAACTCCACATGACAACAGGAAATTACATCACAACTGCTCAAATCAGTCAATAAACAACAAACTTCTAAACAGCTCACAGTTGTAGTTACACTGCTATAAACAAACGCAGTCAAGACCCCCTTTATTGTACATTTTCTAGTCACAGTTTTCTGCTAAAAATATACCATGATGACTAAGTAAATTCAGGATTGAAGCTCGATTTGACTGGTTTATATCTGTGGAAAAATCAATTAATGGGACATTGACTGTCTATTATGTCTGTATTCTAATTCAATAATTGTAATAAAAAATGCCACAGTATACGTCAATATGAGTCAAAGGTCTTTCTGCAGTGGAGGTATGTATGACTGCAGAAGATCAATAAGATATTCTTTTCTATCTATTTGATATTTACAAAACAGAAGTTACTTAGAAAAATGGTTTATGATGCCACATTTTGTAACTCTAATCTCTGATTTAAATTCCTGGAAAAAGCCACATACTGTATTGCTTATCTTGAGCACAATAACCAATCATCCTTCTTGTGAGTGGCTTTAATCTCATGCACTGAAAAAAATAAAAAAAAAATAAAAAAAAAAAAATAAAAAAAAACCCTTTCCTTTCCTTTTCCCTTCCTACTCTAGCTTATGGTACTGAGCAATGTCTGAAACTTGTATTGTGAGCACTTCCTGTGTTATTTGCCAATTCATGAAGAATCGCTTGTTTGTTTTCCTCACTTGTAAGTCGCTGTGGATAAAAGCGTCTGCTAAATCAGAGGTCCCCAACCCCCGGGCCGCGGACCGGTACCAGTCCGTGGGTCATTTGGTACCGGGCCGCACAGAAAGAATAAATAACTTATTAAAAAAAAAAAAAAAAAAAAAAAAAAAAACTGACTTATGTAATTAGTATGAAATGTGCATGTGTGTATGAAATGTGCATTTCTCTCTGGCACGTTCACTACTCCGAAGATCGCGAGTCAGCACAACTTCAAATTCTCTCCGTTACATCCGTCTATGACTAACTCTTGGCGCATAACAACGCTTGTTTAGGTCACGTGATACCTATTAGCCCTAGACGGGACCGTCTCGTTACAGAGAAACTGATTCAGCGTTATAGTAAGTTGTATTTTTCATGCCTTGTGGTGTATCTTATTTTGAAGGCATGTTTTACGTTGCCATAGCGACCAGAGAGCGTTAGGGGGCAGAGAGGATGTTACTCATGTTGTGTTGTTGGCGCGATGTTACGAGGACGCTGCTAATAAAGTTGCGAGTAAGCCTTACACATTGGATTCACATTTATTATAATATCTAAAAAATACCCCAGTTTTTATGCTGGTCGTATCATTTTATTTTGTTGTTTTTATCCGCCACACCTTAAAGGCCGGTCCGTGAAAATATTGTCTGATATTAAACCGGTCCGTGGCGCAAAAAAGGTTGGGGACCGCTGTGCTAAATGACTAAATGTAAATGTATGTAAAATGCACTGTCTCTGTTTCTTTACATTTTACAAATGATTTGGTCTGTATATGTCACAGAGACGAACTCCGTGATTCTCTCCTCTGGCCATCAGAGGGCACCATCACCCGACTATTGACATTTGCACACCCACCCACCATCTCATTACATTTCCCATAAGCCCTGTACCTTTGGCGCTGATCACCTCAACCAGCTGGAACCAATCACCGGAACTATTTAAGTGACTCGGTGACCTGCGCACAGTGTGAGGTCTTGTTTTCCCCGGTGACATTTCTGAGCGTTATTTCTGTGTTGGATTACCTGTTACTGAACCCCTTAACTTTCGTTTTTGACCCTTTGCTGCCTGTACTTTGAACGTTTTGCCTGGACATTGTTTACTGAAAGTTTTCTGCCTGCCCTGATCATGAACTGTTATCTGACCACATATCTGCCCATTCCTTGTTTTTCCTGTTTGCGGTTTCTTGACAATTGCGTGTTTGACTATCCCCGTCAAGTCCTCCCCTTGTTCAACTTCCAAAGGACAACTCAAATTTTCAACTCAATCGCTTTTAATTTTCTTTTTGGCTTTGTCAGTTGATTCAGTAAATTAGGTTGTAAACCTTTAAAGACAAAAATTACCATTTTAACTAAACATTTTCAAATTTTTTAGTAAAGTTTTAACATTTAACACAATTTTAAATGTTCAACCTGTACTATCCTTTTGTATCTTATACATTTAAATTTTTTCATACTCAAAATGAAATTATTTTAGCACAAACTCAAAGTCAATGCTGCAATGTGTTTAACCAATCTACACAGCAGTTAAACATACATATTAAGCAACATTGCAAACCCCATGAAATTAAATAAACATTTCACAGACCATTGGCATCTTTGGACTGAACCTTTGAGTCAACTTGAATGTCTTCTCTCTGAAGTTTCTTTTTCTGAATGAATGAGAACCTCCATGTTTTTACAGGTGCTCTTAATCAGTGACAATGACTGATCTGGTGACAAGCAGCCAGTTTGCTGTTGCTGGTACACTCTGGGAAGTGTAGTTCTTTGAAACCAATTCCTGAGATTTAGCTCAAAAATCCCATAAAGCCTGCTTATGGATCTCAATCCGAGTGACAAGTCGTTACAGTATAATTATTTCTCTGTTGTATTATTATTACTCTTTATTGTAATTTGTCTCTGACTTTTATCTGTAGTATATGTATTTATTTTAAAATAAAACTTTCATGTTTTACACAACATGTTCATTAACTTTATGATTGTTTTTTAAAAGAAGAAATGTATTTATTTAATTTGTTTGATTTTTTTCATTACTTCTTGATTCTGTTAGAAATTACACACCTGTTTGTTTTACAGTTAGCATAGTAAAATCTCAAACTTCAACAACAACTCTTGTTCATGCTTTATAACATCAAAACAAGACCTTTTTCAAGACTGGGCTACTTCAATGCTCTATTGTCCAGCCCCAGTGTGTCTGAGCCTCTCAGATGATCCACCATGTCTGGTCTAACCAAAGCGGACCCAAGTCACATCTCTTTTTTCGTTTCACATCACTGTCTACATCAAACTCAAGGCTGTGATGCTGGAACTGCAGCCTCCACTCCTACAAGCATATGTTCTTTTCAGCATTTATGGTCAGTGATGGTTGATCCTTCACAATACAGCAAAGTCACGTTCCAAAACCACCCCCTTCTCTGTTCCTCTTTGGTGGAAGGAGCTGCTAACCTCCTCCTGCTCTGCTGAAACCACCACAAAAAGTTCTTCCTTTGTCTTGCTTTATTCATTTAAATTTTGCAGCTTATGCACTAACAGCTCAAACTATGTTCTTCTATAGGACTGAAATTAACAGAACTGAAACTATTCACTTTGCATGCAGGCTTGATCACTTTATCAGCAAGTTTTTGTCACACCAGACAATATGCTTTTGTGAAGACTGTGTGTGCATGTGTGCAAGACAATAATGTGAAGTATATAATATAATATAATATAGTCCTGAGACTCCTCTCATGGAGTCATGATTTGTATCTCATGGTTGTATCTCTCTATTAGTGTTACTGGATCTTAGTGCTGCATTTAATACTATCGACCACAACATTCTTTTGAGTAGACTTGAAAATTATGTTGGCATTCGTGGAATTGCATTGGCATGGTTCAAATCATACTTATTTGGCTGTTAGCAATTTGTAGTAGTAAACAAAGAGATGTCATATCGACCACTAGTTCAGTATGGAGTATCGCAAGGCTCAGTACTAGGACGAATGCTGTTTACTCGGTACATGCTACGCTTGGGAGATATCATTAGGAAGCATGGCGTTAGTTTTCACTGTTATGTTGATTTTTGATCGAAGACACTGTTATTTCTTCGTGCCCTAACAAAACTTACAGTGCTGTGACTCTGGACGAACAGCGGCGGCGTGCTGTGTACATGTATTTCATTTGACAAAGTTATTCTAGTGAGTATTTGAGAGAAGTTTCTGTCTATGTGTGCACGCTGTGAGTGTGCATTAGAAGCAAAAGCTTGGAAAGTTCTTCAATGCTTCAAAGTTTTGTTAACTGTATTGTCTATAATATAAAAAGAGGAGAGAAATGCGACTAGAACGTTCACATTCTTTCACAGAAATAGGATGCACATCACCATTATAATAATTGAGCTAAAATTATATTTTATATGGTGTTTTTTGCAGATCACATGATCGAAATAAATGGGTGTTGCACCATGTATAAATACAACTACAGATCTTCCTGTCTGTAAGTTCCTGAAGTGAGTTAGAGAAGGAAACACTGGCACACAGGTAATATTGCAACATATTGCACTTTAATTGCTCTTCTCAAATTGTACGTATGGTTAACTTTATTATCTTTATTATCATTATTTATTATTTGTTACTGTACTGTACATACATAGAATTTTGTGTCAAAGATTTGTCTCAAATTGTATCTTAGTGCATATACTATAGTTATTACAATAGTGTGAATCAATACAGAAATAGGGAGCAATAAAATGCAGATTTTAGTCTTTAAATTGAACTGTTAATAGCGCTGATAGATTACATTTTCTATAAATTTACTACGATTTTTTTGTCTGCTACAATAATCATACATTTCATCAACATTTGCATGTTTAAAAATAGCCATAATCTACAAAGCCCTTTTAAGCTATATTTCCAATTAGTTGAAATCTACAGTTTAAAATCTGTCAGATCACTAACTTGTAATGTTCTGCCATGTTTGCCACATTTTGCAGAGACTGTAGATCACATTTCTGATGGGTTTTTTTTAATTACAACTACCTTGTACTGTATTCTCTTTTTTGTACATTTCTTTCAAAATTAGAATGTTGTTTTCTGCTTTATCATACAGACATGGCCAGATTGGGACAAAAAATGCACAACATTGATGAAATCATCAACCAGTGTAGTGTAATTGGAAGTGGCACTCCTATTCGATACCATCTGAAACTGGCAGACCTTCCTGATGAATATAGGCCATATAGGAAATTTACCTTTGGAGAAAGAAACAATGACAAACCCCATAAAACATTTCTGATGGTGGGAGAAACAGGATCAGGAAAAACAACCCTGATCAATGTGATGATCAACTACATGTTGGGTGTTCAGAGAGAGGACAAGATTTGGTTTGAGATCACAGATGATGATAGTGACCGAGCACAAGTTCACAGTCAGACCTCCAGCATCACTGTTTATGGGTTTTATCTACAAGAGAGTCCAATCCATCTAACAATCATCGACACTCCAGGATATGGAGACACTCGTGGAGTTGAAGTGGATAAAGAGATCGCTGAGAGTTTGTGTAGCTTAATCAAATCTGCTGAAGTGATTCATGAAATAGATGCAGTCTGTCTGGTGATTAAAGCAACCCAAAATCGACTCTCTGACAGACAAATATACATATTTGATGCTGTTCAGTCTTTATTTGGAAGAGATATTGCTGAAAACATTGTCCTGCTCTTCACACACTCATCTGGAGCTCCACCTATAGATGCTCTGAAGGCTGTTAAAGAGGCTAAAATCAAGTGTGCAGTGAAAGACAAGAAGAAGCCAGTGTATTTCCTGTTTGACAACTGTCAAGTTCAGGCTTCTGATGAACAATATAATGAAGAATATGATGTAGAAAATGAACAGGCACTGGAACAATCATGGGTTCGCAGTGTTCGAGGGGTGGTGATATTTTTCAAGTTTCTTGAAAATGTAAAATCAAAGTCGTTGAAGATGACTCAAGATGTTTTGCAGAAACAAAAGCAGTGGCATGCAAACATCTGCAATTTACAATTACGTGTTAAAGTGATAGACAAAAAGCAAAATGAGCTGAAACAAACTCAAGAAGCTCTGGAGCAGAACAAGGAATATGTCAAAAACAATGAAAACCTTGAGTATGAAGTTGATGTGGTCTACAAAGAGAAGGTTGATATTGATACTTCTGTAGCCAAAGCAGCGATGTGCTGCAGCGTCTGTGAGGAGAACTGTCATTATCCAGGATGCTGGTGGGCCAAAAATCTCGCATGGTGTGAAGTGATGAGAAATAATCACTGTACAGTGTGCACAAATAAATGCCACTACAGCAAACATGTCAAAGAAGCAAAAATATATGTAGCAAAGACAAAGACAGAAAGGAGGACATATGAAGAGTTAAAGAAGAAATATGAAGACAAAATTAGGGAAGGTGAGTCTTTGGTGAAGAAGCTGGAAGAAGAACTGCAGGAATTACAGATGGAGAAAGTAAAGCTGGTGATGGAAGCTTTTCACTGTGTGGAAACTCTGGAGATGATCGCACTCAACACTGATTCTCTTATCACACTTCAGCAAATTGATTTTCTGATTGACAAGTTGAAAGAAATTAAAGAGCCTGGAAAAGCCCAAACACTGGAAAACATCAAGAAGAGAGGAGGAGGGAAAAAACAGACCTCTTGGAGGATACCTAGAAAATTTTCTAAAAAATGTTGATACGATGAGAATGAAATTGATAGGAGAGGAGAACCAGATCAGGAAAAGACCAAGAACGAACTCGGGTCTCTTAAACTTCATGTCGGGGTGCTGCCCTCAGAGCTACGGCTCCACTAACACACTGCTTTTCTTCATGCAATAGTTCACCCCAAAATGATAATAAAGACGGGATAAAGATTGGAATTGCATGACTGTAAGTAAATGATGACAGAATTTTCTCTGGTGAACTGTCACTTTATACGTGTAAAGAGTGTTAGTCACGTAGAAGTACAATCATAGAAATGAGATCCTGAAATTGCGTCCATATCTATAAATCACACTTGTTTCTATTTTATCATTAATAAGTTGTTTTGGAGAAATGCATCTGCTAAACTAACAAATGCAAAATACTGTTTGATTACTGCAATTATTTTCTTGCTATGTATTTTTTTTTATAAAACAGCACAAAATGAGATCAACATATTACAACACTTTACAACAAGGTTCGTCAGTTAACGAACTAATAATGAGCTGCACTTCGACAGCATTTATTAATCTTTGTTAATGTTAATATCAACGTTTACTAATACATTATTAAAATCTTGTTAACATCAGTTAATGCACTGTGAACTCAAATAATGAACAACTGAATTTTCATTAACATTAATGAAGATTAATTAATGAATACAGTAACAAATGTATTGCTCATGGTTAGTTCATGTCAGTGAACACATTAACTAATGTTTAACTAATGAACCTTATTGTAAAGTGTTACCAAACAGTTTTTAATTGTAAAAGTGTAAAAATATTATAATTAATAACAAATAGCCAAAACATGAATCTTTATTGGAAGATAATGTGCCTGTGTTCAGTCACTGATGGGCTGTTTAAGTCACACAGGGCTGATTATTGTCTCAAGCTCTGCCACCCAGAGGCCATGAGAGAAAATGAATCTAGCATCATGTTTTAAAATGACAACTGTATGAAAAATAAAAACAATCACTCATACAAACAGAAACAGGGTGTTATAATGATGACAGAAGAGATGAATGACCTTCAAGCTGCTTCATTCTCAATAAAACACAAACAATATTTTGCACAGCACAGGAAATGTTTTATCTTTACTGCTTCTGACACACTTTGAGCTCATTTGTGGAGAATCTCTGCATCACAAGTGCGGCGCTGTACCAGCTGAGCGGAGTAATTTTGTTATATCAGAAAAAACATATAGAGAGTTATGTAGAGGCTATGGTGGAAATATTAAAATGCATTTGATTACAGGTCATGAACTCTGAAAAAAGTGAGAGTCGGAGTGTTAGAAGAGGATCTGTTGGGGATAGGGTTAGTAGAATATGTTGACATGAACTTCTCAGCTAACAATTTTTTTTTTCTAAGAAGAACATTTTTCAAACATTTTGTTTTGGTTATGGGAACTTTAAAATGGCCAGTTTTCTCAAAGTAAGTGAATGTTTTTCAAGGTTAGTATGATGCTCCTGAAACATTAGACATGAACAAAAAAACAATTCAACATTATAGGAACCATTATAGGGAAATGTCCAGTTTTCTTTATGTTATTAGAGAACATTGTTTAAAGGTTAGTATGATGTTCCTGAAACATTCTTTCAAATGAATTTAACAACGTAACATTTTACACAGTCAGAAAGAACTTTACTAATTAACACAATGGAGAATGTAACAAGTAACACTGAAGCGACTGCATTGATTCGATATTTAAGTGATTAAAGATGGACTTTATTTCGGTCATTCATCTACACAAGTTCTTATTGAGAATTAACAGGTGTAGATGTTGATGTTTTATTGAATGTTTTGTTTGAAATCAGTGTTTGCTGGGCTTCGTGTTTAGTTCGGATCTTGTCCCTCGATTTTTGGTAGTTTGTTTTTCTTTCAGCAATTGGAAAGGGAGATCAAGAAGGAGATCAATGAAAAAAGCAGATCAATATCTGCTTTAATGTCAGTCAAATGGTTATTAAAGTGCTTTACGGAACTGTTTTTTTTTTTGTAGTTTCATGACTGTTTTATATAGTTTTGAAGTTGAAGCATTAGTGAACAGAAAAAGTGTAATAAACTCAGCGGTAGAGAGAGAAATATTAACACTGAAGAAGCTACAACAGAAGCTCCAAATGCTACAACATCTTGTGTTGATGGACATCAAGTTTGTTTTTTATAGTTAATGTTAAAGAAGCCTCTAGTAGTAATGGAGGGGGAAAAACACCTTATATAGAGCTTCTTTCATTCCTAAAACTGACCACATGGTCACATTAAAACTGAAGTTCTGTTTGTGAGGGTCTGAAATATTTCCTTTGAAACACAAACACACACACACACACACACACATACAAACCCTAATAATAAGTGTCTGTTATAGTGTACAGGTATTTAGGCTCCAGTTAAATGTTTCTCCAAAGATAATTTAGGAACTTACTATTTTTTGATGATAAAACTAAAGTGAAACATGTCAATGCAGGAGCAATGACAGGATGAAGACTTTTACTAATTAACTCTCACAAACTGCAAGGCATTGTTGAATTGCATTGGAAACACTGCCACCTAGAGGCTGTGTGACAAAATCACAATTGCATCTACAAACAGGGCGACTCCTACCTGAAAGTGAGCATCACTAAACACTGTTAGTTTTATAGTTAAAGCAGAGGATACTCAGAAAAAGCTTTTGCATCATATTTTGTAACACTGATATTAAGATGAACATTATTATGAGATTAACAGTTTTTTTTCTTAAACAGTGAAACTTCTGGAGGTTTTGAAATTCATGTAACTGCTCATTTGATTATGTATTGTTCTATATACTTATTACAATGAATTTTATAAACTTGTGTAAGGAAACACTCATCGGCCAAACAACAGAATCCAACGGCATGGGTGAAGATATAATGCTTATAGGTTTTTTCAGTGCTTCTGTGAAAATTTTAGAATTTAGTTTCAATTTTCCTTTAGCTCCATAATCTGACTTCAAATTCAAATGATTGTTAAATTTAGATTGTTTCTAATTAGACACTGATCATAAATATTGGTTACATATTAATTTATATTTTTGATTCTGGGTATCCCATACTTTTCCCATAATCCCATAAATATTCTTTCATTAGAGACCCGATGTCACACAGAGATTCATGATCTTCACGGACACAAACTCGTCAGTTCTTAGTCAGAAGGTGCAGAGATTACTAATACATTTGAGTCAAGCTGCTCCATGCTTGTTCATGTAAAATTAGTTCTCTTAGTTATGATGCTGCAACTCACTAAGTCAGTGACAGACAGAAATCAAAAGGTCCAAAGAAGATGTGGCACATGCTCCTGTCATTGAGCCTTTAGTTTGATCCATCCTGAGCACAGATCCAACTTAATCTGCTGCTCATAATGATTTCTGAAGAACACAGAATAAATCAAACATAACACTTTATTTGTCTGATAAAATGAGTATCGCCATGATCCTCAGATCTGGAAGAGACACCTGAAACTATTCACATCAATTCACTTAATCAGCATGTGTATAATGATAACTGTAAAGCTTCCTTTAATGGAGATTTTTATCCCTTCAATAAAATAAAATTTGTAACTTTCTTGTAAATCACTTGATCTTCAAGAAACTTACAATTTTTGGCTCCAACTGATCTTAATGGTTAATCATTTAGTACATCCATAGATTTCTACAGATAAAGATTTCTATATATAGATATAGTTTCTGCTTTGTTTGTGATTTCCGATATGGATAAAAAAATGTAATTAATTATTTTTATATAAACATGTTCAAAGTGTGACAGAGAGATTTTAATTTGTGAACATCGAGCAGATACATATATTTTAGTAATTAAATACAAATCTAAAACAGCTCAATTTTATTTAGTTTAAATTGTGTAAAGTTGAAATTTAATAAATTAAAAATAAATACAGAAAAACTAAATTAAGGTACCTGGTGCTGCTGCAGTGTTGCCAGATTGGGTTCCCGCCAAAATAGAATTTTATTGTGAGGGTAAAAATTGGTTTGGGCGGGTGGACAAAATTAGGGCTGGTTTGGGTTTTCAAACATCTGCATTTTATAATTGGTTAATAAACAAAACTCAAGTGTGAATGTACTCCATAAAATCAGTCATCATGATGTTACTAAACACAAAAGCCCGTTAGAGAATCAGAAGTAGTGAAGTAGCAGACGCGCGTGATCGTTCATTACTGACGAGCTTCTCGCGCGGTAACCTTTAGCTGTATGTTCAAGTGATTTCTTTGCCAAAGTGGCAAATATACAGTTAGTAGTAAAGAGTGTAAGAGTGACTCGACTCTCAAAACATGGATTACACCTGCTCGAAGGCTCTTTATAACTATAACTAACTCTGAGACATCGAAAATGGGTCGACTTCTGTCTGTTGTTGTGTGAACACTGATGAGGACATCTTCAACTTTTAAACCATCTAAACATTTGTGCTGCCATGCATTTCAGTTCTTTATAGTGTTTTTGTATTTGTTACATCTAGATAGAGAGAAACTCAAAACAGTCAAAAAGTTTTGTATAATTTCTTTATTATGTTGGTGAACAGACCTCTGTCAAAATTTAAATGAGTTCATTTATTTATATTTCATTTGTTAAAATGTGTAACAAAAAGATATAATGACCAAACATATGTTACATATTGATTCTATGCTTTAGTGGACATGCTTAAATGTTGTCACCTTATTGCATGTGTTGCACCTTTTTGGCGTCTGGTGCAACTTTATCAAGAACAGAAGAGAGTAAATGATTATGAACAACACTCATTATGATACAGAAGCTGATATTACATTCATTTATTATGTGACCTAATCCCTGTCTGTGAAACCAGGCCTGGGGCTACTTGTCACAGGGTGAAGAGTAAACTTTCATCACTTAATATTATTTACAGTATTATTCTTTATTAGTTCTCATAATCATTTGCAATCATTGCATTTTGTGAATCATAATGTTCTTGAATATATGTGTGTGAGAGAAGCTAGATTACATGGACATATGTGAGACAGAGAGTGTGTGTGCTGGAAGAGCCAGAGATATGAAATCTATGAAGTTTCCACCGAAGCATATGGTGATTTAAGGATTAGGTATACATTCAGTTTTAACGTCCAACAATGGGGAAAAGCTTAATTTCCGAGTATACACAGGGTCTGTATCTCAGTAACATTAACATAATAAATGTCTAAATATTGTTCAACAATCATTGTCTGTTCTGCCTTACATTACATTTATTACATCGCTTTTCACATAATACATATAACATGGATTTAAAAAATACATATAGGGCGAATTTAATATACTGAGAGGAATAATCCAGTCACAAGGGTAGCATATACAGTAATCACTCATTATACAGGTGTATCTGCCCAGTCAGCACACTCATGTGGGACCCAGATGGGTTTGATCTGGTTGTCTAACTGGGGTCCAGCCAGTTTTGACTTCAGTTTCCATGAAGGTCCCACATGGGTTAATCCAGATGAAATGAACACTGCGCAGTGTGCACACTACAGGCTGTTAAATAACACTGAATCAGTGTGCACACTACAGGCTGTTAAATAACACTGAATCAGTGTGCACACTACAGGCTGTTAAATGAACACTGCGCAGTGTGCACACTACAGGCTGTTAAATGAACACTGCGCAGTGTGCACACTACAGGCTGTTAAATGAACACTGCGCAGTGTGCACACTACAGGCTGTTAAATGAACACTGCCCAGTGTGCACACTACAGGCTGTTAAATGAACACTGCGCAGTGTGCACACTACAGGCTGTTAAATGAACACTGTGCAGTGTGCACACTACAAGCTGTTAAATGAACACTGTCCAGTGTGCACACTACAGGCTGTTAAATGAACACTGCGCAGTGTGCACACTACAGGCTGTTAAATGAACACTGCCCAGTGTGCACACTACAGGCTGTTAAATGAACACTGCCCAGTGTGCACACTACAGGCTGTTAAATGAACACTGCCCAGTGTGCACACTACAGGCTGTTAAATGAACACTGCGCAGTGTGCACACTACAGGCTGTTAAATGAACACTGCCCAGTGTGCACACTACAGGCTGTTAAATGAACACTGCTCAGTGTGCACACTACAGGCTGTTAAATGAACACTGTCCAGTGTGCACACTACAAGCTGTTAAATGAACACTGTCCAGTGTGCACACTACAGGCTGTTAAATGAACACTGCGCAGTGTGCACACTACAGGCTGTTAAATGAACACTGCCCAGTGTGCACACTACAGGCTGTTAAATGAACACTGCGCAGTGTGCACATTACAGGCTGTTAAATGAACACTGCGCAGTGTGCACACTACAGGCTGTTAAATGAACACTGCCCAGTGTGCACACCACAGGCTGTTAAATGAACACTGCCCAGTGTGCACATTACAGGCTGTTAAATGAACACTGCGCAGTGTGCACACTACAGGCTGTTAAATGAACACTGTCCAGTGTGCACACTACAGGCTGTTAAATGTAACACTGCCCAGTATGCACACTACAGGCTGTTAAATGAACACTGCCCAGTGTGCACACTACAGGCTGTTAAATGTAACACTGCCCAGTATGCACACTACAGGCTGTTAAATGAACACTGCCCAGTGTGCACACTACAGGCTGTTAAATGAACACTACGCAGTGTGCACACTACAGGCTGTTAAATGAACACTGCCCCAGTGTGCACACTACAGGCTGTTAAATGTAACACTGCCCAGTATGCACACTACAGGCTGTTAAATGAACACTACGCAGTGTGCACACTACAGGCTGTTAAATGAACACTACGCAGTGTGCACACTACAGGCTGTTAAATGAACACTGCGCAGTGTGCACACTACAGGCTGTTAAATGAACACTGCCCAGTGTGCACACTACAGGCTGTTAAATGAACACTACGCAGTGTGCACACTACAGGCTGTTAAATGCACACTGCCCAGTGTGCACACTAGGTGCATCTGGGTCCCACATGGGTGTGCTGGCTGGGTAAAAACACTATTTCTTGTCATATTCTTTTTTCTAAGAGCTCTGTTTTATTCTCCTGCTCCCTTCTTGATGTTTTCCAGTGTTTCAGCTTTTTCAGGGTCATTTATTTCCTTGAGCTTCTTAATCAGAAAATCAGTGTGTTGAAGTGTGAGCAGACAATCAGCATTGAGGGCGATCATCTGCAGAGTTTCCACACAGTGAAAAGCTTCAAGCACCATCTTTATTTTCTCTTTCTCTAATTCTTGCAGTTCTTTTTCCAGCTTCTTGATCAAAGACTCACTATCACCAATCTCACTATCATATTCCTTCTTTATATTTTCATATGTCTTCTTTTCTTTCTTGGTCTTCGTTATATATATTTTTGCTTCTTTGACGTGTTTGCTGTAGTGGCATTTCTTTGTGCACACTGTACAGTGATCATCTTTCATCACTTCACACCATGAGAGAGGGGTGTACCTCCAGCATCCTGGATAGTGACAGTTCTCCTCACAGACGCTGCAGCATGTCGCCATGCTGGCGAGAGAATAATCAATATCAACCCTTTCTTTGTAGGGAACATCAACTTCATACTCAAAGTTCTTATTGTCTGCTACTTCTTTCTTATTCTTCTTCAGAGCTTCTTGAGTTTGTTTCAGCTGAGCTTCTTTTTGTTCTAACTCTTGAAGACGTGATTGTAGATTAGAGATATTTGCTTCCAACTGCTTCCATTTTCTTAAAGCAGCTGTAGACATCTTCAGCGTTTTTGGTTTTATGTTGTCAAGAAACTTCACCAATCCTTCCATTCCTCTGTAACTGAGACTCCATGATTGTTCCTGGATAATTTCATCATCTTCATCAGCAGCGTCTGACTGACAGTTGTCAAACAGGAAATACACTGGCTTCTTCTTGTCATTCACTGCACACTTGATTTTAGCCACTTCTACAGCCTTCAGAGCATTTTTAGGTGGAGCTCCAGATGAGTGTGTGAAGAGCAGGACAATGTTTTCAGCAATATTTCTTCCAAATAAAGACTGAACAGCATCAAATACATATTTTTGTCTTTCAGAGAGTCGATTTTGATTTGCCATAATCACCAGACAAACTGCGTGTATTTCATGAACACAGTCATCAAATCTGGTTAAACTAAGAAAACCCTCAGCGATCTGTTTGTCAAGATCAACTCCACGAGTGTCTCCATATCCTGGAGTGTCGATGATTGTTAGATGGATTGGACTCTCTTGTAGATAAAACCCATAAACAGTGATGATGGAGGTCTGACTGTGAGCTGATGTTCGGTCACTCTGATCATCTGTGATCTCAAACCAAACCTTGTCTTCTCTCTGAACACCCAACATGTAGTTGATCATCGTGTTGATCAGGGTTGTTTTTCCTGATCCTGTTTCTCCAACCATCAGAATGGTTTTATGGGGTTTGTTGTCGTCTCTCTCTCCAAAGATAAATTTTCTGAACGGTGAAGATTGATCCAAATTATCTGTACTTGTTTGTAGACGGTATCGAGCAGGATTTCCATCTTCAATCGAGTGGCTTTTCTTGATGATTTCATCAATTTTGCATAATCCTCTACTTAAGCTGGTCATATTTCTTTTGTCTATAATGTTAAAGAGAAAAAGTTTTTTTTATATCGATTATTATAATTATTAGGTTAGTTTTGATTACACTGTAAAAAAAAATCCCAGTTTTACTGAAAATAACTGTGAAGTTAAGTTGTAGTTCTTGTGTTTCTCTTTTCTTCAGTGATTCTGCTTGTTAACAGCAGGTGTTCATCATTAATGTTCAATCATCACTTAATTAATTGCTTAATTATCTCATTAACTTTAACTCTGCTTCAGTGTTACTTTAACACTATTTAGAGAGGGACCAAATGTTCTCTGAGCAGAGCTGAGACTTCTTTGATTCTAAGCTTGCAATTCTGACTTTTCTCAATTTAGATTTTATAACTTGCAATTGCAACTTTACTTTATCATGCAATTCAGATAAAAAAAGTCAGAATTGTGAAATAAAAACGTGCAATTACCTTTCATGTGTGTTACATACTTATTAGTATTCCAAAGTAACAAAACTTGGGTAATCTAACAAAATACGTGATAAATGACTTTTTAAAGCATGTATTTTGTAATCTGTAGTGAAGTACATTTTAAAAGTAACCCACCCAACCCTGGCTATGTGATCATTGTCATATTAATAACAAAAATATATAAAAATATGCCTGTATTACAGTAAAAATGATTGATAAACACATCTTTCGAATGGAATAAAATAAGTAATTTGGGTGTTTTGTTCATTTCAATTATTTTCATATAAAAGCAACAGAACTTAAATTACATCTCGTTTTGCGCATGAGTGTGAATCCCTCCTTTGATCTGGTAGGTGTCTGATCCACTACAAAAAGAGAGAAATGTCTTTCTTGTATGCAGTTTTTTTCACTCCTCCCCTCACTGCATCTCAGACGTACGGAGCCCCTAAAGGGACGTGGAAAAAAATGGGATGGGAGGAATTTTTTTTAAAGAAATCTTTTGCGTTCCCTCGCAACGATGTTTGCGTTCGCACGCAAAGATATTATCGTTCCCTTGCTAAACCTGTTGTGAGCTCGGACAAAACCTTCCTGTTTAATGTCCCTCTGGATGGCAGTAGTGTTTATTAAGTCAGCTCGAGCATTAATACACACAAATGTTGCGCGACATATTTAGAGTTTGAACTTGTTTGACTCAGATATATAGAAAGGCGGTCAGTGTTTAAGGAGTTCAGTAAAGTTGGCAACATATTCACATATTCGCGCTTCCCGGATCAATAACTCGTGAATTAAACGTTGTTAAAACACAAATGCAGATATTTCCAATCAAAGTAACATAGACAACGAGCTGTAACAACCCACTTTCCTCAAATGTGCTTTACAATATATAAATTTGTCTCTACAAGCCGGCGCGAGACAAGGGACCGTCTGAAAAGTGCAAAACCCAAAACCCTTTTTCTCATTTTATATGATGAAAAACGCTCAATAAATTCACTGTAACACTTCTCTCCTGCTGGCTGTACTAGAACACCTAGTGTGATAAGAAAAATATTATATATAACTTTTATGATTATTCTGAAACAAAATCAATAACTTCACTGTTAATAGTAAAACATCTAATAACTTGTAATGCCATCAAATTCAGTTGGCAATTATCATGCTGGTCCATGCTGGTTGTAAGTATGTAAACTGCATAACATCAAACTAACATGCCAAACTAAGTGTTGCAGTGTAACCAGCAGGAGAGCAGTGATGTTTTAACTGACTACAGTGTGTAACACTGAAGTTATTAATGACTATTTTTGTTGAAATGCTTTTCTGATGTTGTACTTTTCAGACGATCCCTTCGGACTTGACTCACCGCCGCCTGCTTATAGAGACCAACTTATATATTATAAAGCTTGTTTGAGGAAAATTCAAACTCTAAATGAGCCGTGCATTATTATGTGTGTATTAATGCTCGAGCTGACTTAATAAACACTACTGCCATCCAGAGGGACATTAAACAGGAAGGTTTTGTCCGAGCTCACAGCAGGTTTTGCAAGGGAACGATAACATCTTTGCGAGGGAACGCAAAGTTTTAAGTTTTGTGTGGGAACGCAAAAGATTTCTTTAAAAAAAAATTCTCCCATCCCATTTTTTTCCACCACCACGTCCCTTTAGGGGCTCTGTACAGACGAACCTAATTTAACACAGTTTTTGCTGTGCATGAACTCAGCCAGCTGATTCCACTCATTTGTTCTGGTACTCGGGTATGCGCATTGTTGGATTGCACTGCAGTTATGCGGCTGACTGTTTGAGCTCCAGCTCCTCCCTCTCTTGACCTTCTGTGGGCATGATGGGTGGAGCTGTATTCCCCAACCTCACCCTAACCCTACCCATAACCCTATCTCTCCACCCATTAAACAGGTTAAGCTCCACCCTTGGAGAACTCTGCCGCGCGCACTACTTGTGGAGAGATACAGCGACTTTTATTTGCATGCCGTCATTTATTTACGCTTGTCAACTGATGCCGTTACTTCAACCTGCTTTGCTGCGTGTCGCTGTCGCAGTTTGTTTGCATTCGCCTCCTCCAGCAGGTATTGTCGGATATTACCTATGTTTTCCTTCGCACATTACGGACCGGTGGATCACATGCGATCTGATGTGTTGCCAGTTGTAATAAGAAAACTTGAACAAATAATAGCCTACCTTTAAGATTAGCCAAAAATGAGGGATTATTGGACGCGAACCGTTGCGTGCGCACAAAAAAATGCCCTGAAAGAGGCAAAAGATGGGATTTATAAAAACAAACTTAACGGGAAAATTTGCGCACCTTCACGCAAACTCTGACTCATGCGAACACTTTCACTAGATTGAGACAGTAATGAAGTAAACGGAGGGATTTTAGACTCTGTTTTCGTTGTAATGTACACATTTACATTAATATTCCACTTTTATTAATGGCGATGAGCCCTAAAGTCATTACGCAGAAGATAAACAAAAATGATATGGATATTGGATGTGCTTCTTTGGTCACTTTTCCTGTGACACGCTGTTTAAATGACAGTGAGGAGTGATGGGAGCACAATAATTCTTCTTTAAACTAGCGAGAGCGATGATCAGTGATGCATTACTGCGATATAATGAAAGAAACCGCTGGATTCGACGGTCTATTGTCCGGTTTGAACAGGTTCAATGATGATATCTTACTGCACGAGCGCAGCTGGACGGAGGTGTTCATGTCTGTACAGACATCTTCAAACAATTATGAATGATACCACCATATTTGAAGGATACAACTTGAAGAAAACGGTAAGATTTATACGTTTCCTTTTAAAAATACTTTTGTCAGTGAAGCGCCGCGTCAGACAACTGCATTTACACTGAAATAAATCAGTGGACATATATCTGTATCCACTAAAATAGCCTAAACATCCTAAAAGATATGTTCACCAAAACTGCATAAATTCGATTTCATTCGAATTGTTTAAAACAATTAAAATACTATTTGGACAGTGAAAATGAATGAATCAACTCCATTCTAAAACCTTTATCTGAGAAGTGAGCTATTTTATAGCTAGTTTTGTTTTTATGGATATTTTGATATATAAAACAACAAGGATATCGGATGATTGTTAGTAATATGTGTGGCACAAATTGCATTTATAGTCCGTGTGTAATATTTCCCAATGTCTTGTAGTTTTGACGGTGTTAACAATGGTGTCACGTGGATGGGAATATGCATGGAAATTATATGCAGATGAGGCTATGCATAGTAAAACTTCTTTTTTGTTTGCGTACATTTTCAAGATTTATGTCGTACTTACGCTTTTAGTAAGGTTTATACGCAAAGTTTTATAAATGAGGTCGTTAATATAATAACGGTAATAAAACTATTACATTTTTGAAACCGTAAAATTAGGAGAAACTAAAACCAATGGACGATACTGGAGCCTTATCTTAACTGGTTTAAAATGTTCCTGGTTATCAACAATCTGATAATAATTAAAGAAAATAAATGATTTAATTGAAAAAGTTAGACATATTTATGTAAACTGAAGGAAATGTTTAAAATCAATGTTACATTTCTTTTTTCTACGAGAACACATCGCACCTTATTTGTATATTTATTAATGAGGTATTAGCAAATATACAATATAAATGATTATACATATTTCAAATATCACAAGTCATCAATTTAATAAAGTCTGAACAAACAGGGAGACTATCAGCATACAATGCAGGCTACATTACAAGAACTTTAATTAATTATTGTCTGCAAAATGTCTTGTTAGTGATCTGAAATAATTCAGCCCATGATTCATAATGAGTTCAAAAATTGAATAAAATGCATACTTACAGTTTGATCTGCGCTAAACACTCCTTCACTCTTCAGATGATGCTGGGAATACGCCAACATCAAGACTGGAAAGTGTTTTTATACTGAAGGCAACGCCTGTTTTCTGGAGGTCATGTGATTTATGGGAAAACATTATGTACTATTATAAGTAATTAATAACGTATGATCGTAATTGAGTTTTATATAACATCACGAATGCTTGTATTTTTTGTAAGTTACTTTATGATAAATCAGCATCTGCTAAATTAACTGATATAAAATTCACTTTAAAAAATGTTGGGTTGAAAATGGACAAATAATTGATCCTCTAAATCACATGACCTTTCGAAAGTAGGCGTTGTCTTCAGTATAAATACACTTTCTGGTGGAGTTGTTGGCATGTTCACAGCATCAGCTGAAGAGAGAAGAGAGTCTGACACAGATCAAATTGTAAGTATCCATTTTATTGAATTTTTGAGCTCATTATGAACTGAATTAAGTCTTTGAGTGATTTATTTACAGTCACTGATATTTTGCAGATGTCACTGATTGGTTAATTGAAAATCACAATGAAATATAGTTTGTATGCCAACAATTCATATTCTTTTTTTTGGCTTTGTCAAATTTTGGTGATACATTGAGGATTTGAGAAATATTTGTCATTATTTTTATATAACTGCAAGATACTTTTAAATATTCAATGATAACAAATAAAGAAATCAGGTGAAAGGTGGTAATAAGAAGTGGTTTTAAGGTTCTGGTCATGGCAAATATTGCTGAAGCAATTCAAGCATTGTTACATGCTCATTTTTATAACTTAAGTCTGTCCCTTGTCATATTCTGTAAATTAATTTTTAATCTCCCCATGCCCTTAATTTCCACTTTGTAGTGTTTTCGTTTGCATTGTTTGCTCTAAATGTTTCTTTTTGCACAGTTTGCACTACGTGTTGTTATATGCCTATATTAATAATAATAATAAATTAATTTAAACTGCATTTAAATTTTCCATCCATTTGAATTACACAGTTTTAACATACAGTAATAATCTTAATGTGATTCATATTGGTCAGTCATACATAAATGAAAACAGCCAGGTAACATTTATGTAGGTACAGTGGTTTTCAGAGCTGTTCTGGAGAATCCCCAGCATTGCAAATTTTGTACTGTATGTCTCCCTAATCTGACACACTTCAGTTCACAATGTCAGTCCAAATCCCATTATTTGTGTATCCGATTGGAATCTGATCTAAATTTAGTGACTGTCCAAATTGTGTCCGATTTGTGCCGCTCTTTCGTTTCCTTATATTACTGTAATTGTCTAGAATGACAATATGTTTAATCTGCCCTATATTAAACGATTCCTTCTTTTTCGTTTTATATTTATAAATAAATAAGTCAAGTCAAGTCATCTTTATTTATATAGCGCTTTTTACAATGCAAATTGTGGCAAAGCAGCTTTACATTAATAATTGGGAAATAATTTCCCAAAGAAAAATGGTGTCATTGTCCAGCTTATTCTATATATTATTGATTCATTCCGTTGCAAATATCAGTAGTTATTATTCTAGTTAATTTATGTATATCAGCACTGCAGAAAACAGTGACGTAATCGTCCGGCTCAGCTCAGTTCACATACAACGACACCAATGCAGGCATATCAAAAACACTGCTGAATATCAAGCAACTGTCCCCAACTTAAGCAAGCCAAAGGCAACAGCGGCAAGGAACCAAAACTCCAACAAATGGAGAAAAAAACCTTGAGAGAAACCAGGTTTAGTCGGAGGGCCAGTTCTCCTCTGGTCAACAGTGAACACTTGTCCGATACTCAGGCAGAGTTACAGGTCATTAAACCGATTTGGAATCACAACAGTCAAAATATTTAATCCAGTTCCATCTAGTTTAAGATCTTTTTGATCACGCCGGTATGGGACGGTTTGTTGGGGATCTGTGCCACTGGCTGATGAGTCGGTAAGGTCTTCACAAAAGAAATAACAGAACATGATTCTATCAATTTACCACTTCTGTAATTCACAGTGAAGACAAAAAAACCCACAAATCTCTTTACTCTAAGGCTGTAAATGTCACAATCTGCTCATTATTTAGCAGAACAAAATAACTTTATCTGTGTCTGTTATTCACTCTGATAAGCAGTTTAAATCAGTGCATTGAAATGCTGTTCGGCTAACATAATATTTTGAGTTTCTATTGAATAAACTGATCTCTTTCTTTTTATATACTCAAATTAATGGTAAACTGTAATTGAACACTGAGCAGTGTTAATTTAACATTGGGGTTTTTGCTGCATACTGTTACATAAATCTCACCAGTTTCATTTATGTATGAATGATGACAAAAAATGAATCACATTCAGTTTATCAGTTTATCTTAAAACTGCATTTCAAAAGGATGGAAAATAAATCAATCTTGAATTTAGACCTAAATATTTTTTTAGTATATGTATGTTTATGTTATGTTTAGATTAAATTTCACATGTACTATATTACTTCATACTTGTGTTTTTATATACAGCAGGCTATGTTTTATGTAGCATGTGTTGCAGAATATTTTGTTCCTTTGTATGTAACAGTAAAGCTCACTTGACATGCTCTCACTCTCTATTTATTAGTAACTATTAAATGTTTATTTTCTTTAACTAGCCTCAGATTGCTGGGTAACCTACAAGATGCGCAGGATCAAAAATATCTTCGGAAGAAGAAATAATGCGTCGGATTCAGATGGGTAAGATACAGCATTACTCCAAGTCATTTTAGACTCTTATTTTTACTCTTATTTGAGCTCTAAAATAAATTTGCAAATGCTGCATTGTTATAGCATCAATTCTAATCATCTGTAAGATTTGTCTCGCTCAAACCAGTGCCAAAACTGTCCTAAGGCCCAGTTATTACTTCATTTTCAGCATTTCACTCTTTCTAGTGTACATTTAAGAGCAGATTATTCAGCTTTTGCAATGTTAAAATATTGAGTTTTACATATTCTAACTAATAATAATAAAAAAAAGACCCAGATAGCAACTTTGTGTCGGCCCAAATCTGGCCCACATCTGGCACAAGTGGAATGATGATATCTTTATAAGTTCAAATAAGTACATTTGTCAAGTTGATAATATTTAAAATTCTAAGTAAATACAACTTAATTGAGTGCTAAAAAGAACTTAACTAAAAAAAAACTGCATTCAGAAAATGTACTAACACTGCTCCGTTTTTCTGAGTCTACAATCAGAGTGTTATATGTAACATTGAAACAGTGTTGAAGTTAATTAGGTAATTGATTAATAAAGTGATGATTGAGCATTAATGATGAACGCCTGCTGTTAACAAGCAGAATCAATGAAGTAAAGAGAAACACAAGAACTACAACTGACTTCAGCCACAGTCTTAGATGAAATCAATTGAAGATAAAGACATTAAATCTCTGAAGATCTGATTCATCAACTCCACAAACAGCATTACCAGCTTCACTTATAACTAACCAGACTGACTTTATTTCTGTCACACGTCTACAGAAGCTCTTAGTGAGACATGTTTGGTTTGTACTCACCGTTGTTTTGGCCAGTGTTTGCTTTAGTTGGGTTAATTTGTTGGGAAAGAAGCCATTATTAAAGATGATCAGGTGATATAATTTTTAACATCATGAAATAGTTAAAAAAAACACCTCACTGATCATAAATGTTTACTTATTGTTCTTTTATTTTTCTCTGTCAATACTGGTTTGTTAGATATTAGACATTCTGAATTTTTTTTTAAATTAAAATAAGCTGTATGAATGAGATCAGCGAGTGAGACTCGACATGATGATTACATCCTTATCATCAGGCCAACAACATCTGATCACGTGTTGTCTTACTGTTCTTGCCATAACAAACACAGATAAAGCAGAGAGAGAGAGTTGATGAATCAGAGCTTCAGAGATTGAATGTCTTTTATCTTCAGTTGATTTCATCTAAGGCTGTGGCTGAAGTCAGTTGTAGTTCTTGTGTTTTTCTTTTCTTCAGTGATTCTGCTTGTTAACAGCAGGTGTTCATCATTAATGTTCAATCATCACTTAATTAATCACTAAATTATCTCCGCTACTTTAACCAATTCCAAGTCCATTATTAGCAGTTCCTGACAATTATCTCTGCTGCCTCTCATGAACTGTAATTAAACAGAAACACACTTTCCATGCAGTTTTTTAGATTTTTAAATTTAAAATAACATTAAGACTTTAGTGTTTACTTTAGTGTTTTTTAAATGAATGTACCTTACTTTTGCTGCTTCCCTGAACTAATAAAGCAAAATGTCATAAATTGTAGAACCCTGACCACCTTAAACTGTGTAAAATAATTTGTTCTCCATATATTTACAATACAGAGAAAAAAATACTAATCCATGTGACGAACGCAAAGTTGAAGAAATCATCAAGAAAAGCACCTTAATTGGAGATGGAAATCCTGCTCGATACAGTCTGCAAAAGAAGACAGACAATTCGATTCCGAAACAATATAGAAAAATCACCTTTGGAGAGAGAGACAATGACAAACCCCATAAAACCATTCTGATGGTTGGAGAAACAGGAACAGGAAAAACAAAACTAATCAATGCAATGATCAACTACTCGGTGGAAGTTCAGAGAAAAGACAAGGTTTGGTTTGAGATCACAGATGATGATAGTGAACGAACATCAGCTCACAGTCAGACCTCCATCATCACTGTTTATGGGTTTTATCTACAAGAGAGTCCAATCCATCTAACAATCATCGACACTCCAGGATATGGAGACACTCGTGGAGTTGATCTTGACAAACAGATCGCTGAGAGTTTTCTTAGTTTAAGTGAATCTGCAGAAGGTGTTCATGAAATAGATGCAGTGTGTCTGGTGATTAAAGCAGACGTGAATCGACTCTCTGACAGACTTGTATACATATTTGATTCTGTTCAGTGTTTATTTGGAAGAGATATTGCTGAAAACATTGTCCTGCTCTTCACACACTCACGTGGAGCTCATCCTAAAAGTGCTCTGACGGCTGTTAAAGAGGCTAAAATCAAGTGTGCAGTGAATGATGAGAATCAGCCAGTGTTTTTCCAGTTTGACAACTGTCAGTCAGACGCTGCTGATGAAGGGGGTGATGAAGATGAGGAGCAACGTGAACAGCGGCTGAATCAATCATGGAATCGCAGTTTTAAAGGAATGATGCAGTTGTTCAAGTTTCTTGATGCAGTAAAACCAAAAACCCTGAAGATGACTCAAGAGGTTTTAAAGACTCAGATGCAGATGGAGGCAAAGATCTTTAATCTACGATCACGTGTTGAAGAGATGGAACTAAAACAACAACTGCTGAAACAAACTCAAGAAGCTCTGAAGAAGAACAAGAACAAGAACTTTGAAGTTGAAGTTGAAGTGTCCTACAAAGAATTGGATAATATAGATTCTGCTCTAGCCGGTGAGGTGATATCTTGCAGAGACTGTGAGGAAAACTGTCAATATCTAGAAAGGGGGTGGTTCGGAAATCTGTTAAATACCGATGTGATGAAAGATGGGTATTGTAAAATATGCAGAAATAACTGCTCTAGCAGAAGACATGACACGGGGAGGAAAAAATATGTTTCAAAAACAAAGATGGCGAAGCAGACACTTGTGGACTTAAAGAAGGAATATGATTTAAAGATTAGGGATGATGAGTCTCTGCTCCAAAATCTGCTTGAAAAACTGGAAGAATTAAAGAAAGAGAAAATAAAGCTGGTGAATGAAGCTTTTGACTGCGTGGAAACTCTGCAGAAGATCGCACTCAAGATTGATTCTGTACACACACTTCAGCACATTGATGTTCTGATTGAGAAGCTGAAGGAAATAAATGAGCCTGAAAAGGCTGAACAACTGGAAAAAATCAAGAATGTGAAAGACAAATAATAAACAGCATCTGCTGAATTAACTGAGGGGACACTTGTGCGTTTAGGGGGCACACATTTATCTTAAACTCTTTCATGATTATTGGAAGTAATTGTTCCAGGTCATGTTTCACTGAAGTCTCTACACAAGCTGAAACAACAGTTATTTTGTTTGACAAGTAATCTTGACGACATAACATCTAGGCACTTTTTTGCTTCTGAAAAATTGACATGTATAACACAAAACAAATTCATAAAAAAAATAATAATGCATTATTTTACAAAGAGGCTTTAGAGATTGTTAGTAATTGTATTAAGGACTGCCACTTAAGAAAAGTTGAGTATCATCCTACAGGTGAAAAACGCGAGAGACATTTGAGTTACTGAACTGCAATCATGAGAGCTAATGCTTTACTAAAATCTGGATTGTTCTTGCTTCATGTCTTTACTGAGAATATGCAGAGAGAATATGAAAAGCTTTTACTTGTATCACTTATATCAATAAAATTCATTTAACAAGCAATTCTGGTTTTACAGCAGTAATTAATGTGTATCTGTGTTCATTCAACTGCAAAATACTACAGCAACAATGCAGGAATCTGAATTATGAAGACACATTTCCTTAAATCTTTGACACATATTTTAAATGTATTTGACCTCAAAGAACTCACAACAGTGTGTGTGTGTGTGTGTGTGTGTGTGTGTGTGGTTCTATATTATGGGGACCAAATGTCCCCAGAAATATATTAATACCAGTAAATTTTAACCTTGTGGGGACATTTTTGGTCTTATAAAACATGCAGAATGATCTGTTTTGAAAATCTAAAATAGCAGAATGTGTTCTGTGATAAAGGAAGGTTTAGGTGGAGGGTGGGGGGATAGAATACAGTTTATGCAGTACAAAAACCATCTCTATGGAGTGTCCCCATAAAACATACACTGTTCATTACAAGAACAACTAGATGAAAATAAGGTTATTGCTAAAAATAGAACGAAGACTTGACTTAGACCTCAGGGACAACATATGCACATGACTCTATCATTAACAATCATAAATATTAGTGAATAGCCCATAACAAATAATAGCTTTTCAACTGAGGTGTTTCAATCTCTCTCTCTATTTTTTTTAATATGTGGCACAGACCAGGGTTTTGAACTAAATTTCAGAACTCCTTCATGGATAAATGGTGCGAAGAGCAGTATATCCAATATATCTAATATATATGCAATAGCCTTCACCCATATGAATATGTTTTGTATTTGATGTAAGTGGATTAAAACAGCGGTTTAATGAAAAGGTTCGTCATGTAAACATCAATCTCATTAGTGCACAAGCGTCAGGAGCGCTCCCTACTTGCATATTGATTTGTGTGGAGTTACAAATGAAACTGATGTAGGGAGTTGTCACATTAATGCACGCTGTGTGCTCATCAGCCGCCTGTTATTTTAAAACCTCCGTCCTGTAGAAGTACAGTCGTGGCCAAAAGTTTTGAGAATTACATAAATATTGGAAATTGGAAAAGTTGCTGCTTAAGTTTTTATAATAGCAATTTGCATATACTCCAGAATGTTATGAAGAGTGATCAGATGAATTGCATAGTCCTTCTTTACCATGAAAATGAACTTAAACCTTTCCACTGCATTTCATTGCTGTCATTAAAGGACCTGCTGAGATCATTTCAGTAATCGTCTTGTTAACTCAGCTGAGAATGTTGACGAGCACAAGGCTGGAGATCATTATGGGTCCAATGATGTCCCATTACTATAATTGGTTATGATTATGAAATAATGGGAAATGATTATGAAATAATGGGTCCTGAAAAAGAACGGCCAACACTGCAAAAACTGACTCTTTGCATAAATGTTTGCAAGAAAAGTTTTCTTGATGTTAGTGTAACGTTCTTTTAAAGGTTTATTATGATGTTCCTGAAACATTATTTCAAAGTAATTTTTATTGACATTATAAGAACTGATTTGATTTGTAACTCCAAGAACCTAAAAATGTCCTGTTTCTTAATAGAACATCATTTAAAGATAAGTATGACACTCCTGAAACATTCAAACACCTGCTGTGAATAAGCAGAATCACTGACGCAGAGAGAAACAACAAGAACAGAAAAAAGAGAAATGACTTCTAGCCACACAACTCAAGATGAAAAAAAACAAAACAGTTAAGATCTCAGCAGAGGAGGATTAAACAACTCATCAAACAGCATTATGACAGACACAGACAAGGGATATGAGGTTAAGTACAGTTCGTTATCGAACAGATAGACACAGCGAACAGGTAAACGGTTGAGTATGGTAAGTTTAACAGTCCAGGAAGTAAACAGGCAACTTAGCTTTGAGAGTAACAGTTCTTTCTTTACGTTGCGGAGTCGATGAGGATTGTCCAGCAGTTCGCGCTCACGCTTAGTGTGATCCAGAAGATGACGGAGAAGCATAAGTAAGTGAATGCAGTTCATACAAGACGAGGTCAGACATGGAACTGAGGGATGTGTGAGTATATATAGGGAACAGTGGAGATTAGTGATGGTGATGGTGATCAGTATTCTGGAGATAGTGAGCGTGTGGGTGAAGCTGGTCGTGACGGTGATGCTGAATTACCAACTTCACCTATTACTAATGTAACGGCTAGATAATCTTTTTGTTTTAAATTGATCATGTGACCTATATGACGTTGTATCACAAGCGCAACAACTTAAAAGAAATGAGTGATGGGTTTAGTTCATTTTGTTTTGATTAAACTTGCTCATTTTGTGGTCTTGTTGAAGAAACGGCTCCCCATTTATTTTGTGATTGTGGTTTAATCAATAAATTTAAGGTTAATTTTAGTTCTTATATTTTCAACCATACTAATGTGACCCACAGTTTTATTCTTAAAGATATATTTTTATTATTATTATGAAATCCCAAAATCGCAATCTCTGGAATATGTAGTTAATTTATTTTATATGCAAACATTTTCATCCACAAGTAAAAGTGACTTTAATCTCATTTGTTTCCCTCTTTTTCTTGAATTGTCAGGCTTATAAATAACAAAATAATTTTTTTTTTTTTGATGCATTATGATGAGTCATTTCTTTTTTGTTTATGTTTGTTCGTCGTTAAAGATGCAACCATGGTATTTTCCCTGATATTGTATGTAATTAAGCTATGCAATAATTATAGTAATAATAATAACAGGTGACAGGTGAACCTCATAGCATCAGTAATGCAACACTATTGTCCCTCAGTGTCGGGCAGCTGCACGAAGATCTCGCCTTTGGAGAAGAATAAATAAATACATATACACCTCATTAATACATGAAACAAAGCTTTATTCAGACTTATTGTACTAATGATCACATATTTACGGGCGCTGAACCCCACATCCTACTGTCCATCCAGCAGCCTCCTGTTGTGCAAAGACTTGCTCATGTCGTTCCATGGTGGCTGCCCGGCTTGAAACAGCAGCTGAGATTCGTTCTGCATTTGACAATGGTTGCGCTTCCTCTGCTGGGGTTGTTATGCGGTAAATTCGTGTTGTAGTTGTGGAGTAAATGGCATAAATAAAGTTTATGGTGACTGAACATGGACTGCGGCCGAGGGACGTTTTGCTCGTTTTGTGGCAAACACATGAGCAGCTTAACGTGGTTTTGCTTTACGTGTGGTCAGTGTTTGGAGTTTCTAAAGGACGCAGACCAACGGAAACACAGGGGACGTCTCGACAGCCGGACACAATCTGTCATTGTAAATTTGTTTCGTCCTTGTGTGTTTTCCCCATGTAATTGAGTTTTATGATAGGTAAAAATATTTTCCAAAATGTACATTTGTCTCGAGCTTTGTAAAATTGTTTCACAGTTTGTAATGTTGTTTTGCACTTCCCAGCCACCGTAGCTTGTATCCATGGTTCAGTTTTACTGTTATGATCCAACTGGGGATCAAACTTGGGTCTCTGGCATGTGTGTATCCTTGAAGCTGACCACTCCATCACTGGAGGAGACTGAACCCAAAAGCAGAGGAACAGGAGACAAAGAGACCTCAAGAAACTGAGCTCCAAAAAGGCAAACAGAACATTAGCACAGTCCTGTATGGCACTTTACACAGCAAAATCCCCAGAGTTAAGTCAACTCTGCTCAGAGAACATCTAAATAGTGTTAAAGAAACACTGAAGCAAGTTAATGAGAAAATTAAGTGATTAATTAAATGATGATTGAACATTAATGATGAACACCTGCTGTTAACAAGCAGAATCACTGTAGAAAAGAGAAACACAAGAACTACTGCTGACTTCAGCCACAGCCTTAGATGAAATTTTTGGTTTTATGTTGTCAAGAAACTTCACCAATCCTTCCATTCTTCTGTAACTGAGACTCCATGATTGTTCCTGGATCATTTCATCATCTTCATCATCAGCGCCTGACTGACAGTTGTCAAACAGGAAAAACACTGGCTTCTTCTTGTCATTCACTGCACACTTGCAGGGAGGGATGATGAGGCATTTGACTTTCTTCCCCCTGCAATTTGATACTCGTGTGTTTTAGATCTAGGTGGCAGAGCTTGATAATATGATTAAAACAGTCTCTATACGGCCTCTTATTAGTGACCATGAAATACCGGCACGTGTGATAAATATTACATTCACATAACATTGCAGTTGCGATCAATGATAATATAGCTTTGCATCACATGAAGGACATGCTTTTGAACAATAAGCAATTTTAATGTCCTGTAAGGCTGGTTATAAACTCCCGGCTTTACAGGACTTTCATCAGACTGAGAAAGGCCCGCAGCATCATCAAGGATCGCACTCATTCTGCTCACGTCCTGTTTGCTGCACTGCCGTCTGGCAGACGCTTACGATTCATCCGATCACGGACAACCAGACTGAAGAGCAGCTTTTGTCTAAAAGCCGTCAGACTGCTTAATATCTTCATCTAGACCTGCAATCACTTACTTCTGCCACTTTGGACACTGAGACTTCTTACTCAGGAACACTTAGTGCTCTTAAGATTTATTATTTATTGTATTGTAATGTGATTTTTTTTTTTTTAATATTCTTTCTTGTACCTCTGGACAATGATCCACCGCAGCATTCATATCTCAGTACCTCAGGACTACTCAATACTCTTGACACTGTCTACTCTTACTGTAACTATTACTGCCACTTATTTGTATTTATTGTTCTGCCTGTGCCACTTTTATCTCAGTGCCCTCTATTTTTTGTACGTTCGTGTTTTACTTTCTTCTTGATTATTTACTTATGGTTTATATTTGCTCCTGTTATTGTCACTGTATGTCTGAGTCTCGTCACAAGCATTTCAATGCACAGTTTTTCCCAGTGTTAACTATGTAAAAGATAAATAAATGCCTCTTGACTCTTGACAAAGAAGAAACATTTTCAGGATCCGATTTTCAGAGTTTCAGCATCATTTGAGCAAAGGCATGATTTGTGTCTATTTTTTGAAAACTCTTGAGTATCCCAAAGCTCCTTGATTTCTTTCTCCTGCTCTCTTCTTGATGTTTTCCAGTGTTTTCACCCTTTTAGGATGAATTATTTCCTTCATCTTCTCAATCAGAAAATCAATGTGCAGAAGTGTGATCAGTGAATCAGTGTTGAGTGTGAGTTTCCACACAGTCAGAAGCTTCATTCACAAACTTTATTGTCTCCATCTACAATTCTTGTAGGTCTCCAACACATAATATAACACTTAATCCCTAAATTTACTCTCCTAACGCAGTCCATTGCAAAGCATGCTGGGAACTACAGATCCACTGCCCATGGCTGCATTTCTCAAAATTAGGCAGTCTTTATGTCTTATTAAAAACTTTTGTTTTTTTAACAGGTTTCAAATGTGCAATTCCCACAGAAAAAATATAGATGATATAAAACACAACATGATGCATCATCAGAGTTGAGCTTGTGGAGTGAACTGCTGAAATGATTTTAGGCCCACATGTCCAGAGGTCCCACTAATTTTTAATTTTTAAGAGAGTAAAGGGCGTAAATGAAATATGTAGAATATTATTAATGCAGAACAATATTATTTCTCAGTATAGTTGGATGGTTTCCAATAAGTGAAAGCAAATATTGTGGAAGATTGTCATTTTAGGATGTGGAACATTTTCCGGTTCCTCTTCTGTGTCTAAAATACATGTTACACAATATTAGCTTCTTGTTTATTGAGGTATCGTTCTGAATATCTGAACAAAATCTCCGTAAAAAGAAGTTATGCATTTTTTTCTTGATACACATGAAAGTTGTGAATAGTTTCAGTTTTGTTCACTAGGGGTGTGTGCAATCTCACTTCCATATTCTTTGAAAACGGTCAGATCTTGTAGGTCTTCTGTATGTGCTTCATGAAAAAATGAGATGTTTTATTCAGGATAACTTAAAAGGACCGAGCAAACATGATCATAACTGATGTCCCCCACATATGCAGATTGATATTTCTAAGCTTTTTTTCATTTTTCTTCTTCACATTAACGTTTAGATATTTAATAGATTAAAACACCTATAACAATTTGAACTTGGTAGATTCTCTGATTATCTTAAAAGTCCATAGATATGCCGTCAGCTCATACTGCTGTTAGCACTGACGTTCGACATATACCCTATTCCAGTCTTACACAAGTATGTGGTGGAACGGTATTGCTGTTTTTCTACGTTTACAATGTGAAATGAGTCTAGCCCTCAAGGTTACTATTATCGTCGGAAAAGTAAAGGGGGAGCTGTTGCTGTAATCTATAGTAATATCTTCAGTATTACTCAAAAGTCTTTCAAATATATCTCTTTTGAAGTGATGGTGCTCTATGTAACGTTATATAATGTAAGTGACAAATCCCATTGGACGTTTGTGCTGGCTACTGTATACAGGCCACCAGGGCACCATACATACAATTCTACGCCCGGAGCGCTTGTGCTCTCGTCCTAGTGTACGCTTCGGCTCTCCACTGACAGGCACTGCCTCGTATGGCGGTGTGGGTATATTGTTCACACAGCAGTTAATGCAGCGCGAGTTCCACTGAAAGGGAACGTCTCGGTTACGTATGTAACCTTAGTTAATGAGACGCTGCGTTTTCCTGCCATACTCCTGGCATTGCCTGTGATCGACTTGCTTCAGCCAATCAGAAGCTGACTGTGTGTGATCGCGGGATTGCTTTATAGCTTCCTGGTCGATGACGTCACCCGCCTATGACGTTCCGTCAAGCCATTGGACAGATTTCATACATACTTCACGACGTAATCAAGGAACTGTTGAAGATCTTTGATGGTTGTGGGTTGTGGCCAACCTCGGACAGCCTCTACCTTCCTCTCGTCCATCTGGATACCTTGCTAACTGATGTTATAACCCAAGAACTCGATGTAGACCAGGACAAACTTGTGTAGGAACTCCTGGTGCACCTCGTGCATGAAATACTGGAACACGGAGGGGGCGTTGACCAGGCCATACGACATGACTAGGTATTCGTAATGGCCAATAGGGGTCACGGGTCGTTCTTCCACACGTCCCTTTTCCGTATTCGCACGAGGTTGTACGTGCTGTGAAGGTCCAGTTTGGAGAATATGGTAGCTCCCCGAAGTTGCTCCAGGGCCGCTGGAACGAGAGGAAGGGGGTACCGGAAATTGATAGTTATATTTGTTAAACGTCTGATTCAACATCAGCTCTACTCCAAGTTAGAGAAATGTGAATTTCATCAGACCACCACGGCATTACAGCCGCAATGGAATTGCCATGGACGAGAAAAAGGTTACTGCCGTCCTTAATTGGCCACAACCCAAGACCCTGAAAGAGCTCAAACGCTTCTTAGGATTTGCTAACTTTTATCGACGTTTCATCGGAAACTTCAGCACCATAGCCAGCCCATTAACCTCACTTGTCATCTCTCCTGGTCTCCACCCACCATCCAGGCCTTTCAGCAACTCAAAGAATGCTTTGTAACAGCTCCCATACTCCGTCATCCAGATCCTGATCTCCCTTTTGTGGTAGAGGTGGACGCTTCCAGCACGGGCCTAGGGGCTGTCCTCTCCCAGAGACAGGGTAATCCTCCCAAACTCCATTCTTGCGCATTCTATTCAAGAAAACTCAATCCAGCAGAGAGAAACTATGATGTGGGTGATCGAGAATTGCTTGCTATGAAAGCGGCCTTTGAGGAGTGGCGCCACTGGCTAGAAGGAGCCAGACATCCATTCATCGTATTAACAGATCACAAAAACTTGAGTATTCGAAATCGGCTAAACGACTCGATTCCAGGCAAGCTCGTTGGTCATTGTTCTTCTCCCGCTTTCATTTCACTGTTACGTACCAACCAGGATCCAGAAACGCCAAGGACGACGCCTTATCCCGTCAACTTGAAGCCGACTCTACTTCACAGAACCCTGAAACTGTGATTCCAGCTCTACTGGTAGTTTCACCCATTCAATGGGATATAATAACTGAAATCAAATATTAATGCTCAGGATGAAATTCTGAGTGCCCATTGACAAGGTCTATGTTCCTGCAGATATCAGAACCCGTCTCATTGAGCAGATCCACTGTCTTCCCCCATCTGGTCATCCCGGCATCACAGCCACAATCCAATTAGCTCAAAATCGCTTCTGGTGGCCCTCTCTGATTCCTGACATTACTCAGTTCATCAAAAACTGCTTAACCTGTAACAGACACAAATCTTCGCATCAATTACCCGCCAGACTTCTGCAGCCTCTACCCACTTCTCAACATCCCTGGTCCCACATTGCCATCGACTTCATCACTGACCTCACAGTTTCCAATCAGAGTACCACCATCCTGACTGTCATAGACCGATTTTCTAAGTCCTGTCGTTTACTACCCCTGCCCAAATTACCCACGGCCATGCAAACTGCCGAGCTCTGGTAGAATTGGGTTTTCCGCTTGTACGGTCTACCCGAGGACATCCTCTCTGATAGAGGTCCCCAATTTACTTCACGTCCATGGTCGGGATTATTCCAAGCATTAAACATGAACGTCAGCCTCACTTCAGGGTACGATCCTCAATCTAACGGACAGGTAGAGAGACTAAACCAAGAGATTACCCAGTTCCTTAGGTCATACTGAAATCAGCATCAGGATGACTGGGCCAAGTATTTGATGTCAGTCAAGTCAAGTCAAGTCATCTTTATTTATATAGCGCTTTTTACAATGCAGATTGTGGCAAAGCAGCTTTACATTAATAAGAAAATGGTGTCATTGTCCAGCTTATTCTATATATTATTGATTCATTCCGTTCCAAATATCAGTAGTTATTAGTCTAGTTAATTTATGTATATCAGCACTGCAGAAAGCAGTGACATAATCATCCGGCTCAGCTCAGTTCACATAAAACGGCGCCAATGCAGGCATATCAAAAACACTGCTGAATATCAAGCAAGTCCCCCCAACGTAAGCAAGCCGAGTGGGCCGAGTATGCTCAGAATTCTTTAAGGAAGAAGGCTACTGGACTTTCAATATGTGTTGGGGTATCAACCACCCCTCTTCCCATGTTCAGGAGAACCGACCAATTTCCCGGCTGTCAATAATTGGCTCAATAAGAGTGAAGAGACGTGGAACCAAGCCCACACCCATCTTCAGCATGCCATCCGTCGACAGAAGGAACAAGCTGATAGCCACCGGTGTACAGGGCCAGATTACGAACCGAGTCAATGGGTATGGCTTTCGACCCGAGATCTTTGCCTCAGACTCCCATGTAAGAAGCTCGGCCCAAGGTACGTGGGTCCCTTTCAGATTACACATGTTTCTTATTGTCTTGATCTGCCTAACCATTTTTGTATTTCCCCCACATTTCATGTCTCACTACTCAAGCCCGTGAATAGTCCAGTTGAGGAGGGGGAGGAGAGGTCTGCTGAACAGGGCCCCCCACCCATCGTAGTGGAAGGCGAGGAGGCGTATCGAGTGCACGAGCTGCTTGACTCCAGACGTCGAGGACGCACTCTGCAGTATCTGGTCGACTGGGAGGGCTATGGTCCAGAGGAACGCTCATGGGTTAACTCGGGCAACATCCTTGATCCCAACCTCATGGAGGAATTCCATCGAGCCCGGAGAGACCAGCCCCACGACCACGATGGGGTTGCTGATTACGGTTCCAGGTGTCTCTCGTCAACTTGGTGAATTTAAGTGACTATCTAACTCTGAGTTAACATGAAGTCTTGTTTCCTACCCGGTACAGTTCTGAGCGTTATTTCCCTGTGTTTGACTTCCTGTTATTACTCTGCTGGATTTACCGCTTACGACCCTTTGCTGCATGCCCTGTTGATCTGTTTGCCTGGACTATTACCTGTGATTGATATCTGCCTGCCTAGCCTGGTTTATCTTCTTGTCTCTGCCTTGTCTCCACCAACCGTGTCTTGCTGGAATTTCGACCTGTACCTGTCTGACCACCCTGTCTGTTAATAAAGCTTGCTAATGGATCCCTCTTCTAGTGATGAGTCATTACAATGAGGTTACTAAACACAAAAGCCCGTTAGAGAATCAGATGTAGTTTTGACGTCACTAACGAGCACGTACTTTTAGCCAATCAGCGATCAGCAGGCAGACGCGCGTGATCATTCATTACTGACGAGTTTCTCGCGCGGTAACCGTTAGCTGTATGTTCAAGTGATTTCTTTGCCAAAGTGGCAAATATACAGTTAGTAGTAAAGAATGGGAGAGTGACTCGACTCTCAAAACGTGGATTACACCTGCTCGAAGGCTCTTTATAACTATAACTAACTCTGAGACACGAAAATGGGTCGACTTCTGTCTGTTGTTGTGTGAACACTGATGAGGACATCTTCAACTTTTAAACCGTCTAAACGTTTGTGCTGCCATGCATTTCAGTTTAGTTTTTTTGTATTTGTTACATCTAGATTGAGAGAAACTCAAAACAGTCAAAACATTCATTCATTCATTTTCTTCCGCTTATCCGGGGCCGGGTTGCGGGGGCAGCAGTCTGAGCAGAGATTCCCAGACTTCCCTCTCCCCAGACACTTCCTCCAGCTCAAAACAGTTTTGTATAATTTCTTTATTATGTTGGAGAACAGACCTCTGTCAAAATTTAAATGAGTTCATTTATTCACATTTCATTTGTTAAAATGTGTAACAAAAAGATATAATGACCAAACAAATGTTACATATTGATTCTATGCTTTAGTTGACATGCTTAAATGTGCATGTGTTGCACCTTTTAGGTCCCTGGTGCTGCTGTATCAAGAACAGAAGAGAGTAAGATGGGATGATTATGATCAACATTCATTATGATACAGAAGAAGAGAATGCAGATTATAAATGCCCTTTCTGATTATAGTGGCCTATCTGCAGTTTTGTTTTGTAAAAAAAACAAAAAAAGGTTTGCACTGACATGTTCACATTGTAAATGTAGAAAAACAGCAATACCGTTCCACCACATACTAGTGTAAGACTGGTATAGGGTATATGTTGAACGTCACTGTTAACAGCAGTATGAACTGACGGCATATCTATGGACTTTTAAGATAATCAGAGAATCTACCAAGTTCACATTGTTATAGGTGTTTTATTCTATTAAATATCTAAATGTTAAAATGAAAAAAGCTTAGAAATATCAATCTGCATATGTGGGGGACATCAGTTATGATCATGTTTGCTCGGTCCTTTTAAGTTATCCTGAATAAAACATCTCATTTTTTCATGAAGCACATACAGAAGACCTACAAGATCTGACCGTTTTCAAAGAATATGGAAGTGAGATTGCACACACCCCTAGTGAACAAAACTGAACCTATTCACAACTTTCATGTGTATCAAGAAAAAAATGTATAACTTCTTTTTATGGAGATTTTGTTCAGATATTCAGAACGATACCTCAATAAACAAGAAGCTAATATTGTGTAACATGTATTTTAGACACAGAAGAGGAACCGGAAAATGTTCCACATCCTAAAATGACAATTTTCTGCAATATTTGCTTTCACTTATTGGAAACCATCCAACTATACTGAGAAATAATATTGTTCTGCATTAATAATATTCTACATATTTCATTTACGCCCTTTACTCTCTTAAAAATTAAAAATTAGTGGGACCTCTGGACATAAAATCATTTCAGCAGTTCACTCCACAAGCTCAACTCATGTTGTGTTTTATATCATCTATATTTTTTCTGTGGGAATTGCACATTTGAAACCTGTTAAAAACAAAAGTTTTTAATAAGACACAAAGACTGCCTAATTTTGAGAAATGCAGCCATGGGCAGTGGATCTGTAGTTCCCAGCATGCTTTGCAATGGACTGCGTTAGGAGAGTAAATTTAGAGATTAAGTGTTATATTATGTGTTGGAGACCTGTCCTTCATGTGATGTTACGCTTTATTATCATTGATCGCACAAATATTTCACAGTCTCTAATAAGAGGCTGTTTAGAGACTGTTTTAATCGTATTATCAAGCTCTGCTTTCTAGAGTCCATATGAGAAACTGTTTCATCCAACAGGTGAAAACCATGATATACATTTCCAAGCTCTGCTTTACTATGAATGTGGACCATGCATACAATGAGAGCAATTCAATATGTTGACAAAAACATAAATCTTGACAAATCTGTAGAGAGTAATGTGTACGATGGAAAAATTAAAAAAATGCCTTTGCTTGCAGGTCATGCGTTATGAAAAAAAAAGTGTTTTAAAGTCATGATATAATATTGTGTGCAAGGAACAGAGTTTTGCAAAAATGTAGATAGAATAAAAAAAAATTATAGCCTGGGTTACAATGTGCATGTGAGATTAAACTTTATTTTGATGATGTTCTGTTCGCTGCACCTCAACTAACTCTCATTAGAGCATTAGTAGAGAATTAGTAAATTGTTGGGGTTAGGGTTAGTAAAATATGTTGACACACTTGCAAAGTTACTCCCCAGTCAGCACACTCATGTGGGACCCAGATGGGTTTGATCTGGTTGTCTAACTGGGGTCCAGACAGTTTTGTCCTCAGTTTCCATGAAGGTCCCACATGGGTTAGTCCAGAGGAAATGAACACTGCGCAGTGTGCACACTACAGGCTGTTAAATGAACACTGCCCAGTGTGCACACTAAACCTGTTAAATGAACACTGCGCAGTGTGCACACTACAGGCTGTTAAATGAACACTGCCCAGTGTGCACACTACAGGCTGTTACATGAACACTGTCCAGTGTGCACACTACAGGCTGTTAATTGAACACTGTCCAGTGTGCACACTACAGGCTGTTACATGAACACTGCCCAGTGTGCACACTACAGGCTGTTAATTGAACACTGTCCAGTGTGCACACTACAGGCTGTTACATGAACACTGCCCAGTGTGCACACTACAGGCTGTTAAATGAACACTGTCCAGTGTGCACACTACAGGCTGTTAAATGAACACTGCGCAGTGTGCACACTACAGGCTGTTAAATGAACACTGTCCAGTGTGCACACTACAGGCTGTTAAATGAACACTGTCCAGTGTGCACACTACAGGCTGTTAAATGAGCACTGCCCAGTGTGCACACTACAGGCTGTTAAATGAACACTGTCCAGTGTGCACACTACAGGCTGTTAAATGAACACTGTCCAGTGTGCACACTACAGGCTGTTAAATGAACACTGCGCAGTGTGCACACTACAGGCTGTTAAATGAACACTGCGCAGTGTGCACACTACAGGCTGTTAAATGAACACTGCCCAGTGTGCACACTACAGGCTGTTAAATGAACACTGAATCAGTGAACACAATACAACAATACAAGATGCAGTGAAAGCAATTAACATCATTGTTCATATTGTGACAGAATTCCAATGAAGACTAAATACTAACATGTAAACTGAAATGTTAAACAACACAATAGTTTGGCTAAATTGCAATATATAGCAAGACTTTAGTCAAACTTTCAAATTATGTATGAACACTTTATTGCTTCACACACACTGCATGGCATGTGATCTCTCATTGCATTGCTAATTCGGACACGCCCCTATATATGATTTTCCTAAAAATCACATGACTTTCAGAAAATGGGCATCGTCTTCAGTATAAATAAGCGTTCTGATCCAGTCAGTTGTCTAGATCTCCTCATCAGCTGAAGAGGAACGGACTGCTTCACGCAGATCATACTGTAAGTAGATCCATTTTACTGAATTATGATCTTAAACTGAATTTTGTCAGACAACACATTCTTTGCAGCACATGATTTGAGGATTAATTAGGACATAATAATTTATATGAAGTATATATAACAGTGTATGCTAAGCATTAGTGTATTATTAAATTACATTTATTAATGTAAATACTGTAAGTGTGAATGTCTAATAGCCTAAGTTTGAGCTATCAATAATAATTTAACCTAAATATTATGTGCCACAACAAATGCAAGTAGTATTTTTAACTGGCATTAAAGAATCTTTACATTGGCAAGGCATGGTGACACACACATACTCATTTATACACAAAAATGTGGTACAATAATATATGAAATAAAATAAAAGTACATCTAACAGCTTACAACATTTGTGATGTACCATTTATTGAGCATTGGGTTTTGCTTTCTCACAACTTAAAATGTGCCAGAATGGTCAGTGGAGCTTCATGAAGATCGCAGCACATCTCAATTTTAGTACATTCTTTGTCTTCATGTTCTTCTGAGTTCATTCTTTCGGTTGGTTCAGTGCAGCTCCACTTCATATCAATCACATCTATTGCCTATAAGTACACAGTAAAAACCCCAGAGTAAAATCAACTCTGCTCAGAGAACATTTGGTCCCCCTCTAAATAGAGTATATAAAACAATGTGCTAGTTTGTCATTAAGATGCGCTTTTAAAACTTCTATCATTATATATATATATATATATATATATATATATATATATATATATATATATATATATATATATATATATATATATATACACACACACACACACACATATATATATATATATTTGTATTATTATTTATAAAGAATAGATTTTATCTATTGTGAGTTGCTTTGGATGAAAGCGTCCATCTGCCAAATGATGAAGTAAATATTAGGGGTGGAACAGTTCGACTTTTTCACGGTTCGTTTTTTTTTTTCATCGCTGTTGTTGTAACGTCTGGGAACCCAGAATGTTCATCCATCAACAGAAACATATATTAACTGAACCCTGATTGTTTTCCGTGTTATTTATAGTAAACTATATTACAGATGCTTTGTCAGATTTAAGTTGAACAGCGGACCGTCCGAGCGCGTGGAGAACTGAACGGATCGATTTTTTTTTCCCCCACCCCTAGTAAATATTATGTAAATGTAATTCTGACCGACCTGTTCCCTTTCCGGCGAACATGGCTGGGATTTTGTCTGTGGCCAGGGCTTTTCTCCTTTTTATGTGTTCCCTCTCTGCTCCTCCTTTGCGTTTACGCTCCATTTTTGCACTATTTTCCAAGATAAAGCCTCTGGATATAAACAATTAGTCAGCGCTTCGCTGATGTTGGGTCAGGTGGTGTCATTTTCACTCGCAATCGCCTGATTCGTAGATTCATAAGTGCGTCAATTAATTCGCAGTTGCATACCAGCCTATTGCACGTCAGTCTGATCGACAGCACAGCGGCAGGCCAGAATGACCATCAGGCCACTGGGAAATGTCCCGGTGCTCCCGATGGCCAGTCCGCCCCTGACCATCATGGAGATCAGAGTTTTGTTTTTTTTTTAGCATTGAAGCATTATAGTGGCATTTGTGTAATGTATTTTTTTTTTCATTTCTGCAATAACTGAACACCAAAGAAAAAAACCTTTTTATAAAGCTCACTTGAAACAAATTACAAGCAAAGCATTCAAGCTAATCTGTTCCTTCAGTCTTCAGATTCAGCAATGAACAAGTGTTTGTTGTGAAACACTATTGCAGATGCACAAACATAAGTTGTTTTAAAGATGTAAAAGGGTAAAGATCCCAACTAAAACAAACCCTGACCACCATGATGGTGGCATTATTTTTTGACCAATAAAACCCCAACATCTAAACCTCTTTTAGTTCTCAATAAGAGCTTCTGTAGATGTCTGACAGAAATAAAGCCAGTCTGGTCAGTAATAAGTGAACCAGATGTTTTAATCAGATCTTCAGAGATTGAATGTCTTTTATCTTCAGTTGATTTCATCTAAGACTGTGGCTGAAGTCAGTCGTAGTTCTTGTGTTTCTCTTTTCTTCAGTGATTCTGCTTGTTAACAGCAGGTGTTCATCATTAATGTTCAATAATCACTTAATTAATCGCTTAATTATCTCATTATCTTTAACTCTGCTTCAGTGTTACTTTAACACTATTTAGAGAGGGACCAAATGTTCTCTGAGCAGAGCTGATTTAACTCTGAGAATTTTACTGTGAACGGCTCTGTGTTTTCTTAATTAATCTCATCTGCCTGTGACTGATTAGCTTGTTCAGGTGTGTTTGATCAGGTTAAACTGCAGGAAACTTAAGTTGAGAAACCCTGCTTTAACCAACATGATGACAGTTCCTTGAAGAACCATTACACTAATCTGAAGAACCTATAATGAAACCCCAATAACTTCTTTAATCTACAAAGAACCGTTGAGCTCAACTCAAGAACCCTATAGAAAAAAATGGTTCTTGACATGAAGAAAGTTCTTTGGAGAACCTAAGGTGCTGTAAAGAACCACAGAAGAACCTTTATTTTTAAAAGTGTACATGAAGTCTATAACTGTGTACATGTGTTTGTTAGATTTTGCATTATTAATTTACATTTATTGATGTTGATCTTGATCGATAATGAAGTTCTGCAAGTATAATATTTGCTAACACTCAACAGTGATGAAAACAGCAATAAGGTGAGAGGGAGATTTATGTTACCGTTCATTAAAAATACAGTTTTGTTTAATTTTATGTCTATCTTTGTATTATTTAGCATCAAATTGCTTTAGCTGAAAGACCCTCGTCCTCTGAAGCAGTTCAGACAGAATCTCAGTTGTCATCAGAAAGGTAAGAATGTCATTATTCATATTCATCTTCTTAAATTGTAACTTTGTTTGTTTGTTTCTTGTGCTTTTTTCTGTTCTATTCATCCCGATTCAACCAATTCCAATTCCCATGTACACCATCCTACTTAGTTCACCTATGATTAGGTTTGGAATCATGTAATAAGATCATTTATCATCATTAATAAATCTATATAAATTGGGACTCGTGGGACATGTCCCTGATATTGTTCTTCCTCACCACTTTTTGAAACATCTACCTCATATATAAGAAACATCTCCAGATAATTAGCAGTTCATTAATTTGTGTTAAATAATAATAATAATAATAATCTATGGGAGGGTGGATTAGAACCCAGAGCCTCTGGCACGCTTACCAAAAGTTCTCCCACCAGTCCATTTAAAGCAGATTTATGTGTTTATTCACTAATTTGAATACTCTCGAGACAATATATTGTATCGTAGTAGATGTAAGGATGAAATTATGTCAATAAATTAAATTCGATGTACTAGTGAAACTGATTTCTGTACATTTTCACTTCTTTGTGCATTTATTATTGTAGATTTTCTCTGTACACACACTCCTGTTCCACTCTCTTTTTAAAACAAGCCACTGTTACTCGTTATTTACCCTTTAGATTTAACAACTTAAGCTGTGTAAAATAACCTTTTTCTGTTTTAAACGACAGGGGGAAATATGACAAGTTTATGTCATGAAGGTAAAATTGCTGTAGTCGTCGAGAACAGCATCTTAATAAAAGATGGAAATCCTGCTCGATACCGTCTGCAAAAGAAAACAGACAATTTGGATGAGTTCAAACCATATAGAAAAATCACCTTTGGACAGAGAGACAAAAACAAACCCCATAAACTCATTCTGATGGTTGGAGAAACAGGAACAGGAAAAACAAAACTGATCAACACGATGATCAACTACATGTTGAGTGTTCAGAGAGAAGACAAGGTTTGGTTTGAGATCACAGATGATGATAGTGAGCGAACATCAGCTCACAGTCAGACCTCCATCATCACTGTTTATGGGTTTTATCTACAAGAGAGTCCAATCCATCTAACAATCATCGACACTCCAGGATATGGAGACACTCGTGGAGTTGATCTTGACAAACAGATCGCTGTGAGTTTGCTCAGTTTGAGTAAATCTGAAGAAGGGATCAGTGAAATGCATGCAATTTGTCTGGTGATTAAAGCAACTGAAAATCGACTCTCTGACAGACAACAATACGTATTTGATGCTGTTCAGTCTTTATTTGGAAAAGATACAGCTGAAAACATTCTCCTGCTCTTCACACACTCCGATGGAAGTCCACCTAAAAATGCTCTGACGGCTGTTGAAGTGGCTAAAATCAAGTGTGCAGTGAATGACAAGAAGAAGCCAGTGTATTTCCTGTTTAACAACTGTCAGTCAGACCCTGCTGATGAAGATGATGATGAAGATGAGGAAGATCGTGAACAGCGGCTGAATCAATCGTGGGATCGCGGTTTTAAAAGAATGATGCAGTTGTTCAAGTTTCTTGACACAATAAAACCAAAATCCCTGAAGATGACTCAAGATGTGCTACAGAAACGAGAGCAGTTGGAGGCAAACGTGTCCAATCTAGAAGCTCGTGTTAAAGTGACAGAACTAAAGCAGGAAGAGCTGAAACAAACTCAAGATGTTCTGGAGAAGAACAAGAAAGAAGTAGCAGACAATAAGAACTTTGAGTATGAAGTTGAAGTGGTCTACAAAGAGAAGGTTGATATTGATCGCTCTGTAGCCTCTAAGGCGATGTGCTGCCCCGTCTGTCAGGAGAACTGTCACTATCCAGGATGCTGGTGGGTCATGAATCTCTCATGGTGTGAAGTGATGAAAGATAATTACTGTACAGTGTGCACAAATAAATGCCACTACACCAAACATGTCAAAGAAGCAAAAATATATGAAACAAAGACAAAAAAAGTGAAGAAATCATTTGAAAAATTAAAGGAGAAATATGATGGGAAGATTAGGAGTGGCGTATCTTTGGTCAAGAATCTGGAAGCAGAACTGCAAGAGCTAGAGGAAGAGAAAAAAAAGCAGGTGATTGAAGCTTTTGACTGTGTGGAAACTCTGCAGGTGATCTCGCTCAACACGGTTTCTCTGTTCACACTTCAACACACTGATTATCTGATTGAGAAACTGAAGGAAATAAATGAGCCTGAAAAGGCGAAAGCACTGGAAGACCTGAATAAGAGAGCAAAAGAAGAAAAAAAAGAAGCTCTGGGATACAGTAAACAGAAAAAAATAAACACAACTCCTGCCTCGGCTCAAATGATGCTGAAACTCTGGAAATAGGATCCTGAGCATGTTTCTTCTTCATTCAAAAGCATGTCCTTCATGTGATGTTCGGCTATATGATCACTGATCATAACTGAAATATGAATCTAACATTTTTCTATCATCACATTTGCCTGTTTTTTCTATTTGTAATTTGCTTTGAATAATCTGCATCTGCTAAATTTACTAGTGATTACTGTGAATTCTGTATAATCATTTATACAGTAAGATATTATTAAAATATAACATTTAATACTCTTAAAGCAACATAGAGCCAGAACATTGTGATTCATCATAAATTATGAGTATGTAATAATCACTGTCACTAAGAGGCTTTTGGAGACCAACAGCTGAAAAACATATTCATTTCTAAGCTCTGCTTTTCTATAAATCTGGTCTGCATGTGCTGTTAATATTCTAATGTTTCGTTTCTGAGCCTCACGTTCCACGTGTTTATTGAGAATATACAGAGAGATTATGAAATGCTTTCTCTTGTATTTCACTTAAATCAATAAATGTATTTAACCAGCAGTTTGTCTACATGTGTTCATTTAACTGAGAAATGCAGCAACCCTGTTGAAATCAATATTACAGTTTTTCCTTAACTAAGACTAATTTTACACATTTCTACAGTCAGGAAAGCTCTGCTTTACCATAAACTGTTTTTTCATTCTCTATGTGATTTTTTGGCCTAAATTAAGTGGGTTTTGAACTGAGCTGAAACAAACTCGAGGAGCTCTGGAGCAGCGTTCACACTTCAGCACATTGATGATCTGAGAGACAAGACAAAACTGAAAGGACAAAACTCTGGAAAACAAGGGGAAAAACAGATATCTAGGAGGATACATAAAATATTTTCTAAAAAAAAAACGGGAGAATAGGTGATAGGAGAGGAGAACTAGTTCAGGAAAAGATCAAGAAAGAACTCGGGTCTCTGTTCTCTTAAGACATGATTGTGAGTAAATGATGGCATTCATGTTTGAGTGATCTGTCCCTTTAAGAGTAAAGTATGTTAATCAAGTAGTACACTCTGAAAATCTGAAATATGATCCTGAAATTGTGTCCATATCCATCATCAAACTTGCATGTATTTTATCATTTGTAAGTTGATCAGTGCTAGATCCGGGGCTGCTGGGAAATGAAGGTCTGAGGTTGAGTGCCCTCTAGTGGCTGATAAGGGCACTGCAGTTGATAACCCTGACATTAGGGCTTGTAAAATGTGTTGACACACACAGTTACTTCCCTCATATTTATGTAAAGTTTTTGCAGATTCAAACACATTCAAACCAACATTCAAGAACTCATTAAATATTGTCATTAGTGTTTGATGAATGTTCTCAGAATATTGGCTGAAAACATTCTTTGAACGTTCTATAAATGTCAAGGGTCACTAACTTTCTGACTTAAAAGGTTGGATGTTACAAAGCAAAATCGCTTGTGTTTAATGATCACGGCTCAGTGTGACTGACCATTGGTGAAGACACCTGAAGGAAAGGGGAACAAACATCTCACAACGTCATAAATCCCCAAAACACTGCAGTGAAATCTTTTCAGATGAGGTGTGGATATAGAATATGACATTATATTCAAGAGAAATGAATAAGCATGAAGAGAGTAACACATGCATTCAAGAGCAAACGTCGTTCCAGTACAACAAAAAGAGGCCTTTAGAAAGGGTATATACTTTATTTTGTCTACTTTTTGCATATAATTATGCTATAAAAGTATAAAAATTCTCGAAACAAGGCATCTTGTTATATCATCTCATAATTCTGGGAAATTAACAACAAAAAGTGCTCTGAAAGCATGTTCTTTCTCTGTTGTTGCTGAAATGACCACAATCACAGTAATACTGTCACGATCACAGTCCGTTTCACTACAACTCCCATCATCCTTCACTCCACTCATCTGTAATCACTCCTCATCACCAGCAGTCACCGCACCTGCTCATCATCATCTTCACCACTACTTAAGCTCACTGTTCCTTCACTTCAGGCTCTGGTCTCGTCGCTACAAGCTTCTCTACAAGACCTTGCAGATCTATTTGTTACCCACCTAATTACTACTACTTTAAGTAATAATTGGTGGGGCGTTTGCTCAATGAGTAACCACTAACAGACCAGAGACCTGGGTAACCAAAGGCAACCTCCCACTTGTAAGTCGCTTTGGATAGAAGCGTCTACTAAATGAGTAAATTTGCTGTTGTTTTTGTTGACTTTTGGTAGTGTGTTTTGTGACGTTCAGAGTTTTTTTGATGTTCAACCATGGTTGATGTCTTGATGTCTGTGTGTGTCTATCTGCTACCATCAATCAAACCTTTTGGAAATGATGTGTTTAAAGATGTTTTGATATTGAATGTTTCAGCACTACATCTTTTGCTGTCATTTCACAGTGGCGGTTATTTAACATTGAGGTATATTAATAAATATGTTAAGATATTAGACAAGTTCATGTTTGTAAGTTCAAACATCACTTTAAGATTACATCACAATCTAATCATTATTCACATCTGACCACATGGCTTTCGTAGCTTTTTTGTCATGCTACAATTTAATAAAACACAGAGCAGCCAAATAATACAAATGTTATATAGTCAAGGGTTAAGAGCCCAACTAAAGCAAACACTGATATCCATCATGGTAATGTCAAACGAAACAAACAACATCTAAACTTCTGTTAATTCTCAATAAGAGCTTCTGTAGACGTGTGGCAGAAATAAAGTCAGTCTCTCTTGGCTGACATGTGGCATTGCTATAGTCTGCTTGTGGGCCCATTCCACATGTGCCAGATGTGGGCCGGATCTGGGCCGACACAAAGTTGCTATCTGGGTGTCGACCGACTGCTCTCTCCTGTCATTGCAAAATGTTTTGAACTGCTAGTAATGAGTCACATCAAAGACTCCGTATCAGTTGATCTAGACAAATATCAGTTTGTGAAGCAATGCATGCTGCCCTTTCACATCTGGAAAAGCCCAACACATACATCAGGATGCTCTTCGTTGAGAGAATCAACATATATTTTTACAGTGCATGTTATTTTAAAGATTTTGATCAAATGAATATCATGTACAATAGTTTGACTCTGTGTGAAATGTCAGTCTCTGCTGCCCTCTTCTGGTCAATAAAATCCTTAAACAAAATTTCATATTTTGTTCAAAAAATTCACAATAATTCCAGGGAAACGTCCACTTGATTGAAGGATGAAGACAGATGATGATCCTCAAGCTCATGCAATCCTCACATGAGAACTTGAACAGGCAGATATCCACTGATACTCATCCATGTTTCTGATATGATTTATTTTGCTAAAAAGTGTTGAATCATTATCAGTTTGTGTGGCTGAAAACATGAGACACCACAAGCTCATAATATATAGAATATTGCAGCTATAAGGACCAGTGAACAATACAAGATACTGTAAAAGAAATTAACATCATTGTTCATATTGTGACAGAGTTCCAATGAAGACTAAATACTAACATGTAAATTGAAATTTTAAACAACAGCAATTTAGCAAGACTTTAGTCAAACTCTCAAATTATGTATGAACACATTATTGTATTGCATTACTTTGCTAAGTCAGACACGACCCTATGCAGGTTTTCCTAAAAATCACATGACTTTCAGAAAATTGGCTTCGTCTTCAGTATAAATAAGCGTTCTGCTCCAGTCAGTTGTCTAGATCTCCTCATCAGCTGAAGAAGGACGGACTGTTTCACGCAGATCATACTGTAAGTAGATCCATTTTACTGAATTATGATCTTAAACTGAATTTTGTCAGACAACACATTCTTTGCAGCACATGATTTGAGGATTAATTAGGACATAATATTTTATATGAAGTATATATAACAGTGTATGCTAAGAATTAGTGTATTATTAAATGTATTGATGTAAATACTGCAAGTGTAAATGCCAATACCTGCCAATAATAAAACAGTATTGGTGACATAGGGAGATGTAATGTTCTCATCAGTGGCGTATCGGCAGAATTTTATTTGTGGCCGGACCTGCGTATTTCTTACAGCCAAAAGCAAATTAACGGATTCAATGATTCCTTTTTTTCTTTTTTTCTTTTGAAAAATAAACCGAAGTGTTATGCCTGTACGTGACAAGTTCCACATCGCTCTAGTAAAATTATATATTAATATTATATGAAAATTAAATGCGGGGGGAAACCCATGTAAATTACCAAATCATGTTATAAATATTTGATCAACAACTACAATAAATAGAGCTTTTAAAGCAAGCAGTAACCTATCGCCTTCAAAACCTGACAGTATGACACTGCGGTCAAGCCGGCCGCGGTTTGAAAAGTGTGTGCGCCTATTACTATGATTACGGTAATTTCAGGATGAGCAGAAAGAGAACGCGCTTACAGAGCGCTTGAGTTCTATCTATCTATCTATCTATCTATCTATCTATCTATCTATCTATCTATCTATCTATCTATCTATCTATCTATCTATCTATCTATCTATCTATCTATCTATCTATCTATCTATCTATCTATCTATCTATCTATCTATCTATCTATCCTTTTATTTTTCTCTCTTTTCTTTTTCTCTCTTCTTTTTTTCTTTTCTTTTTTATCTTCTTTTTCTCTTCTCTCTCTCTCTCTCTCTCTCTCTCTCTCTCTCTGTCTCTCTCTCTGTAAAATTCAAATTGGTGGCCATTATATGAGCAATGACAAATAATGATATAATACATAAACAAAATTAAAATAAACACATGGATAATGTTTTATATGTAAGGTTTAACAAGAAAAAAAAAGAATGACTGAAAGAATGACTAGCTGTGTTACAGATTGTAGTTTTAAAAATATATACCTTACTTGTGAAAATAGTGCAAAAGCAATTAAAAAAATGTAACAAGATGCCATGTTTTGAATTTTTTGATACGTTACTCTGTTATCCCTTTTATTTACGTGTATTTACTTTTATTAACGTTGTCTTTAATAATTGTGTATTTCTTTGACTAGTGTTTTCTTTTTTTGTTCATAGGTCACATCTCAAGACATTTTTATGTAGAGGTTTACTGCATAATAACTTTCAAAAAGCAGATAAAATAAAGTAAACACTCTTTCTATAGGGGACGTCCCATACAGTATGCATACCTCAAATCAAACATTTTTACTGCAGCGTTTTGGAGCTATGTCACATTAATTGACTTCAGAGGCCTATAAAGTCCTCATTTCTAATTAGTAGAACAACATTATGGTCTGTTTCTATAGGGGACATACCATACAGTGTGCATACCTCGTATCAAAATTTTTTACTGCAGGATTTTTGAGATACATGCCATTATTCTGCTTTATACACCTATAATGTCCTAATTTCTAATTAGTAGAAAATAGTAGCACTCTATTTCTATAGGGGACGTCCCATACAGTGCATACCTCATATCAAACCATTTTACTGCAGCGTTTTGGAGATATGTCACATTATTTCACTTCAGAGGCCTATAAAGTCCCCATTTCTAATTAGTAGAAAAAAGTAAAGGTCTGTTTATATAGGGGACATCCCATACAGTATGCATACCTCATATCAAACCATTTTACTGCAGCGTTTTGAAGATATGCCACATTATTTCACTTCCCATGCCTATAAAGTCATCATTTCTAATTAGTAGAAAAAAGTAATGGTCTGTTTCTATAGGGGACATACCATACAGTATGCATACCTCATATCAAACCATTTTACTGCAGCGTTTTGGAGATATGTCACATTATTTCACTTCCCATGCCTATAAAGTCCCCATTTCTAATTAGTAGAAAAAAGTAAAGGTCTGTTTATATAGGGGACATCCCATACAGTATGCATACCTCATATCAAACCATTTTACTGCAGCGTTTTGGAGATATGTCACATTATTTCACTTCACAGGCCTATAAAGTCCTCATTTCTAATTAGTAGAAAAAAGTAATGGTCTGTTTCTATAGGGGACATACCATACAGTATGCATACCTCATATTAAGCCATTTTACTGCAACGTTTTGGAGATATGTCACATTATTTCACTTCACAGGCCTCTAAAGTCCTCATTTCTAATTAGTAGAAAAAAGTAATGGTCTGTTTCTATAGGGGACATACCATACAGTATGCATACCTCATATTAAGCCATTTTACTGCAACGTTTTGGAGATATGTCACATTATTTCACTTCACAGGCCTATAAAGTCCTCATTTCTAATTAGTAGAAAAAGTAATGGTCTGTTTCTATAGGGGACATACCATACAGTATGCATACCTCATATTAAGCCATTTTACTGCAACGTTTTGGAGATATGCCACATTATTTCACTTCCCATGCCTATAAAGTCATCATTTCTAATTAGTAGAAAAAAGTAATGGTCTGTTTCTATAGGGGACATCCCATACAGAATGCATACCTCATATTAAGCCATTTTACTGCAACGTTTTGGAGATATGTCACATTATTTCACTTCACAGGCCTATAAAGTCCTCATTTCTAATTAGTAGAAAAAAGTAATGGTCTGTTTCTATAGGGGACATACCATACAGTATGCATACCTCATATTAAGCCATTTTACTGCAACGTTTTGGAGATATGCCACATTATTTCACTTCCCATGCCTATAAAGTCATCATTTCTAATTAGTAGAAAAAAGTAATGGTCTGTTTCTATAGGGGACATACCATACAGTATGCATACCTCATATCAAACCATTTTACTGCAGCGTTTTGAAGATATGCCACATTATTTCACTTCCCATGCCTATAAAGTCATCATTTCTAATTAGTAGAAAAAAGTAATGGTCTGTTTCTATAGGGGACATACCATACAGTATGCATACCTCATATTAAGCCATTTTACTGCAACGTTTTGGAGATATGTCACATTATTTCACTTCACAGGCCTATAAAGACCTCATTTCTAATTAGTAGAAAAAAGTAATGGTCTGTTTATATAGGGGACATACCATACAGTATGCATACCTCATATCAAACTTTTTTACTGCAGGATTTTTGAGATATATGCCATTATTCTGCTTTATACACCTATAATGTCCTTGAAGGAATATAAGTATTCTTTATTTGATGTATGTGTATGTGTCGAATTGTTTCTGCACATTCGATTCTGCTGACAGGCTGCAAGAGGAAACTGGTGTGTTTCCTGTTTTTCTGCTAAGTGTGTGCAAAGCTGCCTGCACACATCCGGATGTCCACTTTCTGCAGAACAGGCCGTTATTGCTATCTGCTGCCTTAAACAAAATGTGTGTTAACTGATTACCATATATAGAGTTGTTCTTCTGTTCCTATGAAGGGTGCGCCCAGCCGTTAGGGGCGTGGGATACTAGTATATATATATGTGCTTTCGTGACTGTTCTTTGAGAGATCTGCATTCTGAATAAACCACATTGACTCCACTCGTGTGTTTTATTGACTTGCACTCTCCCAGGATCCTGAAATTGTGACCGATTGCTGAGCAAACACTGAGATACACAAAGACACTAGGATCAATTTCTTACAGTCCTCATTTCTAATTAGTAGAAAATAGTAGCGGTCTATTTCTATAGGGGACATCCCATACAGTATGCATACCTCATATCAAACCATTTTACTGCAGCGTTTTGGAGATATGTCTCTTTATTTCACTTCAGAGGCCTATAAAATGCTTATTTCTAATAAGTAGAAAAAATTAATGGCCAGTTTCTATAGGGGACATCCCATACAGTAAGTATAACTCATGTCAAACCATTTTACTGCAGCATTTTGGAGATATATATCATTATCCTAATTTATACACCTTTAAAGACAGTGTAACACTAACAACACTTGCAAAGACAACTGTAAGTAATCACAGGACTCTGCAGAAATTACCTAAATCATCACAATGGACAAGAATTCATTTTATTATTTGACTTAAGCTGCATTTTTAAAATAAAGTTTTGGCAATTTCATAAGATAAAATTGCCATTTGTGGACCTTTAAAATTATATTACATTCATAACTTTACTTTATGAAGATATTGTTTTAACTAATGTAGCCTACATATGAATTTGTTTCAGCATGACCAACGCTCAGCAGACACTATTGACAATATCTATTATATTTATGTTTTTTTCTTAAAAGTTACGTTTCGAAATTAAAACAAAATCACTACAGTCTTGGATATTTGCTTTTTATTTCATTTATTTATTTATTTTGTGACGTAAATTTAGCATATAATTTTGCTATATAATTATGCATTACTGCCATGAGTTGCCGCAGAAAAGGTTAAGTGGTAATTCTCTGCAATAATTTGAAGAAATACATAAATACATTTGGGTGTGGGTATTAATTTATGATTAACAATGACTGATTAATGGGTGCATTACTGTATTATCCCTAAAGTGAATACGTGACAGAACAGTTGAGGGGGAACAGTGCTACTTTTTTTTCTAAAACGCTGCAATAAAATTAACTAAAATGAGTTATGCTTACTGTATGAGACGTCTCCTATAGAAACTGGCCATTAATTATTTCTATTTATTAAAAATGCGGTTTGTATAGGTGTATAAATTAAAATAATGTGATATATCTCTAGAATGCTGCAGTAGAATGGACTCAAATTAGTTAGAGTTGTTGTATGGGGCGTCCCCTATAGAAACTGAAATTAGTTTTTTCTACTTATTGGAAATGAGGTCTTTATAGGTGTATAAAACAGAATAATGGCACATATCTCCAAAATGCTGGAGTAAAATGGTTTGATATGAGGTATGCATATTGTATGGGACTTCTCCTATAGAAACAGACCACCACTTTTTCTACTTAATAGAAATGAAGACTTTATAGGCCTCTGAAGTGAAAAATTGTGACATATCTCCAAAATGCTGCAGTAAAATGGTTTGATATGAGGTATGGATACTGTATGGGACGTCCCCTAAAGAAACTGACCATTACTTTTTTCTACTAATTAGAAATGGGGACTTTATAGGTGTGTAAAGCTGAATAATGGCATATATCTAAAAAATGCTACAGTAAAAAATTTTGATACGAGGTATGGATACTGTATGGGACGTCCCCTAAATAAACTGACCATGACTTTTTTCTACTAATTAGAAATGAGGACTTTATAGGCCTGTGAAGTGAAATAATGTGACATATCTCCAAAACGCTGCAGTAAAAAGGTTTGATATGAGGTATACATTCTGTATGGGATGTCCCCTATAGAAACAGACCTTTACTTTTTTCTACTAATTAGAAATGGGGACATTATAGGTGTGCAAAGCAGAACAATGGCATATATCTAAAAAATGCTACATTAAAAAGTTTTGATATGAGGTATGCATACTGTATGGGAAATTTAATTTTTCAAGAGAAAATGTCATTTTAATACAGTAAAAATAATAACAAACAAATAAGAGAGGGATTTAGAAAGAGTGTACTTTATTTGATCTACTTTTTGCAAGTTATGCAGTACCTCTACCTAAAAATGTCTTGAAATGTGGCCTATGAATAAAAAAAAGAAAACACTAGTCAAAGAAATACACAATTATTAAAGACAACGTTAGTGTAAATAAAAGGGATAACAGAGTAAAGTATCAAAAAATTCAAAACATCTGGTTACAGTTTTGTTTTTAATTGCTTTGGTACTACTTTCACAAGTAAGGTGTATATTTTTAAAACTCCAAACTGATTGAATTATACGTGTTCTATCATTATTTGTCATTGCTCATGTAATGGCCACCGGTTTGGCAATACTGTGTAAGTCATGCCAATAAAGCGAATTTGAATTTGACAGACAAAGAGACAGACAGAGAGAAACAGAAAGAAAGAAAGAAAGAAAGAAAGAAAGAAAGAAAGAAAGAAAGAAGAAAGAAAGAAAGAAAGAAAGAAAGAAAAGAAAGAAAGAAAGAAAGAAAGAAAGAAAGAGCCAAAAATCAATATTTGAAAGAAAGAAAGATAAAGAAAACTATAAATATTTGAAATGAAAGAAAGAAAGAAAGAAAGAAAGAGAAACAAGAGAAATATTTGAAAAAAGAGAAAGATTTGAAAGAAAGAAAGAAAGAAAGATATACAGACAGACAGACAGACAGACAGACAGACAGACAGACAGATAGATAGATAGATAGATAGATAGATAGACAGATAGACAGATAGATAGATAGATAGATAGATAGATAGATAGATAGATAGATAGATAGATAGATAGATAGATGCAACTCAAACGCTCTGTAAGCGCGTTTTCTTTCTGCTCATCCTGAAATTACCGTAATCATAGTAATAGGCGCACACACTTCTTTTTTTAGCGGCTGGCTTGACCGTGTATTTTCAAACCGCGGCTGGCTTGACCGCAGTCAGGATGACTGCGACGGTAATGATGCCCACACAAGGAAACATACAGATCGAACATTCAGTTAAAATACATAAACGATTTAATACAAATGTACTATAGAAGTTGGTTTTCTCTTAGCCTTTTTATTCAAATAAAATTTAGATCTAGATCTAAAGATATTTACATTTACTATTTTGCTATGGATGTGTTCAGGTGAGTTACGCAGGAGTTCTCAACTCTGACCCTCGAAATTTGATACTATAAATTTAATAAAGTTTGAGCTATCGATATTAATTTAACCCAAATATTATGTGCCACAACAAATGAAACTGGTATTTTTAACTGGCATTAAAGAATCTTTACATTGGCAAGGCATGGTGACATACACATAGCTACTCATTTATACACAAAAATGTGGTACAATAATATATGAAATAAAATAAAAGTACACCTAACAGGTTACAACATTTGTGATGTTATGTACCAGTTATTGAGCATTGGGTTTTGTTTTCTCACAACTTAAAATGTGCCAGAATGGTCAGTGGAGCTTCATGAAGATCGCAGCACATCTCAATTTTAGTACATTCTTTGTCGTCATGTTCTTCTGAGTTCATTCTTCCGGTTGGTTCAGTGCAGCTCCATTTCATATCAATCACATCTATTGCCTATAAGTACGGCTCTGTTCTGGCAGCGCTGTGTTTTCTTAATTAATCTCACCTGCCTGTGACTGATTAGCATGTTCAGGTGTGTTTGATCAGGTTAAACTGCAGGAAACTGAAGTTGAGAAACCCTGCTTTAACCAACATGACAGTCCCTTGAAGAACCATTATACTAATCTGAAGAACCTGTAATGAAACCCCAATAACTTCTTTAATCTACAAAGAACCGTTTAGCTCAACTCAAGAGCCCTATAGAAAAAAAATGGTTCTTGACATGAAGAAAGTTCTTTGGAGAACGTCTAGGTTACTAATGTAACCCCCGTTCCCTGAAGGAGGGAACGGAGACGTTATGTCGGACTGACGTCATGGGATCTCGCTTGGGAGCCCAATCACCTCCGCATAGTAAAAAACAAGCCAATAAGAATTGGCTAGTGAGATTTACATGCCGGGCCCCTCCCCCGGCATCCGGGTATAAATAGAGCCACATTACTCACTTCATTCATATTTTGCTGAGGAGCCGAAACTGATCTCGGCCGCTCAGCGGTGACTCTGTGCTATGGCAAGGGACGTAATGTCTCCGTTCCCTCCTTCAGGGAACGGGGGTTACATTAGTAACCTAGACGTTCCCTATCAGTCAGTCACGTTCGACGTTACGTGAGACTGACGTCATGGGATCCCGTGGAAAACGCCATAGCAACCGAGCCACGCTACGAGCGTCGGGGAAGCAGATGCTGGCAGGCCTAGGCGTGCCACCTGCAAGTGCTACCGCAAATGTCGTAACCCTCCAGCGCCCGGAGCAAGCCCTACAATGTCTTCCATACCAGAGGGATGGAGAGGACAGGATCTTACTCAGGAGGTGGTCGAAGCTGTTGTTCCTACCTCAGGGGAAGAGTGCTTCGGTGACTCAATTCCCACGTTTTCTCAGCTGACCAAAAAACGCCAGGAAAGCGTCCCTCTTGGGGAAGCTACGGAGACCACACCCTGCCCGAAGGGAGGTAACGTGTTGAGCACATATGCACTGACCCGCAGGGCAGTATCTGCATATGGAGAGCTCCCTGGGGAAGGTCCTACCCAGGCTGGGGAGGAACGCTACGCCTCAGGGGCAGGGGTTGTTCGCCCAGGGAAGACACGGGTTTACCACCGGGGAAACCGTACCGTGGACCATTCACATATGGGGTTACCCGCAGGGAACCACAAACATATGGGCATCTAGCCCAGTACAAGGACTGACCACTGGGGGCATGTACACGAGTACTGGACCTAGCGTCTGACGCCTCCGCCGCATCTGACTGCCGAAAGGATGCAGGAGGAACTCCACAGGGTTCACCAACTGGGGAACTGAACTGAGGAGTAGACAAGCGCTCGCATCTCCTCGTGAAAGGAGAATGGCGCAGCAAGCGGTCTCTCGTGGCTATCTAGAAGACAGCACACGAGAGGACACCGGGTCCACTCGGAGGTTATAAAACCTAGTGAATGTGTTCGGTGTCGCCCAGCCCGCAGCTCTGCAGATGTCTGCCAGAGAGGCGCCACGCGCCAACGCCCAGGAGGAGGCAACACCCCGAGTGGAGTGTGCTCTCACCCCTAGGGGGCACGGCTCGCCTTGGGAATGGTACGCCAAGGCGATGGCATCCACTATCTAGTGGGCCAACCTGTTTGGAAGACAGCCTTCCCTTTCTGCTGTCCTCCAAAGCAAACAAAGAGCTGCTCGGAGCTTCTCAAGCTCTGCGTGCGGTCCACGTAAGCGCAAAGAGCACGAACAGGACACAGCAACGCAAGGGCTGGGGTCTCAAGATCATGTGAGACAAAGCCGGCCCAAACTCCAGGCACGCCTCGCTGACCGAAAATGCTTACAGGTCCCCTACCCTCCTAAAGGAAGCGAGCGCAGTCAGGAGCACTGTCTTATGAGACAGGTGTTTCAGCTCAGCTGACTCAAGGGGCTCGAAGGGAGCTTTCTGTAGCCCCGCTAGGGCGACAGAAAGGTCCCAAGAGGGAATTACGAGAGGTCTAGGCGGGTTTAGTCCATGCGAGTTGCGACATGCGGCGTGAGCGTAGACCACCCTGATGGTTGATGTACGCTACTGCCGATGTGTTGTCCGTCCGGACCAGTACATGCTTGCCCTGCAGCAACGGCCGTAACCGGCGCAGGGCCAGCAGTACTGCTAGCAACTCGAGGCAATTGATATGCCAGTGCTGGTGGGGTCCTGTCCACGAGCCCGACGCAGCATGCCCATTGCACACAGCACCCCAGCCGGTGGTGGAGGCATCTGTTGTGACAACAACATGCCTGGACACTTGTCCTAGGGGCACCCCGGCCCGCAGGAAGGCAAGGTCCGACCACGGGCTGAATGTTTGGCGACAGCTCGGTGTGATGCCCACACGGAGCGTGCCATGGTGCCATGCCCACCTCGGGACTCGGTCGTGTAGCCAGTGCTGAAGTGGTCTCATATGGAGTAATCCGAGCGGCGTGACCGCGGCTGCGGATGCCATATGCCCCAGGAGCCTCTGAAATTGCTTCAGTGGGACCACTGTTCTCTGCGAGAACGCATTCAGGCAGCTCAGCACCGACTGTGCACGCTCGTTGGTGAGACGTGCTGTCATGTTGACCGGGTCCAGCTCCACACCGAGAAAAGAGATACTCTGTACTGGACAAAGTTTGCTCTTTTCCCAGTTGACCCGAAGCCCCAACTGGCTGAGGTGCGTGAGCACCAGGTCCCTGTGTTCGCACAACTGTTCTCGGGACTGGGCCAGAATGAGCCAGTCGTCGAGGTAGTTGAGGATGCGAACGCCCACTTCCCTGAGTGGGGTAAGGGCCCCCTCCGCGACTTTGATAAAGACACAGGGGGACAGGGACAGCCCGAAGGGTAGGACCTTGTACTCTTATGCCCGACCCTCGAACACAAAGCGTAGAAACGTGTTGAGGGAGGATCGAGACATGGAAGTACGCGTCCTTCAGGTCGATTGCTGCAAACCAATCTTGTGCGCGAACGCATGCAAGCATGCGTTTCACGGTGAGCATCTTGAACGGGAGCTTGTACAGGGCCCGATTCAAGACACACAAGTCCAAGAATGGCCGTAACCCTCCGCCTTTCTTGGGTACTATGAAGTATGGGCTGTAAAACCCTGACTTCATCTCGGCTAGTGGGACCGGCTCTATTGCGTCCTTCGCCAACAGGACCGCAATCTCCTCCCGCAAAACAGCGGCATCTCTGCCCACCACTGGAGTGGATAGGACGCCACTGAATCTGGGAGGACGCCTGGCAAACTGGATTGTGTAGCCGAGTCTGACTGTTCGAATGAGCCAACGGGACGGGCTGGGAAGGCCTAGCCAGGCCCCCAGATACCGTACGAGTGGCACCATCTGAACACCAGAAGTACTCGCGGGGGGGCAGCATGGAGCACTGGGGCCCAACCTGGGAGGCAGTGCGTCCCAAGGTAGAGGCAGCGAGTGATGTGAACTGGGACTCTGTGTGTCCCGTGAGGGACAGAGCAGGAGGGCGTGGGGAGGCTGTGCGTCCCAGACACGTCTGTGACCTGCTCGTGGCGAATGCGGGAGTGGTTGAGAGTGAGGAAGTGGTGCGTCGCACACTGACAACACAGACCCTTTTTGACTCAGAGATAGTGGAAATTGCTCTTTTATTGAGGATGTGGGCGGAACAAAAAGAAAAGGAAAAGGAAGATTTACCCCCCGGCCCACTCCGGGGGGAAGGAGTGCCTTCACCGTCTCCTCCGGGAGAGCAACTTCCACCATCTCTGGGCCACCCGTCTCAGGGCCGCTTCTTCTGATTTCTTTTGGCAGTTTTAGCGGCCTGAGCGGGTTGCGCCGCCTTCCTGCGGGAGGCTTGCGGGGGACGGGATTTCTCCAATGCACCCGAAGCCTGTGCAGCCACAGGGGGGCGCCCTCGGCGACGAGCAGGCTGAGGGCCAGTCCTAAGGGCACCGGGGCAAGATGTGACTGATGGCTTCAGTCTGCTTCTGTACTGCCGAGAACTGCTGGGCGAAGTCCTCGACAAGGCCTGGGAAATGGGGCGTCGAGAAAGCGAACTTTGTCGGCGTCCTTTATTTCAGCCAGGTCCAGCCAGAGATGGCGTTCCTGGACCACCAGGGTGGACATCGTCTGGCCCAGGGCACGTGCTGTGACTTTGGTCGCCCGGAGGGCGAGGTCAGTCGCAGCACGCAGTTCTTGGAACACCCCTGGGTCAGAACTACCCTCGTGCAACTCCTTAAGAGCTTTCGCCTGATGGACCTGAAGAATGGCCATGGCGTGCAAGGCGGAGGCCGCCTGTCCAGCGGCGGAGTAAGCCTTAGCGGCGAGAGCCGCTGTCGTCTTACACGCCTTGGACGGGAGACGCGGACGATTCCTCCAGGTGGCGGCTGACTGCGGGCACAAGTGCCTTGCAATCGCCCTCTCCACCTGTGGAATGTCACGTACCCCCCCCTGGCGGCCCCACCATCGAGGGTAGTGAGAGTGGAGGAGGAAGAGGATCGGCTTCTGGCAGTGTGGGGTGGCATCCACGTCTTCTGAACCTCCTTGTGCAGCTCGGGAAAAAATGGCACTGGGGCGGGCCGTGGCTGTGAACCGCGCCCCGTCCCCAGAAACCAATCATCAAGCCGCGAGCGCTCTGGACACGGTGGAGGGTTCCACTCGAGCCCGATGCCCGCGGCGGCCCGAGCCAGCATTGCTGTCATTTCTGCATCAGACTCAGCCTGTGCCACCACCCCGGAGGGCGGAAGTTCGGCTTCATCTTCGTCAGAAGATAACAGCGCACTCTCCGATGCCGCGATCGACATCCGATCCTCATCCGGAGCGCCGAACGAGATGCGGGGAACCTCACGAAAAGGACCCGCACCAGCGCTCAGCAACTTGACGGCACATGGCATTGTGGAGGAGTGGGAGGTTCATGGGGGCTGACCCGACGAAGAAGCTCCCACTGTAACCCTCAGACCTCCCAAAGTGCTAACCATCCCCGCAGCTCTCCCTTGGAAAGCTACGGGGGATTGGGTAGCAGCAGAGGGGGCTCCGCCTTCCGCATTGAAGGAGAGCCGCGATCGCAATGCCAACATGGTCATGCTCTCGCAGTGAGAGCATGAACCATCCGCGAGCGCTGTCTCAGCGTGCTGTTTGCCCAGACATATGATACAGCGCTCGTGGCCGTCAGATGAGGTCCGGAAATGACCACATCCAGAAACACACGGACGAAAAGCCATCTTGAAAAAGACGTCTTTTCACCCGTGCTGCTCTTTTAGAAGTGCTCTCCCGCTGGAACGCCGAGGGATGGAATGCGCGCTGGTCCGTCTCACACCAGCGCCTGCTGCACCCCACCGCTGCTGTGTTGTCGCCGTCAACGAGAGAGAACAGAGCAAGAGGAAATTTTTGTAGCAATTAAAATTGCTTTTTGCGGGAGCTGGTCCCTTTAGCAATGAAAATTGCTGTTTTCGCTCTTTTGTTTCTCTTTGCAGAAGGATGAAAGACAGATCAGTGTCCCGATCGGCTCCGAAGCAAAAGTATGAATGAAGTGAGTAATGCCGGCTCTATTTATACCCGGATGCCGGGGGAGGGGCCCGGCATGTAAATCTCACTAGCCAATTCTTATTGGCTTGTTTTTTACTATGCGGAGGTGATTGGGCTCCCAAGCGAGATCCCATGACGTCAGTCCGACGTAACGTCGAACGTGACTGACTGATAGGGAACCTAAGGTGCTGTAAAGAACCACAGAAGAACCTTTATTTTTAAAAGTGTACATGAAGTCTATAACTGTGTACATGTGTTTGTTAGATTTTGCATAGTGTTATTCATTTACATTTATTGATGTTGATCTTGATCGATAATGAAGTTCTGCAAGTATAATATTTGCTAACACCCGACACTGATGAAAACAGCAATAAGGTGAGAGGGAGATTTATGTTACCGTTCATTAAAAATACATTTTTGTTTAATTTTATGTCTATTTTTGTATTATTTAGCATGAAATTGCTTTAGCTGAAAGACCCTCGTCCTCTGAACCAGTTCAGACAGAATCTCAGTTGTCATCAGAAAGGTAAGAATGTCATTATTCATATTCATCAACTTAAATTGTAACTTTGTTTGTTTGTTTCTTGTGCTTTTTCTGTTCTATTCATCCCGATTCAACCAATTCCAATTCCCATGTACACCATCCTACTTAGTTGACAGTAGAAGTTGTAAATAATTAACATTTAATTTCTGAGTTCACCTATAATTAGGTTTGGAATCATGTAATAAGATAAATTTATCATCATTAATAAATCTATATTAATTGGGACTCGTGGGACATGTCCCTGATATTGTCCTTCCTCACCACTTTTTGAAACATCTACCTCATATAAAAGAAACATCTCCAGATAATTAGCAGTTCATTAATTTGTGTCAAATAATAATAATAATAATAATAATCTATGGGAGGGCAGATTGGAACCCAGAGCCTCTGGCACGCTTACCAAAAGTTCTCCCACCAGTCCATTTAAAGCAGATTTATGTGTTTATTCACTAATTTGAATACTCTCGAGACAATATATTGTATCGTAGTAGATGTAAGGATGAAATTATGTCAATGAATTAAATTCAATGTACTATTGAAACTATTGATTTCTGTACATTTTCATTTCTTTGTGCATTTATTATTGTAGATTTTCTCTGTACACACACTCCTGTTGTGTTTTTACACACACTCCTGTTCCAATCTCTTTTTAAACAAGCCACTGTTACTCGTTATTTACCCTTTAGATTTACCAACTTAAGCTGTGTAAAATAACCTTTTTCTGTTTTAAATGACAGGGGGAAATATGACAAGTTTATGTCATGAAGGTAAAATTGCTGTAGTCGTCAAGAACAGCATCTTAATAAAAGATGGAAATCCTGCTCGATATCGTCTGCAAAAGAAAACAGACAATTTGGATCAGTTCAAACGATATAGAAAAATCACCTTTGGACAGAGAGACAGAAACAAACCCCATAAACTCATTCTGATGGTTGGAGAAACAGGAACAGGAAAAACAACCCTGATCAACACTATGATCAACTACATGTTGGGTGTTCAGAGAGAAGACAAGGTTTGGTTTGAGATCACAGATGATCAGAGTGAGCATCGGTCTTCATCTCAAAGTCAGACCTCCATCATCACTGTTTATGGGTTTTATCTACAAGAGAGTCCAATCCATCTAACCATCATCGACACTCCAGGATATGGAGACACTCGTGGAGTTGATCTTGACAAACAGATCGCTGTGAGTTTGCTCAGTTTGAGTAAATCTGAAGAAGGGATCAATGAAATACATGCAATTTGTCTGGTGATTAAATCATCACAGAATCGACTCTCTGACAGACAAATATACATATTTGATGCTGTTCAGTCTTTATTTGGGAAAGATACTGCTGAAAACATTGTCCTGCTCTTCACATACTCATCTGGAGCTCGACCTAAAGATGCTCTGACGGCTGTTAATGATGCTAAAATCAAGTGTGCAGTGAATGACAAGAAGAAGCCAGTGTATTTCCTGTTTGACAACTGCCAGTCAGAAGCTGCTGATGAAGAAGATGAGGAAGATGAAGAAGATGAGGAAGACACTAAACAGAGGCTGAATCAATCATGGGATCGCAGTTTTAAAGGAATGATGCAGTTGTTCAAGTTTCTTGACACAATAAAACCAAAATCCCTGAAGATGACTCAAGATGTGCTACAGAAACGAGAGCAGTTGGAGGCAAACGTGTCCAATCTAAAAGCACGTGTTAAAGTGATGGAACTAAAGCAGGATAAGCTGAAACAAACTCAAGAAGCTCTGGAGAAGAACAAGGAACATGTCAAGAAAAATAAAAACTTTGAGTATGAAGTTGATGAGGTCTACAAAGAGAAGGTTGATATTGATCCTTCTGTAGCCTCTGAGGCCACATGTTGCAGCGTCTGTAAGGAGAACTGTCACTATCCAGGATGCTGGTGGGTCATCGATCTCTCATGGTGTGAAGTGATGAAAGATGATCACTGTACAGTGTGTACAAATAAATGCGAGTACACCAAACATGTCAAAGAAGAAAAAATATATGTAACAAAGACAAAAAAAGTGAAGAAAACATATGAAAACTTAAAGAAAGAATATGATGGGAAGATTAGGGGTGGCGTATCTTTGGTCAAGAATCTGGAAGCAGAACTGCAAGAACTAGAGGAAGAGAAAAAAAAGCTGGTGATTGAAGCTTTTCACTGTGTGGAAACTCTGCAGGTGATCGCTCTCAACACGGTTTCTCTGTTCATACTTCAACACATTGATTTTCTGATTGAGAAACTGAAGGAAATAAATGAGCCTGAAAAGGTGAAAGCACTGGAAGACCTGAATAAGAGAGCAAGAGAAGAAAAAAAAGAAGCTCTGGGATACAGTAAACAGAAAACATAAACACAACTCCTGCCTCGGCTCAAATGATGCTGAAACTCTGGAAATAGGATCCTGAGCATGTTTCTTCTTCATTCAAAAGCATGTCCTTCATGTGATGTTCGGCTATATGATCACTGATCATAACTGAAATATGAATCTAACATTTTTCTATCATCACATTTGCCTGTATTTTTTATTTGTAATTTGCTTTGAATAATCTGCATCTGCTAAATGTACTAGTGATTACTGTGAATTCTGTATAATCATTTATACAGTAAGATATTATTAAAATATAACATTTAATACTCTTAAAGCAACATAGAGCCAGAACATTGTGATTCATCATAAATTATGAGTATGTAATAATCACTGTCACTAAGAGGCTGTTTGGAGACCAACAGCTGAAAAACATATTCATTTCTAAGCTCTGCTTTTCTATAAATCTGGTCTGCATGTGCTGTTAATATTCTAATGTTTCGTTTCTGAGCCTCACGTTCCACGTGTTTATTGAGAATATACAGAGAGATTATGAAATGCTTTCTCTTGTATTTCACTTACATCAATAAATGTATTTAACCAGCAGTTTGTCTACATGTGTTCATTTAACTGTGAAATGCAGCAACCCTGTTGAAATCAATATTACAGTTTTTCCTTAACTAAGACTAATTTTACACATTTCTACAGTCAGGAAAGCTCTGCTTTACCATAAACTGTTTTTCATTCTCTATGTGATTTTTTGGCCTAAATTAAGTGGGTTTTGAACTGAGCTGAAACAAACTCGAGGAGCTCTGGAGCAGCGTTCACACTTCAGCACATTGATGATCTGAGAGACAAGACAAAACTGAAAGGACAAAACTCTGGAAAACAAGGGGAAAAACAGATATCTAGGAGGATACATAAAATATTTTCTAAAAAAAAAAATGGGAGAATAGGTGATAGGAGAGGAGAACTAGTTCAGGAAAAGATCAAGAAAGAACTCGGGTCTCTGTTCTCTTAAGACATGATTGTGAGTAAATGATGGCATTCATGTTTGAGTGATCTGTCCCTTTAAGAGTAAAGTATGTTAATCAAGTAGTACACTCAGAAAATCTGAAATATGATCCTGAAATTGTGTCCATATCCATCATCAAACTTGCATGTATTTTATCATTTGTAAGTTGATCAGTGCTAGATCCGGGGCTGCTGGGAAATGAAGGTCTGAGGTTGAGTGCCCTCTAGTGGCTGATAAGGGCACTGCAGTTGATAACCCTGACATTAGGGCTTGTAAAATGTGTTGACACACACAGTTACTTCCCTCATATTTATGTAAAGTTTTTGCAGATTCAAACACATTCAAACCAACATTCAAGAACTCATTAAATATTGTCATTAGTGTTTGATGAATGTTCTCAGAATATTGGCTGAAAACATTCTTTGAACGTTCTATAAATGTCAAGGGTCACTAACTTTCTGACTTAAAAAATATCTTAAGGTTGGATGTTACAAAGCAAAATCGCTTGTGTTTAATGATCACGGCTCAGTGTGACTGACCATTGGTGAAGACACCTGAAGGAAAGAGAAACAAACATCTCACAAGGTCATAAATCCCCAAATCACTGCAGTGAAATCTTTTCAGATGAGGTGTGGATATAGAATATGAGATCATTTTCAAGAGAAACTGAGTCAGTAATGAATAAGCATGAAGAGAGTAACACATGCATTCAAGAGCAAACGTCGTTCCAGGACAGCAAAAAGAGGCATTTAGAAAGGGTATATACTTTATTTTGTCTACTTTTTGCATATGATTATGCTTTAAAAGTATAAAAATTCTCGAAACTAGGCATCTTGTTATATCATCTCATAATTCTGGGAAATTAACAACAAAAAGCGCTCTGAAAGCATGTTCTTTCTCTGCTGTTGCTGAAATGTCCACAATCACAGTAATACTGGATCGTGGATCACAGTCCGTTTCACTACAACTCCCATCATCCTTCACTCCACTCATCTGTAATCACTCCTCATCACCAGCAGTCACTGCACCTGCTCATCATCATCTTCACCACTACTTAAGCTCACTGTTCCTTCACTTCAGGCTCTGGTCTCATCACTACAAGCTTCTCTACAAGACCTTACAGAGCTATTTGTTACCCACCTAATTACTACTATTTTAAGTAATAATTGGTGGGGCGTTTGCTCAATGAGTAACCACTAACAGACCAGAGACCTGGGTAACCAAAGGCAACCTCCCACTTGTAAGTCGCTTTGGATAGAAGCGTCTGCTAAATGAGTAAATTTGCTGTTGTTTTTGTTGACTTTTGGTAGTGTGTTTTGTGACGTTCAGAGTTTTTTTGATGTTCAACCATGGTTGATGTCTTGATGTCTGTGTGTGTCTATCTGCTACCATCAATCAAACCTTTTGGAAATGATGCGTTTAAAGATGTTTTGATATTGAATGTTTCAGCACTACATCTTTTGCTGTCATTTCACAGTGGCGGTTATTTAACATTGAGGTATATTAATAAATATGTTAAGATATTAGACAAGTTCATGTTTGTAAGTTCAAACATCACTTTAAGATTACATCACAATCTAATCATTATTCACATCTGACCACATGGCTTTCGTAGCTTTTTTGTCATGCTACAATTTAATAAAACACAGCGCAGCCAAATAATACAAATGTTATATAGTCAAGGGTTAAGAGCCCAACTAAAGCAAACACTGATATCCATCATGGTAATGTCAAACGAAACAAACAACATCTAAACTTCTGTTAATTCTCAATAAGAGCTTCTGTAGACGTGTGGCAGAAATAAAGTCAGTCTCTCTTGGCTGACATGTGGCATTGCTATATTCTGCTTGTGGGCCCATTCCACATGTGCCAGATGTGGGCCGGATCTGGGCCGACACAAAGTTGCTATCTGGGTGTCGACTGACTGCTCTCTCCTGTCATTGCAAAATGTTTTGAACTGCTAGTAATGAGTCACATCAAAGACTCCGTATCAGTTGATCTAGACAAATATCAGTTTGTGAAGCAATGCATGCTGCCCTTTCACATCTGGAAAAGCCCACCACATACATCAGGATGCTCTTCGTTGAGAGAATCAACATATATTTTTACAGTGCATGTTATTTTAAAGATTTTGATCAAATGAATATCATGTACAATAGTTTGACTCTGTGTGAAATGTCAGTCTCTGCTGCCCTCTTCTGGTCAATAAAATCCTTAAACAAAATTTCATATTTTGTTCAAAAAATTCACAATAATTCCAGGGAAACGTCCACTTGATTGAAGGATGAAGACAGATGATGATCCTCAAGCTCATGCAATCCTCACATGAGAACTTGAACAGGCAGATATCCACTGATACTCATCCATGTTTCTGATATGATTTATTTTGCTAAAAAGTGTTGAGTCATTATCAGTTTGTGTGGCTGAAAACATGAGACACCACAAGCTCATAATATATAGAATATTGCATCTATAAGGACCAGTGAACAATACAAGATACAGTGAAAGAAATTAACATCATTGTTCATATTGTGACAGAGTTCCAATGAAGACTAAATACTAACATGTAAACTGAAATGTTAAACAACAGCAATTTAGCAAGACTTTAGTCAAACTCTCAAATTATGTATGAACACATTATTGTATTGCATTACTTTGCTAAGTCAGACACGACCCTATGCAGGTTTTCCTAAAAATCACATGACTTTCAGAAAATTGGCTTCGTCTTCAGTATAAATAAGCGTTCTGCTCCAGTCAGTTGTCTAGATCTCCTCATCAGCTGAAGAAGGACGGACTGTTTCACGCAGATCATACTGTAAGTAGATCCATTTTTACTGAATTATGATCTTAAACTGAATTTTGTCAGACAACACATTCTTTGCAGCACATGATTTGAGGATTAATTAGGACATAATATTTTATATGAAGTATATATAACAGTGTATGCTAAGAATTAGTGTATTATTAAATGTATTGATGTAAATACTGCAAGTGTAAATGCCAATACCTGCCAATAATAAAACAGTATTGGTGACATAGGGAGATGTAATGTTCTCATCAGTGGCGTATCGGCAGAATTTTATTTGTGGCCGGACCTGCGTATTTCTTACAGCCAAAAGCAAATTAACGGATTCAATGATTCCTTTTTTTCTTTTTTTCTTTTGAAAAATAAACCGAAGTGTTATGCCTGTACGTGACAAGTTCCACATCGCTCTAGTAAAATTATATATTAATATTATATGAAAATTAAATGCGGGGGGAAACCCATGTAAATTACCAAATCATGTTATAAATATTTGATCAACAACTACAATAAATAGAGCTTTTAAAGCAAGCAGTAACCTATCGCCTTCAAAACCTGACAGTATGACACTGCGGTCAAGCCGGCCGCGGTTTGAAAAGTGTGTGCGCCTATTACTATGATTACGGTAATTTCAGGATGAGCAGAAAGAGAACGCGCTTACAGAGCGCTTGAGTTCTATCTATCTATCTATCTATCTATCTATCTATCTATCTATCTATCTATCTATCTATCTATCTATCTATCTATCTATCTATCTATCTATCTATCTATCTATCTATCCTTTTATTTTTCTCTCTTTTCTTTTTCTCTCTTCTTTTTTTCTTTTCTTTTTTATCTTCTTTTTCTCTTCTCTCTCTCTCTCTCTCTCTCTCTCTCTCTCTCTCTCTCTCTCTGTCTCTCTCTCTGTAAAATTCAAATTGGTGGCCATTATATGAGCAATGACAAATAATGATATAATACATAAACAAAATTAAAATAAACACATGGATAATGTTTTATATGTAAGGTTTAACAAGAAAAAAAAAGAATGACTGAAAGAATGACTAGCTGTGTTACAGATTGTAGTTTTAAAAATATATACCTTACTTGTGAAAATAGTGCAAAAGCAATTAAAAAAATGTAACAAGATGCCATGTTTTGAATTTTTTGATACGTTACTCTGTTATCCCTTTTATTTACGTGTATTTACTTTTATTAACGTTGTCTTTAATAATTGTGTATTTCTTTGACTAGTGTTTTCTTTTTTTGTTCATAGGTCACATCTCAAGACATTTTTATGTAGAGGTTTACTGCATAATAACTTTCAAAAAGCAGATAAAATAAAGTAAACACTCTTTCTATAGGGGACGTCCCATACAGTATGCATACCTCAAATCAAACATTTTTACTGCAGCGTTTTGGAGCTATGTCACATTAATTGACTTCAGAGGCCTATAAAGTCCTCATTTCTAATTAGTAGAACAACATTATGGTCTGTTTCTATAGGGGACATACCATACAGTGTGCATACCTCGTATCAAAATTTTTTACTGCAGGATTTTTGAGATACATGCCATTATTCTGCTTTATACACCTATAATGTCCTAATTTCTAATTAGTAGAAAATAGTAGCACTCTATTTCTATAGGGGACGTCCCATACAGTGCATACCTCATATCAAACCATTTTACTGCAGCGTTTTGGAGATATGTCACATTATTTCACTTCAGAGGCCTATAAAGTCCCCATTTCTAATTAGTAGAAAAAAGTAAAGGTCTGTTTATATAGGGGACATCCCATACAGTATGCATACCTCATATCAAACCATTTTACTGCAGCGTTTTGAAGATATGCCACATTATTTCACTTCCCATGCCTATAAAGTCATCATTTCTAATTAGTAGAAAAAAGTAATGGTCTGTTTCTATAGGGGACATACCATACAGTATGCATACCTCATATCAAACCATTTTACTGCAGCGTTTTGGAGATATGTCACATTATTTCACTTCCCATGCCTATAAAGTCCCCATTTCTAATTAGTAGAAAAAAGTAAAGGTCTGTTTATATAGGGGACATCCCATACAGTATGCATACCTCATATCAAACCATTTTACTGCAGCGTTTTGGAGATATGTCACATTATTTCACTTCACAGGCCTATAAAGTCCTCATTTCTAATTAGTAGAAAAAAGTAATGGTCTGTTTCTATAGGGGACATACCATACAGTATGCATACCTCATATTAAGCCATTTTACTGCAACGTTTTGGAGATATGTCACATTATTTCACTTCACAGGCCTCTAAAGTCCTCATTTCTAATTAGTAGAAAAAAGTAATGGTCTGTTTCTATAGGGGACATACCATACAGTATGCATACCTCATATTAAGCCATTTTACTGCAACGTTTTGGAGATATGTCACATTATTTCACTTCACAGGCCTATAAAGTCCTCATTTCTAATTAGTAGAAAAAGTAATGGTCTGTTTCTATAGGGGACATACCATACAGTATGCATACCTCATATTAAGCCATTTTACTGCAACGTTTTGGAGATATGCCACATTATTTCACTTCCCATGCCTATAAAGTCATCATTTCTAATTAGTAGAAAAAAGTAATGGTCTGTTTCTATAGGGGACATCCCATACAGAATGCATACCTCATATTAAGCCATTTTACTGCAACGTTTTGGAGATATGTCACATTATTTCACTTCACAGGCCTATAAAGTCCTCATTTCTAATTAGTAGAAAAAAGTAATGGTCTGTTTCTATAGGGGACATACCATACAGTATGCATACCTCATATTAAGCCATTTTACTGCAACGTTTTGGAGATATGCCACATTATTTCACTTCCCATGCCTATAAAGTCATCATTTCTAATTAGTAGAAAAAAGTAATGGTCTGTTTCTATAGGGGACATACCATACAGTATGCATACCTCATATCAAACCATTTTACTGCAGCGTTTTGAAGATATGCCACATTATTTCACTTCCCATGCCTATAAAGTCATCATTTCTAATTAGTAGAAAAAAGTAATGGTCTGTTTCTATAGGGGACATACCATACAGTATGCATACCTCATATTAAGCCATTTTACTGCAACGTTTTGGAGATATGTCACATTATTTCACTTCACAGGCCTATAAAGACCTCATTTCTAATTAGTAGAAAAAAGTAATGGTCTGTTTATATAGGGGACATACCATACAGTATGCATACCTCATATCAAACTTTTTTACTGCAGGATTTTTGAGATATATGCCATTATTCTGCTTTATACACCTATAATGTCCTTGAAGGAATATAAGTATTCTTTATTTGATGTATGTGTATGTGTCGAATTGTTTCTGCACATTCGATTCTGCTGACAGGCTGCAAGAGGAAACTGGTGTGTTTCCTGTTTTTCTGCTAAGTGTGTGCAAAGCTGCCTGCACACATCCGGATGTCCACTTTCTGCAGAACAGGCCGTTATTGCTATCTGCTGCCTTAAACAAAATGTGTGTTAACTGATTACCATATATAGAGTTGTTCTTCTGTTCCTATGAAGGGTGCGCCCAGCCGTTAGGGGCGTGGGATACTAGTATATATATATATATGTGCTTTCGTGACTGTTCTTTGAGAGATCTGCATTCTGAATAAACCACATTGACTCCACTCGTGTGTTTTATTGACTTGCACTCTCCCAGGATCCTGAAATTGTGACCGATTGCTGAGCAAACACTGAGATACACAAAGACACTAGGATCAATTTCTTACAGTCCTCATTTCTAATTAGTAGAAAATAGTAGCGGTCTATTTCTATAGGGGACATCCCATACAGTATGCATACCTCATATCAAACCATTTTACTGCAGCGTTTTGGAGATATGTCTCTTTATTTCACTTCAGAGGCCTATAAAATGCTTATTTCTAATAAGTAGAAAAAATTAATGGCCAGTTTCTATAGGGGACATCCCATACAGTAAGTATAACTCATGTCAAACCATTTTACTGCAGCATTTTGGAGATATATATCATTATCCTAATTTATACACCTTTAAAGACAGTGTAACACTAACAACACTTGCAAAGACAACTGTAAGTAATCACAGGACTCTGCAGAAATTACCTAAATCATCACAATGGACAAGAATTCATTTTATTATTTGACTTAAGCTGCATTTTTAAAATAAAGTTTTGGCAATTTCATAAGATAAAATTGCCATTTGTGGACCTTTAAAATTATATTACATTCATAACTTTACTTTATGAAGATATTGTTTTAACTAATGTAGCCTACATATGAATTTGTTTCAGCATGACCAACGCTCAGCAGACACTATTGACAATATCTATTATATTTATGTTTTTTTCTTAAAAGTTACGTTTCGAAATTAAAACAAAATCACTACAGTCTTGGATATTTGCTTTTTATTTCATTTATTTATTTATTTTGTGACGTAAATTTAGCATATAATTTTGCTATATAATTATGCATTACTGCCATGAGTTGCCGCAGAAAAGGTTAAGTGGTAATTCTCTGCAATAATTTGAAGAAATACATAAATACATTTGGGTGTGGGTATTAATTTATGATTAACAATGACTGATTAATGGGTGCATTACTGTATTATCCCTAAAGTGAATACGTGACAGAACAGTTGAGGGGGAACAGTGCTACTTTTTTTTCTAAAACGCTGCAATAAAATTAACTAAAATGAGTTATGCTTACTGTATGAGACGTCTCCTATAGAAACTGGCCATTAATTATTTCTATTTATTAAAAATGCGGTTTGTATAGGTGTATAAATTAAAATAATGTGATATATCTCTAGAATGCTGCAGTAGAATGGACTCAAATTAGTTAGAGTTGTTGTATGGGGCGTCCCCTATAGAAACTGAAATTAGTTTTTTCTACTTATTGGAAATGAGGTCTTTATAGGTGTATAAAACAGAATAATGGCACATATCTCCAAAATGCTGGAGTAAAATGGTTTGATATGAGGTATGCATATTGTATGGGACTTCTCCTATAGAAACAGACCACCACTTTTTCTACTTAATAGAAATGAAGACTTTATAGGCCTCTGAAGTGAAAAATTGTGACATATCTCCAAAATGCTGCAGTAAAATGGTTTGATATGAGGTATGGATACTGTATGGGACGTCCCCTAAAGAAACTGACCATTACTTTTTTCTACTAATTAGAAATGGGGACTTTATAGGTGTGTAAAGCTGAATAATGGCATATATCTAAAAAATGCTACAGTAAAAAATTTTGATACGAGGTATGGATACTGTATGGGACGTCCCCTAAATAAACTGACCATGACTTTTTTCTACTAATTAGAAATGAGGACTTTATAGGCCTGTGAAGTGAAATAATGTGACATATCTCCAAAACGCTGCAGTAAAAAGGTTTGATATGAGGTATACATTCTGTATGGGATGTCCCCTATAGAAACAGACCTTTACTTTTTTCTACTAATTAGAAATGGGGACATTATAGGTGTGCAAAGCAGAACAATGGCATATATCTAAAAAATGCTACATTAAAAAGTTTTGATATGAGGTATGCATACTGTATGGGAAATTTAATTTTTCAAGAGAAAATGTCATTTTAATACAGTAAAAATAATAACAAACAAATAAGAGAGGGATTTAGAAAGAGTGTACTTTATTTGATCTACTTTTTGCAAGTTATGCAGTACCTCTACCTAAAAATGTCTTGAAATGTGGCCTATGAATAAAAAAAAGAAAACACTAGTCAAAGAAATACACAATTATTAAAGACAACGTTAGTGTAAATAAAAGGGATAACAGAGTAAAGTATCAAAAAATTCAAAACATCTGGTTACAGTTTTGTTTTTAATTGCTTTGGTACTACTTTCACAAGTAAGGTGTATATTTTTAAAACTCCAAACTGATTGAATTATACGTGTTCTATCATTATTTGTCATTGCTCATGTAATGGCCACCGGTTTGGCAATACTGTGTAAGTCATGCCAATAAAGCGAATTTGAATTTGACAGACAAAGAGACAGACAGAGAGAAACAGAAAGAAAGAAAGAAAGAAAGAAAGAAAGAAAGAAAGAAAGAAAGAAAGAAAGAAAGAAAGAAAGAAAGAAAGAAAGAAAGAAAGAAAGAGCCAAAAATCAATATTTGAAAGAAAGAAAGATAAAGAAAACTATAAATATTTGAAATGAAAGAAAGAAAGAAAGAAAGAAAGAGAAACAAGAGAAATATTTGAAAAAAGAGAAAGATTTGAAAGAAAGAAAGAAAGAAAGATATACAGACAGACAGACAGACAGACAGACAGACAGACAGACAGATAGATAGATAGATAGATAGATAGATAGATAGATAGACAGATAGACAGATAGATAGATAGATAGATAGATAGATAGATAGATAGATAGATAGATAGATAGATAGATAGATAGATAGATAGATAGATGCAACTCAAACGCTCTGTAAGCGCGTTTTCTTTCTGCTCATCCTGAAATTACCGTAATCATAGTAATAGGCGCACACACTTCTTTTTTTAGCGGCTGGCTTGACCGTGTATTTTCAAACCGCGGCTGGCTTGACCGCAGTCAGGATGACTGCGACGGTAATGATGCCCACACAAGGAAACATACAGATCGAACATTCAGTTAAAATACATAAACGATTTAATACAAATGTACTATAGAAGTTGGTTTTCTCTTAGCCTTTTTATTCAAATAAAATTTAGATCTAGATCTAAAGATATTTACATTTACTATTTTGCTATGGATGTGTTCAGGTGAGTTACGCAGGAGTTCTCAACTCTGACCCTCGAAATTTGATACTATAAATTTAATAAAGTTTGAGCTATCGATATTAATTTAACCCAAATATTATGTGCCACAACAAATGAAACTGGTATTTTTAACTGGCATTAAAGAATCTTTACATTGGCAAGGCATGGTGACATACACATAGCTACTCATTTATACACAAAAATGTGGTACAATAATATATGAAATAAAATAAAAGTACACCTAACAGGTTACAACATTTGTGATGTTATGTACCAGTTATTGAGCATTGGGTTTTGTTTTCTCACAACTTAAAATGTGCCAGAATGGTCAGTGGAGCTTCATGAAGATCGCAGCACATCTCAATTTTAGTACATTCTTTGTCGTCATGTTCTTCTGAGTTCATTCTTCCGGTTGGTTCAGTGCAGCTCCATTTCATATCAATCACATCTATTGCCTATAAGTACGGCTCTGTTCTGGCAGCGCTGTGTTTTCTTAATTAATCTCACCTGCCTGTGACTGATTAGCATGTTCAGGTGTGTTTGATCAGGTTAAACTGCAGGAAACTGAAGTTGAGAAACCCTGCTTTAACCAACATGACAGTCCCTTGAAGAACCATTATACTAATCTGAAGAACCTGTAATGAAACCCCAATAACTTCTTTAATCTACAAAGAACCGTTTAGCTCAACTCAAGAGCCCTATAGAAAAAAATGGTTCTTGACATGAAGAAAGTTCTTTGGAGAACGTCTAGGTTACTAATGTAACCCCCGTTCCCTGAAGGAGGGAACGGAGACGTTATGTCGGACTGACGTCATGGGATCTCGCTTGGGAGCCCAATCACCTCCGCATAGTAAAAAACAAGCCAATAAGAATTGGCTAGTGAGATTTACATGCCGGGCCCCTCCCCCGGCATCCGGGTATAAATAGAGCCACATTACTCACTTCATTCATATTTTGCTGAGGAGCCGAAACTGATCTCGGCCGCTCAGCGGTGACTCTGTGCTATGGCAAGGGACGTAATGTCTCCGTTCCCTCCTTCAGGGAACGGGGGTTACATTAGTAACCTAGACGTTCCCTATCAGTCAGTCACGTTCGACGTTACGTGAGACTGACGTCATGGGATCCCGTGGAAAACGCCATAGCAACCGAGCCACGCTACGAGCGTCGGGGAAGCAGATGCTGGCAGGCCTAGGCGTGCCACCTGCAAGTGCTACCGCAAATGTCGTAACCCTCCAGCGCCCGGAGCAAGCCCTACAATGTCTTCCATACCAGAGGGATGGAGAGGACAGGATCTTACTCAGGAGGTGGTCGAAGCTGTTGTTCCTACCTCAGGGGAAGAGTGCTTCGGTGACTCAATTCCCACGTTTTCTCAGCTGACCAAAAAACGCCAGGAAAGCGTCCCTCTTGGGGAAGCTACGGAGACCACACCCTGCCCGAAGGGAGGTAACGTGTTGAGCACATATGCACTGACCCGCAGGGCAGTATCTGCATATGGAGAGCTCCCTGGGGAAGGTCCTACCCAGGCTGGGGAGGAACGCTACGCCTCAGGGGCAGGGGTTGTTCGCCCAGGGAAGACACGGGTTTACCACCGGGGAAACCGTACCGTGGACCATTCACATATGGGGTTACCCGCAGGGAACCACAAACATATGGGCATCTAGCCCAGTACAAGGACTGACCACTGGGGCATGTACACGAGTACTGGACCTAGCGTCTGACGCCTCCGCCGCATCTGACTGCCGAAAGGATGCAGGAGGAACTCCACAGGGTTCACCAACTGGGGAACTGAACTGAGGAGTAGACAAGCGCTCGCATCTCCTCGTGAAAGGAGAATGGCGCAGCAAGCGGTCTCTCGTGGCTATCTAGAAGACAGCACACGAGAGGACACCGGGTCCACTCGGAGGTTATAAAACCTAGTGAATGTGTTCGGTGTCGCCCAGCCCGCAGCTCTGCAGATGTCTGCCAGAGAGGCGCCACGCGCCAACGCCCAGGAGGAGGCAACACCCCGAGTGGAGTGTGCTCTCACCCCTAGGGGGCACGGCTCGCCTTGGGAATGGTACGCCAAGGCGATGGCATCCACTATCTAGTGGGCCAACCTGTTTGGAAGACAGCCTTCCCTTTCTGCTGTCCTCCAAAGCAAACAAAGAGCTGCTCGGAGCTTCTCAAGCTCTGCGTGCGGTCCACGTAAGCGCAAAGAGCACGAACAGGACACAGCAACGCAAGGGCTGGGGTCTCAAGATCATGTGAGACAAAGCCGGCCCAAACTCCAGGCACGCCTCGCTGACCGAAAATGCTTACAGGTCCCCTACCCTCCTAAAGGAAGCGAGCGCAGTCAGGAGCACTGTCTTATGAGACAGGTGTTTCAGCTCAGCTGACTCAAGGGGCTCGAAGGGAGCTTTCTGTAGCCCCGCTAGGGCGACAGAAAGGTCCCAAGAGGGAATTACGAGAGGTCTAGGCGGGTTTAGTCCATGCGAGTTGCGACATGCGGCGTGAGCGTAGACCACCCTGATGGTTGATGTACGCTACTGCCGATGTGTTGTCCGTCCGGACCAGTACATGCTTGCCCTGCAGCAACGGCCGTAACCGGCGCAGGGCCAGCAGTACTGCTAGCAACTCGAGGCAATTGATATGCCAGTGCTGGTGGGGTCCTGTCCACGAGCCCGACGCAGCATGCCCATTGCACACAGCACCCCAGCCGGTGGTGGAGGCATCTGTTGTGACAACAACATGCCTGGACACTTGTCCTAGGGGCACCCCGGCCCGCAGGAAGGCAAGGTCCGACCACGGGCTGAATGTTTGGCGACAGCTCGGTGTGATGCCCACACGGAGCGTGCCATGGTGCCATGCCCACCTCGGGACTCGGTCGTGTAGCCAGTGCTGAAGTGGTCTCATATGGAGTAATCCGAGCGGCGTGACCGCGGCTGCGGATGCCATATGCCCCAGGAGCCTCTGAAATTGCTTCAGTGGGACCACTGTTCTCTGCGAGAACGCATTCAGGCAGCTCAGCACCGACTGTGCACGCTCGTTGGTGAGACGTGCTGTCATGTTGACCGGGTCCAGCTCCACACCGAGAAAAGAGATACTCTGTACTGGACAAAGTTTGCTCTTTTCCCAGTTGACCCGAAGCCCCAACTGGCTGAGGTGCGTGAGCACCAGGTCCCTGTGTTCGCACAACTGTTCTCGGGACTGGGCCAGAATGAGCCAGTCGTCGAGGTAGTTGAGGATGCGAACGCCCACTTCCCTGAGTGGGGTAAGGGCCCCCTCCGCGACTTTGATAAAGACACAGGGGGACAGGGACAGCCCGAAGGGTAGGACCTTGTACTCTTATGCCCGACCCTCGAACACAAAGCGTAGAAACGTGTTGAGGGAGGATCGAGACATGGAAGTACGCGTCCTTCAGGTCGATTGCTGCAAACCAATCTTGTGCGCGAACGCATGCAAGCATGCGTTTCACGGTGAGCATCTTGAACGGGAGCTTGTACAGGGCCCGATTCAAGACACACAAGTCCAAGAATGGCCGTAACCCTCCGCCTTTCTTGGGTACTATGAAGTATGGGCTGTAAAACCCTGACTTCATCTCGGCTAGTGGGACCGGCTCTATTGCGTCCTTCGCCAACAGGACCGCAATCTCCTCCCGCAAAACAGCGGCATCTCTGCCCACCACTGGAGTGGATAGGACGCCACTGAATCTGGGAGGACGCCTGGCAAACTGGATTGTGTAGCCGAGTCTGACTGTTCGAATGAGCCAACGGGACGGGCTGGGAAGGCCTAGCCAGGCCCCCAGATACCGTACGAGTGGCACCATCTGAACACCAGAAGTACTCGCGGGGGGGCAGCATGGAGCACTGGGGCCCAACCTGGGAGGCAGTGCGTCCCAAGGTAGAGGCAGCGAGTGATGTGAACTGGGACTCTGTGTGTCCCGTGAGGGACAGAGCAGGAGGGCGTGGGGAGGCTGTGCGTCCCAGACACGTCTGTGACCTGCTCGTGGCGAATGCGGGAGTGGTTGAGAGTGAGGAAGTGGTGCGTCGCACACTGACAACACAGACCCTTTTTGACTCAGAGATAGTGGAAATTGCTCTTTTATTGAGGATGTGGGCGGAACAAAAAGAAAAGGAAAAGGAAGATTTACCCCCGGCCCACTCCGGGGGAAGGAGTGCCTTCACCGTCTCCTCCGGGAGAGCAACTTCCACCATCTCTGGGCCACCCGTCTCAGGGCCGCTTCTTCTGATTTCTTTTGGCAGTTTTAGCGGCCTGAGCGGGTTGCGCCGCCTTCCTGCGGGAGGCTTGCGGGGGACGGGATTTCTCCAATGCACCCGAAGCCTGTGCAGCCACAGGGGGGCGCCCTCGGCGACGAGCAGGCTGAGGGCCAGTCCTAAGGGCACCGGGGCAAGATGTGACTGATGGCTTCAGTCTGCTTCTGTACTGCCGAGAACTGCTGGGCGAAGTCCTCGACAAGGCCTGGGAAATGGGGCGTCGAGAAAGCGAACTTTGTCGGCGTCCTTTATTTCAGCCAGGTCCAGCCAGAGATGGCGTTCCTGGACCACCAGGGTGGACATCGTCTGGCCCAGGGCACGTGCTGTGACTTTGGTCGCCCGGAGGGCGAGGTCAGTCGCAGCACGCAGTTCTTGGAAACACCCCTGGGTCAGAACTACCCTCGTGCAACTCCTTAAGAGCTTTCGCCTGATGGACCTGAAGAATGGCCATGGCGTGCAAGGCGGAGGCCGCCTGTCCAGCGGCGGAGTAAGCCTTAGCGGCGAGAGCCGCTGTCGTCTTACACGCCTTGGACGGAGACGCGGACGATTCCTCCAGGTGGCGGCTGACTGCGGGCACAAGTGCCTTGCAATCGCCCTCTCCACCTGTGGAATGTCACGTACCCCCCCCTGGCGGCCCCACCATCGAGGGTAGTGAGAGTGGAGGAGGAAGAGGATCGGCTTCTGGCAGTGTGGGGTGGCATCCACGTCTTCTGAACCTCCTTGTGCAGCTCGGGAAAAAATGGCACTGGGGCGGGCCGTGGCTGTGAACCGCGCCCCGTCCCCAGAAACCAATCATCAAGCCGCGAGCGCTCTGGACACGGTGGAGGGTTCCACTCGAGCCCGATGCCCGCGGCGGCCCGAGCCAGCATTGCTGTCATTTCTGCATCAGACTCAGCCTGTGCCACCACCCCGGAGGGCGGAAGTTCGGCTTCATCTTCGTCAGAAGATAACAGCGCACTCTCCGATGCCGCGATCGACATCCGATCCTCATCCGGAGCGCCGAACGAGATGCGGGGAACCTCACGAAAAGGACCCGCACCAGCGCTCAGCAACTTGACGGCACATGGCATTGTGGAGGAGTGGGAGGTTCATGGGGGCTGACCCGACGAAGAAGCTCCCACTGTAACCCTCAGACCTCCCAAAGTGCTAACCATCCCCGCAGCTCTCCCTTGGAAAGCTACGGGGGATTGGGTAGCAGCAGAGGGGGCTCCGCCTTCCGCATTGAAGGAGAGCCGCGATCGCAATGCCAACATGGTCATGCTCTCGCAGTGAGAGCATGAACCATCCGCGAGCGCTGTCTCAGCGTGCTGTTTGCCCAGACATATGATACAGCGCTCGTGGCCGTCAGATGAGGTCCGGAAATGACCACATCCAGAAACACACGGACGAAAAGCCATCTTGAAAAAGACGTCTTTTCACCCGTGCTGCTCTTTTAGAAGTGCTCTCCCGCTGGAACGCCGAGGGATGGAATGCGCGCTGGTCCGTCTCACACCAGCGCCTGCTGCACCCCACCGCTGCTGTGTTGTCGCCGTCAACGAGAGAGAACAGAGCAAGAGGAAATTTTTGTAGCAATTAAAATTGCTTTTTGCGGGAGCTGGTCCCTTTAGCAATGAAAATTGCTGTTTTCGCTCTTTTGTTTCTCTTTGCAGAAGGATGAAAGACAGATCAGTGTCCCGATCGGCTCCGAAGCAAAAGTATGAATGAAGTGAGTAATGCCGGCTCTATTTATACCCGGATGCCGGGGGAGGGGCCCGGCATGTAAATCTCACTAGCCAATTCTTATTGGCTTGTTTTTTACTATGCGGAGGTGATTGGGCTCCCAAGCGAGATCCCATGACGTCAGTCCGACGTAACGTCGAACGTGACTGACTGATAGGGAACCTAAGGTGCTGTAAAGAACCACAGAAGAACCTTTATTTTTAAAAGTGTACATGAAGTCTATAACTGTGTACATGTGTTTGTTAGATTTTGCATAGTGTTATTCATTTACATTTATTGATGTTGATCTTGATCGATAATGAAGTTCTGCAAGTATAATATTTGCTAACACCCGACACTGATGAAAACAGCAATAAGGTGAGAGGGAGATTTATGTTACCGTTCATTAAAAATACATTTTTGTTTAATTTTATGTCTATTTTTGTATTATTTAGCATGAAATTGCTTTAGCTGAAAGACCCTCGTCCTCTGAACCAGTTCAGACAGAATCTCAGTTGTCATCAGAAAGGTAAGAATGTCATTATTCATATTCATCAACTTAAATTGTAACTTTGTTTGTTTGTTTCTTGTGCTTTTTCTGTTCTATTCATCCCGATTCAACCAATTCCAATTCCCATGTACACCATCCTACTTAGTTGACAGTAGAAGTTGTAAATAATTAACATTTAATTTCTGAGTTCACCTATAATTAGGTTTGGAATCATGTAATAAGATAAATTTATCATCATTAATAAATCTATATTAATTGGGACTCGTGGGACATGTCCCTGATATTGTCCTTCCTCACCACTTTTTGAAACATCTACCTCATATAAAAGAAACATCTCCAGATAATTAGCAGTTCATTAATTTGTGTCAAATAATAATAATAATAATAATAATCTATGGGAGGGCAGATTGGAACCCAGAGCCTCTGGCACGCTTACCAAAAGTTCTCCCACCAGTCCATTTAAAGCAGATTTATGTGTTTATTCACTAATTTGAATACTCTCGAGACAATATATTGTATCGTAGTAGATGTAAGGATGAAATTATGTCAATGAATTAAATTCAATGTACTATTGAAACTATTGATTTCTGTACATTTTCATTTCTTTGTGCATTTATTATTGTAGATTTTCTCTGTACACACACTCCTGTTGTGTTTTTACACACACTCCTGTTCCAATCTCTTTTTAAACAAGCCACTGTTACTCGTTATTTACCCTTTAGATTTACCAACTTAAGCTGTGTAAAATAACCTTTTTCTGTTTTAAATGACAGGGGGAAATATGACAAGTTTATGTCATGAAGGTAAAATTGCTGTAGTCGTCAAGAACAGCATCTTAATAAAAGATGGAAATCCTGCTCGATATCGTCTGCAAAAGAAAACAGACAATTTGGATCAGTTCAAACGATATAGAAAAATCACCTTTGGACAGAGAGACAGAAACAAACCCCATAAACTCATTCTGATGGTTGGAGAAACAGGAACAGGAAAAACAACCCTGATCAACACGATGATCAACTACATGTTGGGTGTTCAGAGAGAAGACAAGATTTGGTTTGAGATCACAGATGATCAGAGTGAGCATCGGTCTTCATCTCAAAGTCAGACCTCCATCATCACTGTTTATGGGTTTTATCTACAAGAGAGTCCAATCCATCTAACCATCATCGACACTCCAGGATATGGAGACACTCGTGGAGTTGATCTTGACAAACAGATCGCTGTGAGTTTGCTCAGTTTGAGTAAATCTGAAGAAGGGATCAATGAAATACATGCAATTTGTCTGGTGATTAAATCATCACAGAATCGACTCTCTGACAGACAAATATACATATTTGATGCTGTTCAGTCTTTATTTGGGAAAGATACTGCTGAAAACATTGTCCTGCTCTTCACATACTCATCTGGAGCTCGACCTAAAGATGCTCTGACGGCTGTTAATGATGCTAAAATCAAGTGTGCAGTGAATGACAAGAAGAAGCCAGTGTATTTCCTGTTTGACAACTGCCAGTCAGAAGCTGCTGATGAAGAAGATGAGGAAGATGAAGAAGATGAGGAAGACACTAAACAGAGGCTGAATCAATCATGGGATCGCAGTTTTAAAGGAATGATGCAGTTGTTCAAGTTTCTTGACACAATAAAACCAAAATCCCTGAAGATGACTCAAGATGTGCTACAGAAACGAGAGCAGTTGGAGGCAAACGTGTCCAATCTAAAAGCACGTGTTAAAGTGATGGAACTAAAGCAGGATAAGCTGAAACAAACTCAAGAAGCTCTGGAGAAGAACAAGGAACATGTCAAGAAAAATAAAAACTTTGAGTATGAAGTTGATGAGGTCTACAAAGAGAAGGTTGATATTGATCCTTCTGTAGCCTCTGAGGCCACATGTTGCAGCGTCTGTAAGGAGAACTGTCACTATCCAGGATGCTGGTGGGTCATCGATCTCTCTCATGGTGTGAAGTGATGAAAGATGATCACTGTACAGTGTGTACAAATAAATGCGAGTACACCAAACATGTCAAAGAAGAAAAAATATATGTAACAAAGACAAAAAAAAGTGAAGAAAACATATGAAAACTTAAAGAAAGAATATGATGGGAAGATTAGGGGTGGCGTATCTTTGGTCAAGAATCTGGAAGCAGAACTGCAAGAACTAGAGGAAGAGAAAAAAAAGCTGGTGATTGAAGCTTTTCACTGTGTGGAAACTCTGCAGGTGATCGCTCTCAACACGGTTTCTCTGTTCATACTTCAACACATTGATTTTCTGATTGAGAAACTGAAGGAAATAAATGAGCCTGAAAAGGTGAAAGCACTGGAAGACCTGAATAAGAGAGCAAGAGAAGAAAAAAAAGAAGCTCTGGGATACAGTAAACAGAAAACATAAACACAACTCCTGCCTCGGCTCAAATGATGCTGAAACTCTGGAAATAGGATCCTGAGCATGTTTCTTCTTCATTCAAAAGCATGTCCTTCATGTGATGTTCGGCTATATGATCACTGATCATAACTGAAATATGAATCTAACATTTTTCTATCATCACATTTGCCTGTATTTTTTATTTGTAATTTGCTTTGAATAATCTGCATCTGCTAAATGTACTAGTGATTACTGTGAATTCTGTATAATCATTTATACAGTAAGATATTATTAAAATATAACATTTAATACTCTTAAAGCAACAAATAGCCAGAACATTGTGATTCATCATAAAACTATGAGCATGTAATAATCACTGTCACTAAGAGGCTGTTTGGAGACCAACAGCTGAAAAACATATTCATTTCTAAGCTCTGCTTTTCTATAAATCTGGTCTGCATGTGCTGTTAATATTCTAATGTTTCGTTTCTGAGCCTCACGTTCCACGTGTTTATTGAGAATATACAGAGAGATTATGAAATGCTTTCTCTTGTATTTCACTTACATCAATAAATGTATTTAACCAGCAGTTTGTCTACATGTGTTCATTTAACTGTGAAATGCAGCAACCCTGTTGAAATCAATATTACAGTTTTTCCTTAACTAAGACTAATTTTACACATTTCTACAGTCAGGAAAGCTCTGCTTTACCATAAACTGTTTTTCATTCTCTATGTGATTTTTTGGCCTAAATTAAGTGGGTTTTGAACTGAGCTGAAACAAACTCGAGGAGCTCTGGAGCACGTTCACACTTCAGCACATTGATGATCTGAGAGACAAGACAAAACTGAAAGGACAAAACTCTGGAAAACAAGGGGAAAAACAGATATCTAGGAGGATACATAAAATATTTTCTAAAAAAAAAATGGGAGAATAGGTGATAGGAGAGGAGAACTAGTTCAGGAAAAGATCAAGAAAGAACTCGGGTCTCTGTTCTCTTAAGACATGATTGTGAGTAAATGATGGCATTCATGTTTGAGTGATCTGTCCCTTTAAGAGTAAAGTATGTTAATCAAGTAGTACACTCAGAAAATCTGAAATATGATCCTGAAAATTGTGTCCATATCCATCATCAAACTTGCATGTATTTTATCATTTGTAAGTTGATCAGTGCTAGATCCGGGGCTGCTGGGAAATGAAGGTCTGAGGTTGAGTGCCCTCTAGTGGCTGATAAGGGCACTGCAGTTGATAACCCTGACATTAGGGCTTGTAAAATGTGTTGACACACACAGTTACTTCCCTCATATTTATGTAAAGTTTTTGCAGATTCAAACACATTCAAACCAACATTCAAGAACTCATTAAATATTGTCATTAGTGTTTGATGAATGTTCTCAGAATATTGGCTGAAAACATTCTTTGAACGTTCTATAAATGTCAAGGGTCACTAACTTTCTGACTTAAAAAATATCTTAAGGTTGGATGTTACAAAGCAAAATCGCTTGTGTTTAATGATCACGGCTCAGTGTGACTGACCATTGGTGAAGACACCTGAAGGAAAGAGAAACAAACATCTCACAAGGTCATAAATCCCCAAATCACTGCAGTGAAATCTTTTCAGATGAGGTGTGGATATAGAATATGAGATCATTTTCAAGAGAAACTGAGTCAGTAATGAATAAGCATGAAGAGAGTAACACATGCATTCAAGAGCAAACGTCGTTCCAGGACAGCAAAAAGAGGCCTTTAGAAAGGGTATATACTTTATTTTGTCTACTTTTTGCATATGATTATGCTTTAAAAGTATAAAAATTCTCGAAACTAGGCATCTTGTTATATCATCTCATAATTCTGGGAAATTAACAACAAAAAGCGCTCTGAAAGCATGTTCTTTCTCTGCTGTTGCTGAAATGTCCACAATCACAGTAATACTGGATCGTGGATCACAGTCCGTTTCACTACAACTCCCATCATCCTTCACTCCACTCATCTGTAATCACTCCTCATCACCAGCAGTCACTGCACCTGCTCATCATCATCTTCACCACTACTTAAGCTCACTGTTCCTTCACTTCAGGCTCTGGTCTCATCACTACAAGCTTCTCTACAAGACCTTACAGAGCTATTTGTTACCCACCTAATTACTACTATTTTAAGTAATAATTGGTGGGGCGTTTGCTCAATGAGTAACCACTAACAGACCAGAGACCTGGGTAACCAAAGGCAACCTCCCACTTGTAAGTCGCTTTGGATAGAAGCGTCTGCTAAATGAGTAAATTTGCTGTTGTTTTTGTTGACTTTTGGTAGTGTGTTTTGTGACGTTCAGAGTTTTTTTGATGTTCAACCATGGTTGATGTCTTGATGTCTGTGTGTGTCTATCTGCTACCATCAATCAAACCTTTTGGAAATGATGCGTTTAAAGATGTTTTGATATTGAATGTTTCAGCACTACATCTTTTGCTGTCATTTCACAGTGGCGGTTATTTAACATTGAGGTATATTAATAAATATGTTAAGATATTAGACAAGTTCATGTTTGTAAGTTCAAACATCACTTTAAGATTACATCACAATCTAATCATTATTCACATCTGACCACATGGCTTTCGTAGCTTTTTTGTCATGCTACAATTTAATAAAACACAGCGCAGCCAAATAATACAAATGTTATATAGTCAAGGGTTAAGAGCCCAACTAAAGCAAACACTGATATCCATCATGGTAATGTCAAACGAAACAAACAACATCTAAACTTCTGTTAATTCTCAATAAGAGCTTCTGTAGACGTGTGGCAGAAATAAAGTCAGTCTCTCTTGGCTGACATGTGGCATTGCTATATTCTGCTTGTGGGCCCATTCCACATGTGCCAGATGTGGGCCGGATCTGGGCCGACACAAAGTTGCTATCTGGGTGTCGACTGACTGCTCTCTCCTGTCATTGCAAAATGTTTTGAACTGCTAGTAATGAGTCACATCAAAGACTCCGTATCAGTTGATCTAGACAAATATCAGTTTGTGAAGCAATGCATGCTGCCCTTTCACATCTGGAAAAGCCCACCACATACATCAGGATGCTCTTCGTTGAGAGAATCAACATATATTTTTACAGTGCATGTTATTTTAAAGATTTTGATCAAATGAATATCATGTACAATAGTTTGACTCTGTGTGAAATGTCAGTCTCTCTGCTGCCCTCTTCTGGTCAATAAAATCCTTAAACAAAATTTCATATTTTGTTCAAAAAATTCACAATAATTCCAGGGAAACGTCCACTTGATTGAAGGATGAAGACAGATGATGATCCTCAAGCTCATGCAATCCTCACATGAGAACTTGAACAGGCAGATATCCACTGATACTCATCCATGTTTCTGATATGATTTATTTTGCTAAAAAGTGTTGAGTCATTATCAGTTTGTGTGGCTGAAAACATGAGACACCACAAGCTCATAATATATAGAATATTGCATCTATAAGGACCAGTGAACAATACAAGATACAGTGAAAGAAATTAACATCATTGTTCATATTGTGACAGAGTTCCAATGAAGACTAAATACTAACATGTAAACTGAAATGTTAAACAACAGCAATTTAGCAAGACTTTAGTCAAACTCTCAAATTATGTATGAACACATTATTGTATTGCATTACTTTGCTAAGTCAGACACGACCCTATGCAGGTTTTCCTAAAAATCACATGACTTTCAGAAAAAATTGGCTTCGTCTTCAGTATAAATAAGTGTTCTGATCCAGTCAGTTGTCTAGATCTCCTCATCAGCTGAAGAAGGACGGACTGTTTCACGCAGATCATACTGTAAGTAGATCCATTTTACTGAATTATGATCTTAAACTGAATTTTGTCAGACAACACATTCTTTGCAGCACATGATTTGAGGATTAATTAGGACATAATATTTTATATGAAGTATATATAACAGTGTATGCTAAGAATTAGTGTATTATTAAATGTATTGATGTAAATACTGCAAGTGTAAATGCCAATACCTGCCAATAATAAAACAGTATTGGTGACATAGGGAGATGTAATGTTCTCATCAGTGGCGTATCGGCAGAATTTTATTTGTGGCCGGACCTGCGTATTTCTTACAGCCAAAAGCAAATTAACGGATTCAATGATTCCTTTTTTTCTTTTTTTCTTTTGAAAAATAAACCGAAGTGTTATGCCTGTACGTGACAAGTTCCACATCGCTCTAGTAAAATTATATATTAATATTATATGAAAATTAAATGCGGGGGGAAACCCATGTAAATTACCAAATCATGTTATAAATATTTGATCAACAACTACAATAAATAGAGCTTTTAAAGCAAGCAGTAACCTATCGCCTTCAAAACCTGACAGTATGACACTGCGGTCAAGCCGGCCGCGGTTTGAAAAGTGTGTGCGCCTATTACTATGATTACGGTAATTTCAGGATGAGCAGAAAGAGAACGCGCTTACAGAGCGCTTGAGTTCTATCTATCTATCTATCTATCTATCTATCTATCTATCTATCTATCTATCTATCTATCTATCTATCTATCTATCTATCTATCTATCTATCTATCTATCTATCCTTTTATTTTTCTCTCTTTTCTTTTTCTCTCTTCTTTTTTTCTTTTCTTTTTTATCTTCTTTTTCTCTCTCTCTCTCTCTCTCTCTCTCTCTCTCTCTCTCTCTCTCTCTCTCTCTCTCTCTCTCTGTCTCTCTCTCTGTAAAATTCAAATTGGTGGCCATTATATGAGCAATGACAAATAATGATATAATACATAAACAAAATTAAAATAAACACATGGATAATGTTTTATATGTAAGGTTTAACAAGAAAAAAAAAGAATGACTGAAAGAATGACTAGCTGTGTTACAGATTGTAGTTTTAAAAATATATACCTTACTTGTGAAAATAGTGCAAAAGCAATTAAAAAAATGTAACAAGATGCCATGTTTTGAATTTTTTGATACGTTACTCTGTTATCCCTTTTATTTACGTGTATTTACTTTTATTAACGTTGTCTTTAATAATTGTGTATTTCTTTGACTAGTGTTTTCTTTTTTTGTTCATAGGTCACATCTCAAGACATTTTTATGTAGAGGTTTACTGCATAATAACTTTCAAAAAGCAGATAAAATAAAGTAAACACTCTTTCTATAGGGGACGTCCCATACAGTATGCATACCTCAAATCAAACATTTTTACTGCAGCGTTTTGGAGCTATGTCACATTAATTGACTTCAGAGGCCTATAAAGTCCTCATTTCTAATTAGTAGAACAACATTATGGTCTGTTTCTATAGGGGACATACCATACAGTGTGCATACCTCGTATCAAAATTTTTTACTGCAGGATTTTTGAGATACATGCCATTATTCTGCTTTATACACCTATAATGTCCTAATTTCTAATTAGTAGAAAATAGTAGCACTCTATTTCTATAGGGGACGTCCCATACAGTGCATACCTCATATCAAACCATTTTACTGCAGCGTTTTGGAGATATGTCACATTATTTCACTTCAGAGGCCTATAAAGTCCCCATTTCTAATTAGTAGAAAAAAGTAAAGGTCTGTTTATATAGGGGACATCCCATACAGTATGCATACCTCATATCAAACCATTTTACTGCAGCGTTTTGAAGATATGCCACATTATTTCACTTCCCATGCCTATAAAGTCATCATTTCTAATTAGTAGAAAAAAGTAATGGTCTGTTTCTATAGGGGACATACCATACAGTATGCATACCTCATATCAAACCATTTTACTGCAGCGTTTTGGAGATATGTCACATTATTTCACTTCCCATGCCTATAAAGTCCCCATTTCTAATTAGTAGAAAAAAGTAAAGGTCTGTTTATATAGGGGACATCCCATACAGTATGCATACCTCATATCAAACCATTTTACTGCAGCGTTTTGGAGATATGTCACATTATTTCACTTCACAGGCCTATAAAGTCCTCATTTCTAATTAGTAGAAAAAAGTAATGGTCTGTTTCTATAGGGGACATACCATACAGTATGCATACCTCATATTAAGCCATTTTACTGCAACGTTTTGGAGATATGTCACATTATTTCACTTCACAGGCCTCTAAAGTCCTCATTTCTAATTAGTAGAAAAAAGTAATGGTCTGTTTCTATAGGGGACATACCATACAGTATGCATACCTCATATTAAGCCATTTTACTGCAACGTTTTGGAGATATGTCACATTATTTCACTTCACAGGCCTATAAAGTCCTCATTTCTAATTAGTAGAAAAAGTAATGGTCTGTTTCTATAGGGGACATACCATACAGTATGCATACCTCATATTAAGCCATTTTACTGCAACGTTTTGGAGATATGCCACATTATTTCACTTCCCATGCCTATAAAGTCATCATTTCTAATTAGTAGAAAAAAGTAATGGTCTGTTTCTATAGGGGACATCCCATACAGAATGCATACCTCATATTAAGCCATTTTACTGCAACGTTTTGGAGATATGTCACATTATTTCACTTCACAGGCCTATAAAGTCCTCATTTCTAATTAGTAGAAAAAAGTAATGGTCTGTTTCTATAGGGGACATACCATACAGTATGCATACCTCATATTAAGCCATTTTACTGCAACGTTTTGGAGATATGCCACATTATTTCACTTCCCATGCCTATAAAGTCATCATTTCTAATTAGTAGAAAAAAGTAATGGTCTGTTTCTATAGGGACATACCATACAGTATGCATACCTCATATCAAACCATTTTACTGCAGCGTTTTGAAGATATGCCACATTATTTCACTTCCCATGCCTATAAAGTCATCATTTCTAATTAGTAGAAAAAAGTAATGGTCTGTTTCTATAGGGGACATACCATACAGTATGCATACCTCATATTAAGCCATTTTACTGCAACGTTTTGGAGATATGTCACATTATTTCACTTCACAGGCCTATAAAGACCTCATTTCTAATTAGTAGAAAAAAGTAATGGTCTGTTTATATAGGGGACATACCATACAGTATGCATACCTCATATCAAACTTTTTTACTGCAGGATTTTTGAGATATATGCCATTATTCTGCTTTATTACACCTATAATGTCCTTGAAGGAATATAAGTATTCTTTATTTGATGTATGTGTATGTGTCGAATTGTTTCTGCACATTCGATTCTGCTGACAGGCTGCAAGAGGAAACTGGTGTGTTTCCTGTTTTTTCTGCTAAGTGTGTGCAAAGCTGCCTGCACACATCCGGATGTCCACTTTCTGCAGAACAGCCGTTATTGCTATCTGCTGCCTTAAACAAAATGTGTGTTAACTGATTACCATATATAGAGTTGTTCTTCTGTTCCTATGAAGGGTGCGCCCAGCCGTTAGGGGCGTGGGATACTAGTATATATATATATGTGCTTTCGTGACTGTTCTTTGAGAGATCTGCATTCTGAATAAACCACATTGACTCCACTCGTGTGTTTTATTGACTTGCACTCTCCCAGGATCCTGAAATTGTGACCGATTGCTGAGCAAACACTGAGATACACAAAGACACTAGGATCAATTTCTTACAGTCCTCATTTCTAATTAGTAGAAAATAGTAGCGGTCTATTTCTATAGGGGACATCCCATACAGTATGCATACCTCATATCAAACCATTTTACTGCAGCGTTTTGGAGATATGTCTCTTTATTTCACTTCAGAGGCCTATAAAATGCTTATTTCTAATAAGTAGAAAAAATTAATGGCCAGTTTCTATAGGGGACATCCCATACAGTAAGTATAACTCATGTCAAACCATTTTACTGCAGCATTTTGGAGATATATATCATTATCCTAATTTATACACCTTTAAAGACAGTGTAACACTAACAACACTTGCAAAGACAACTGTAAGTAATCACAGGACTCTGCAGAAATTACCTAAATCATCACAATGGACAAGAATTCATTTTATTATTTGACTTAAGCTGCATTTTTAAAATAAAGTTTTGGCAATTTCATAAGATAAAATTGCCATTTGTGGACCTTTAAAATTATATTACATTCATAACTTTACTTTATGAAGATATTGTTTTAACTAATGTAGCCTACATATGAATTTGTTTCAGCATGACCAACGCTCAGCAGACACTATTGACAATATCTATTATATTTATGTTTTTTTCTTAAAAGTTACGTTTCGAAATTAAAACAAAATCACTACAGTCTTGGATATTTGCTTTTTATTTCATTTATTTATTTATTTTGTGACGTAAATTTAGCATATAATTTTGCTATATAATTATGCATTACTGCCATGAGTTGCCGCAGAAAAGGTTAAGTGGTAATTCTCTGCAATAATTTGAAGAAATACATAAATACATTTGGGTGTGGGTATTAATTTATGATTAACAATGACTGATTAATGGGTGCATTACTGTATTATCCCTAAAGTGAATACGTGACAGAACAGTTGAGGGGGAACAGTGCTACTTTTTTTTCTAAAACGCTGCAATAAAATTAACTAAAATGAGTTATGCTTACTGTATGAGACGTCTCCTATAGAAACTGGCCATTAATTATTTCTATTTATTAAAAATGCGGTTTGTATAGGTGTATAAATTAAAATAATGTGATATATCTCTAGAATGCTGCAGTAGAATGGACTCAAATTAGTTAGAGTTGTTGTATGGGGCGTCCCCTATAGAAACTGAAATTAGTTTTTTCTACTTATTGGAAATGAGGTCTTTATAGGTGTATAAAACAGAATAATGGCACATATCTCCAAAATGCTGGAGTAAAATGGTTTGATATGAGGTATGCATATTGTATGGGACTTCTCCTATAGAAACAGACCACCACTTTTTCTACTTAATAGAAATGAAGACTTTATAGGCCTCTGAAGTGAAAAATTGTGACATATCTCCAAAATGCTGCAGTAAAATGGTTTGATATGAGGTATGGATACTGTATGGGACGTCCCCTAAAGAAACTGACCATTACTTTTTTCTACTAATTAGAAATGGGGACTTTATAGGTGTGTAAAGCTGAATAATGGCATATATCTAAAAAATGCTACAGTAAAAAATTTTGATACGAGGTATGGATACTGTATGGGACGTCCCCTAAATAAACTGACCATGACTTTTTTCTACTAATTAGAAATGAGGACTTTATAGGCCTGTGAAGTGAAATAATGTGACATATCTCCAAAACGCTGCAGTAAAAAGGTTTGATATGAGGTATACATTCTGTATGGGATGTCCCCTATAGAAACAGACCTTTACTTTTTTCTACTAATTAGAAATGGGGACATTATAGGTGTGCAAAGCAGAACAATGGCATATATCTAAAAAATGCTACATTAAAAAGTTTTGATATGAGGTATGCATACTGTATGGGAAATTTAATTTTTCAAGAGAAAATGTCATTTTAATACAGTAAAAATAATAACAAACAAATAAGAGAGGGATTTAGAAAGAGTGTACTTTATTTGATCTACTTTTTGCAAGTTATGCAGTACCTCTACCTAAAAATGTCTTGAAATGTGGCCTATGAATAAAAAAAAGAAAACACTAGTCAAAGAAATACACAATTATTAAAGACAACGTTAGTGTAAATAAAAGGGATAACAGAGTAAAGTATCAAAAAATTCAAAACATCTGGTTACAGTTTTGTTTTTAATTGCTTTGGTACTACTTTCACAAGTAAGGTGTATATTTTTAAAACTCCAAACTGATTGAATTATACGTGTTCTATCATTATTTGTCATTGCTCATGTAATGGCCACCGGTTTGGCAATACTGTGTAAGTCATGCCAATAAAGCGAATTTGAATTTGACAGACAAAGAGACAGACAGAGAGAAACAGAAAGAAAGAAAGAAAGAAAGAAAGAAAGAAAGAAAGAAAGAAAGAAAGAAAGAAAGAAAGAAAGAAAGAAAGAAAGAAAGAAAGAAAGAAAGAGCCAAAAATCAATATTTGAAAGAAAGAAAGATAAAGAAAACTATAAATATTTGAAATGAAAGAAAGAAAGAAAGAAAGAAAGAGAAACAAGAGAAATATTTGAAAAAAGAGAAAGATTTGAAAGAAAGAAAGAAAGAAAGATATACAGACAGACAGACAGACAGACAGACAGATAGATAGATAGATAGATAGATAGATAGATAGATAGACAGATAGATAGATAGATAGATAGATAGATAGATAGATAGATAGATAGATAGATAGATAGATAGATAGATAGATAGATAGATAGATAGATGCAACTCAAACGCTCTGTAAGCGCGTTCTCTTTCTGCTCATCCTGAAATTACCGTAATCATAGTAATAGGCGCACACACTTCTTTTTTTAGCGGCTGGCTTGACCGTGTATTTTCAAACCGCGGCTGGCTTGACCGCAGTCAGGATGACTGCGACGGTAATGATGCCCACACAAGGAAACATACAGATCGAACATTCAGTTAAAATACATAAACGATTTAATACAAATGTACTATAGAAGTTGGTTTTCTCTTAGCCTTTTTATTCAAATAAAATTTAGATCTAGATCTAAAGATATTTACATTTACTATTTTGCTATGGATGTGTTCAGGTGAGTTACGCAGGAGTTCTCAACTCTGACCCTCGAAATTTGATACTATAAATTTAATAAAGTTTGAGCTATCGATATTAATTTAACCCAAATATTATGTGCCACAACAAATGAAACTGGTATTTTTAACTGGCATTAAAGAATCTTTACATTGGCAAGGCATGGTGACATACACATAGCTACTCATTTATACACAAAAATGTGGTACAATAATATATGAAATAAAATAAAAGTACACCTAACAGGTTACAACATTTGTGATGTTATGTACCAGTTATTGAGCATTGGGTTTTGTTTTCTCACAACTTAAAATGTGCCAGAATGGTCAGTGGAGCTTCATGAAGATCGCAGCACATCTCAATTTTAGTACATTCTTTGTCGTCATGTTCTTCTGAGTTCATTCTTCCGGTTGGTTCAGTGCAGCTCCATTTCATATCAATCACATCTATTGCCTATAAGTACGGCTCTGTTCTGGCAGCGCTGTGTTTTCTTAATTAATCTCACCTGCCTGTGACTGATTAGCATGTTCAGGTGTGTTTGATCAGGTTAAACTGCAGGAAACTGAAGTTGAGAAACCCTGCTTTAACCAACATGACAGTCCCTTGAAGAACCATTATACTAATCTGAAGAACCTGTAATGAAACCCCAATAACTTCTTTAATCTACAAAGAACCGTTTAGCTCAACTCAAGAGCCCTATAGAAAAAAAATGGTTCTTGACATGAAGAAAGTTCTTTGGAGAACGTCTAGGTTACTAATGTAACCCCCGTTCCCTGAAGGAGGGAACGGAGACGTTATGTCGGACTGACGTCATGGGATCTCGCTTGGGAGCCCAATCACCTCCGCATAGTAAAAAACAAGCCAATAAGAATTGGCTAGTGAGATTTACATGCCGGGCCCCTCCCCCGGCATCCGGGTATAAATAGAGCCACATTACTCACTTCATTCATATTTTGCTGAGGAGCCGAAACTGATCTCGGCCGCTCAGCGGTGACTCTGTGCTATGGCAAGGGACGTAATGTCTCCGTTCCCTCCTTCAGGGAACGGGGGTTACATTAGTAACCTAGACGTTCCCTATCAGTCAGTCACGTTCGACGTTACGTGAGACTGACGTCATGGGATCCCGTGGAAAACGCCATAGCAACCGAGCCACGCTACGAGCGTCGGGGAAGCAGATGCTGGCAGGCCTAGGCGTGCCACCTGCAAGTGCTACCGCAAATGTCGTAACCCTCCAGCGCCCGGAGCAAGCCCTACAATGTCTTCCATACCAGAGGGATGGAGAGGACAGGATCTTACTCAGGAGGTGGTCGAAGCTGTTGTTCCTACCTCAGGGGAAGAGTGCTTCGGTGACTCAATTCCCACGTTTTCTCAGCTGACCAAAAAACGCCAGGAAAGCGTCCCTCTTGGGGAAGCTACGGAGACCACACCCTGCCCGAAGGGAGGTAACGTGTTGAGCACATATGCACTGACCCGCAGGGCAGTATCTGCATATGGAGAGCTCCCTGGGGAAGGTCCTACCCAGGCTGGGGAGGAACGCTACGCCTCAGGGGCAGGGGTTGTTCGCCCAGGGAAGACACGGGTTTACCACCGGGGAAACCGTACCGTGGACCATTCACATATGGGGTTACCCGCAGGGAACCACAAACATATGGGCATCTAGCCCAGTACAAGGACTGACCACTGGGGGCATGTACACGAGTACTGGACCTAGCGTCTGACGCCTCCGCCGCATCTGACTGCCGAAAGGATGCAGGAGGAACTCCACAGGGTTCACCAACTGGGGAACTGAACTGAGGAGTAGACAAGCGCTCGCATCTCCTCGTGAAAGGAGAATGGCGCAGCAAGCGGTCTCTCGTGGCTATCTAGAAGACAGCACACGAGAGGACACCGGGTCCACTCGGAGGTTATAAAACCTAGTGAATGTGTTCGGTGTCGCCCAGCCCGCAGCTCTGCAGATGTCTGCCAGAGAGGCGCCACGCGCCAACGCCCAGGAGGAGGCAACACCCCGAGTGGAGTGTGCTCTCACCCCTAGGGGGCACGGCTCGCCTTGGGAATGGTACGCCAAGGCGATGGCATCCACTATCTAGTGGGCCAACCTGTTTGGAAGACAGCCTTCCCTTTCTGCTGTCCTCCAAAGCAAACAAAGAGCTGCTCGGAGCTTCTCAAGCTCTGCGTGCGGTCCACGTAAGCGCAAAGAGCACGAACAGGACACAGCAACGCAAGGGCTGGGGTCTCAAGATCATGTGAGACAAAGCCGGCCCAAACTCCAGGCACGCCTCGCTGACCGAAAATGCTTACAGGTCCCCTACCCTCCTAAAGGAAGCGAGCGCAGTCAGGAGCACTGTCTTATGAGACAGGTGTTTCAGCTCAGCTGACTCAAGGGGCTCGAAGGGAGCTTTCTGTAGCCCCGCTAGGGCGACAGAAAGGTCCCAAGAGGGAATTACGAGAGGTCTAGGCGGGTTTAGTCCATGCGAGTTGCGACATGCGGCGTGAGCGTAGACCACCCTGATGGTTGATGTACGCTACTGCCGATGTGTTGTCCGTCCGGACCAGTACATGCTTGCCCTGCAGCAACGGCCGTAACCGGCGCAGGGCCAGCAGTACTGCTAGCAACTCGAGGCAATTGATATGCCAGTGCTGGTGGGGTCCTGTCCACGAGCCCGACGCAGCATGCCCATTGCACACAGCACCCCAGCCGGTGGTGGAGGCATCTGTTGTGACAACAACATGCCTGGACACTTGTCCTAGGGGCACCCCGGCCCGCAGGAAGGCAAGGTCCGACCACGGGCTGAATGTTTGGCGACAGCTCGGTGTGATGCCCACACGGAGCGTGCCATGGTGCCATGCCCACCTCGGGACTCGGTCGTGTAGCCAGTGCTGAAGTGGTCTCATATGGAGTAATCCGAGCGGCGTGACCGCGGCTGCGGATGCCATATGCCCCAGGAGCCTCTGAATTTGCTTCAGTGGGACCACTGTTCTCTGCGAGAACGCATTCAGGCAGCTCAGCACCGACTGTGCACGCTCGTTGGTGAGACGTGCTGTCATGTTGACCGGGTCCAGCTCCACACCGAGAAAAGAGATACTCTGTACTGGACAAAGTTTGCTCTTTTCCCAGTTGACCCGAAGCCCCAACTGGCTGAGGTGCGTGAGCACCAGGTCCCTGTGTTCGCACAACTGTTCTCGGGACTGGGCCAGAATGAGCCAGTCGTCGAGGTAGTTGAGGATGCGAACGCCCACTTCCCTGAGTGGGGTAAGGGCCCCCTCCGCGACTTTGATAAAGACACAGGGGGACAGGGACAGCCCGAAGGGTAGGACCTTGTACTCTTATGCCCGACCCTCGAACACAAAGCGTAGAAACGTGTTGAGGGAGGATCGAGACATGGAAGTACGCGTCCTTCAGGTCGATTGCTGCAAACCAATCTTGTGCGCGAACGCATGCAAGCATGCGTTTCACGGTGAGCATCTTGAACGGGAGCTTGTACAGGGCCCGATTCAAGACACACAAGTCCAAGAATGGCCGTAACCCTCCGCCTTTCTTGGGTACTATGAAGTATGGGCTGTAAAACCCTGACTTCATCTCGGCTAGTGGGACCGGCTCTATTGCGTCCTTCGCCAACAGGACCGCAATCTCCTCCCGCAAAACAGCGGCATCTCTGCCCACCACTGGAGTGGATAGGACGCCACTGAATCTGGGAGGACGCCTGGCAAACTGGATTGTGTAGCCGAGTCTGACTGTTCGAATGAGCCAACGGGACGGGCTGGGAAGGCCTAGCCAGGCCCCCAGATACCGTACGAGTGGCACCATCTGAACACCAGAAGTACTCGCGGGGGGGCAGCATGGAGCACTGGGGCCCAACCTGGGAGGCAGTGCGTCCCAAGGTAGAGGCAGCGAGTGATGTGAACTGGGACTCTGTGTGTCCCGTGAGGGACAGAGCAGGAGGGCGTGGGGAGGCTGTGCGTCCCAGACACGTCTGTGACCTGCTCGTGGCGAATGCGGGAGTGGTTGAGAGTGAGGAAGTGGTGCGTCGCACACTGACAACACAGACCCTTTTTGACTCAGAGATAGTGGAAATTGCTCTTTTATTGAGGATGTGGGCGGAACAAAAAGAAAAGGAAAAGGAAGATTTACCCCCCGGCCCACTCCAGGGGGAAGGAGTGCCTTCACCGTCTCCTCCGGGAGAGCAACTTCCACCATCTCTGGGCCACCCGTCTCAGGGCCGCTTCTTCTGATTTCTTTTGGCAGTTTTAGCGGCCTGAGCGGGTTGCGCCGCCTTCCTGCGGGAGGCTTGCGGGGGACGGGATTTCTCCAATGCACCCGAAGCCTGTGCAGCCACAGGGGGGCGCCCTCGGCGACGAGCAGGCTGAGGGCCAGTCCTAAGGGCACCGGGGCAAGATGTGACTGATGGCTTCAGTCTGCTTCTGTACTGCCGAGAACTGCTGGGCGAAGTCCTCGACAAGGCCTGGGAAATGGGGCGTCGAGAAAGCGAACTTTGTCGGCGTCCTTTATTTCAGCCAGGTCCAGCCAGAGATGGCGTTCCTGGACCACCAGGGTGGACATCGTCTGGCCCAGGGCACGTGCTGTGACTTTGGTCGCCCGGAGGGCGAGGTCAGTCGCAGCACGCAGTTCTTGGAACACCCCTGGGTCAGAACTACCCTCGTGCAACTCCTTAAGAGCTTTCGCCTGATGGACCTGAAGAATGGCCATGGCGTGCAAGGCGGAGGCCGCCTGTCCAGCGGCGGAGTAAGCCTTAGCGGCGAGAGCCGCTGTCGTCTTACACGCCTTGGACGGGAGACGCGGACGATTCCTCCAGGTGGCGGCTGACTGCGGGCACAAGTGCCTTGCAATCGCCCTCTCCACCTGTGGAATGTCACGTACCCCCCCCTGGCGGCCCCACCATCGAGGGTAGTGAGAGTGGAGGAGGAAGAGGATCGGCTTCTGGCAGTGTGGGGTGGCATCCACGTCTTCTGAACCTCCTTGTGCAGCTCGGGAAAAAATGGCACTGGGGCGGGCCGTGGCTGTGAACCGCGCCCCGTCCCCAGAAACCAATCATCAAGCCGCGAGCGCTCTGGACACGGTGGAGGGTTCCACTCGAGCCCGATGCCCGCGGCGGCCCGAGCCAGCATTGCTGTCATTTCTGCATCAGACTCAGCCTGTGCCACCACCCCGGAGGGCGGAAGTTCGGCTTCATCTTCGTCAGAAGATAACAGCGCACTCTCCGATGCCGCGATCGACATCCGATCCTCATCCGGAGCGCCGAACGAGATGCGGGGAACCTCACGAAAAGGACCCGCACCAGCGCTCAGCAACTTGACGGCACATGGCATTGTGGAGGAGTGGGAGGTTCATGGGGGCTGACCCGACGAAGAAGCTCCCACTGTAACCCTCAGACCTCCCAAAGTGCTAACCATCCCCGCAGCTCTCCCTTGGAAAGCTACGGGGGATTGGGTAGCAGCAGAGGGGGCTCCGCCTTCCGCATTGAAGGAGAGCCGCGATCGCAATGCCAACATGGTCATGCTCTCGCAGTGAGAGCATGAACCATCCGCGAGCGCTGTCTCAGCGTGCTGTTTGCCCAGACATATGATACAGCGCTCGTGGCCGTCAGATGAGGTCCGGAAATGACCACATCCAGAAACACACGGACGAAAAGCCATCTTGAAAAAGACGTCTTTTCACCCGTGCTGCTCTTTTAGAAGTGCTCTCCCGCTGGAACGCCGAGGGATGGAATGCGCGCTGGTCCGTCTCACACCAGCGCCTGCTGCACCCCACCGCTGCTGTGTTGTCGCCGTCAACGAGAGAGAACAGAGCAAGAGGAAATTTTTGTAGCAATTAAAATTGCTTTTTGCGGGAGCTGGTCCCTTTAGCAATGAAAATTGCTGTTTTCGCTCTTTTGTTTCTCTTTGCAGAAGGATGAAAGACAGATCAGTGTCCCGATCGGCTCCGAAGCAAAAGTATGAATGAAGTGAGTAATGCCGGCTCTATTTATACCCGGATGCCGGGGGAGGGGCCCGGCATGTAAATCTCACTAGCCAATTCTTATTGGCTTGTTTTTTACTATGCGGAGGTGATTGGGCTCCCAAGCGAGATCCCATGACGTCAGTCCGACGTAACGTCGAACGTGACTGACTGATAGGGAACCTAAGGTGCTGTAAAGAACCACAGAAGAACCTTTATTTTTAAAAGTGTACATGAAGTCTATAACTGTGTACATGTGTTTGTTAGATTTTGCATAGTGTTATTCATTTACATTTATTGATGTTGATCTTGATCGATAATGAAGTTCTGCAAGTATAATATTTGCTAACACCCGACACTGATGAAAACAGCAATAAGGTGAGAGGGAGATTTATGTTACCGTTCATTAAAAATACATTTTTGTTTAATTTTATGTCTATTTTTGTATTATTTAGCATGAAATTGCTTTAGCTGAAAGACCCTCGTCCTCTGAACAGTTCAGACAGAATCTCAGTTGTCATCAGAAAGGTAAGAATGTCATTATTCATATTCATCAACTTAAATTGTAACTTTGTTTGTTTGTTTCTTGTGCTTTTTCTGTTCTATTCATCCCGATTCAACCAATTCCAATTCCCATGTACACCATCCTACTTAGTTGACAGTAGAAGTTGTAAATAATTAACATTTAATTTCTGAGTTCACCTATAATTAGGTTTGGAATCATGTAATAAGATAAATTTATCATCATTAATAAATCTATATTAATTGGGACTCGTGGGACATGTCCCTGATATTGTCCTTCCTCACCACTTTTTGAAACATCTACCTCATATAAAAGAAACATCTCCAGATAATTAGCAGTTCATTAATTTGTGTCAAATAATAATAATAATAATAATAATCTATGGGAGGGCAGATTGGAACCCAGAGCCTCTGGCACGCTTACCAAAAGTTCTCCCACCAGTCCATTTAAAGCAGATTTATGTGTTTATTCACTAATTTGAATACTCTCGAGACAATATATTGTATCGTAGTAGATGTAAGGATGAAATTATGTCAATGAATTAAATTCAATGTACTATTGAAACTATTGATTTCTGTACATTTTCATTTCTTTGTGCATTTATTATTGTAGATTTTCTCTGTACACACACTCCTGTTGTGTTTTTACACACACTCCTGTTCCAATCTCTTTTAAACAAGCCACTGTTACTCGTTATTTACCCTTTAGATTTACCAACTTAAGCTGTGTAAAATAACCTTTTTCTGTTTTAAATGACAGGGGGAAATATGACAAGTTTATGTCATGAAGGTAAAATTGCTGTAGTCGTCAAGAACAGCATCTTAATAAAAGATGGAAATCCTGCTCGATATCGTCTGCAAAAGAAAACAGACAATTTGGATCAGTTCAAACGATATAGAAAAATCACCTTTGGACAGAGAGACAGAAACAAACCCCATAAACTCATTCTGATGGTTGGAGAAACAGGAACAGGAAAAACAACCCTGATCAACACGATGATCAACTACATGTTGGGTGTTCAGAGAGAAGACAAGATTTGGTTTGAGATCACAGATGATCAGAGTGAGCATCGGTCTTCATCTCAAAGTCAGACCTCCATCATCACTGTTTATGGGTTTTATCTACAAGAGAGTCCAATCCATCTAACCATCATCGACACTCCAGGATATGGAGACACTCGTGGAGTTGATCTTGACAAACAGATCGCTGTGAGTTTGCTCAGTTTGAGTAAATCTGAAGAAGGGATCAATGAAATACATGCAATTTGTCTGGTGATTAAATCATCACAGAATCGACTCTCTGACAGACAAATATACATATTTGATGCTGTTCAGTCTTTATTTGGGAAAGATACTGCTGAAAACATTGTCCTGCTCTTCACATACTCATCTGGAGCTCGACCTAAAGATGCTCTGACGGCTGTTAATGATGCTAAAATCAAGTGTGCAGTGAATGACAAGAAGAAGCCAGTGTATTTCCTGTTTGACAACTGCCAGTCAGAAGCTGCTGATGAAGAAGATGAGGAAGATGAAGAAGATGAGGAAGACACTAAACAGAGGCTGAATCAATCATGGGATCGCAGTTTTAAAGGAATGATGCAGTTGTTCAAGTTTCTTGACACAATAAAACCAAAATCCCTGAAGATGACTCAAGATGTGCTACAGAAACGAGAGCAGTTGGAGGCAAACGTGTCCAATCTAAAAGCACGTGTTAAAGTGATGGAACTAAAGCAGGATAAGCTGAAACAAACTCAAGAAGCTCTGGAGAAGAACAAGGAACATGTCAAGAAAAATAAAAACTTTGAGTATGAAGTTGATGAGGTCTACAAAGAGAAGGTTGATATTGATCCTTCTGTAGCCTCTGAGGCCACATGTTGCAGCGTCTGTAAGGAGAACTGTCACTATCCAGGATGCTGGTGGGTCATCGATCTCTCATGGTGTGAAGTGATGAAAGATGATCACTGTACAGTGTGTACAAATAAATGCGAGTACACCAAACATGTCAAAGAAGAAAAAATATATGTAACAAAGACAAAAAAAAGTGAAGAAAACATATGAAAACTTAAAGAAAGAATATGATGGGAAGATTAGGGGTGGCGTATCTTTGGTCAAGAATCTGGAAGCAGAACTGCAAGAACTAGAGGAAGAGAAAAAAAAGCTGGTGATTGAAGCTTTTCACTGTGTGGAAACTCTGCAGGTGATCTCGCTCAACACGGTTTCTCTGTTCACACTTCAACACATTGATTTTCTGATTGAGAAACTGAAGGAAATAAATGAGCCTGAAAAGGCGAAAGCACTGGAAGACCTGAATAAGAGAGCAAGAGAAGAAAAAAAAGAAGCTCTGGGATACAGTAAACAGAAAACATAAACACAACTCCTGCCTCGGCTCAAATGATGCTGAAACTCTGGAAATAGGATCCTGAGCATGTTTCTTCTTCATTCAAAAGCATGTCCTTCATGTGATGTTCGGCTATATGATCACTGATCATAACTGAAATATGAATCTAACATTTTTCTATCATCACATTTGCCTGTATTTTTTATTTGTAATTTGCTTTGAATAATCTGCATCTGCTAAATGTACTAGTGATTACTGTGAATTCTGTATAATCATTTATACAGTAAGATATTATTAAAATATAACATTTAATACTCTTAAAGCAACAAATAGCCAGAACATTGTGATTCATCATAAAACTATGAGCATGTAATAATCACTGTCACTAAGAGGCTGTTTGGAGACCAACAGCTGAAAAACATATTCATTTCTAAGCTCTGCTTTTCTATAAATCTGGTCTGCATGTGCTGTTAATATTCTAATGTTTCGTTTCTGAGCCTCACGTTCCACGTGTTTATTGAGAATATACAGAGAGATTATGAAATGCTTTCTCTTGTATTTCACTTACATCAATAAATGTATTTAACCAGCAGTTTGTCTACATGTGTTCATTTAACTGTGAAATGCAGCAACCCTGTTGAAATCAATATTACAGTTTTTCCTTAACTAAGACTAATTTTACACATTTCTACAGTCAGGAAAGCTCTGCTTTACCATAAACTGTTTTTCATTCTCTATGTGATTTTTTGGCCTAAATTAAGTGGGTTTTGAACTGAGCTGAAACAAACTCGAGGAGCTCTGGAGCAGCGTTCACACTTCAGCACATTGATGATCTGAGAGACAAGACAAAACTGAAAGGACAAAACTCTGGAAAACAAGGGGAAAAACAGATATCTAGGAGGATACATAAAATATTTTCTAAAAAAAAAAAAAAATGGGAGAATAGGTGATAGGAGAGGAGAACTAGTTCAGGAAAAGATCAAGAAAGAACTCGGGTCTCTGTTCTCTTAAGGCAATGGATCCACTTTCATAGTCCTTTCCTTGAAGTAATAGTTCACCTCAATGAAAACGCATGATTGTGAGTAAATGATGGCATTCATCTTTGAGTGAACTGTCCCTTTAAGAGTAAAGTATGTTAATCAAGTAGTACACTCAGAAAATCTGAAATATGATCCTGAAATTGTGTCCATATCCATCATCAAACTTGCATGTATTTTATCATTTGTAAGTTGATCAGTGCTAGATCCGGGGCTGCTGGGAAATGAAGGTCTGAGGTTGAGTGCCCTCTAGTGGCTGATAAGGGCACTGCAGTTGATAACCCTGACATTAGGGCTTGTAAAATGTGTTGACACACAAAGTTACTTCCCTCATATTTATGTAAAGTTTTTGCAGATTCAAACACATTCAAACCAACATTCAAGAAATCATTAAATATTGTCATTAGTGTTTGATGAATGTTCTCAAAATATCGGTAGAAAACATTCTTTGAACGTTCTATAAATGTCAAGGGTCACTAACTTTCTGACTTAAAAAATATCTTAAGGTTGGATGTTACAAAGCAAAATCGCTTGTGTTTAATGATCACGGCTCAGTGTGACTGACCATTGGTGAAGACACCTGAAGGAAAGAGAAACAAACATCTCACAAGGTCATAAATCCCCAAATCACTGCAGTGAAATCTTTTCAGACGAGGTGTGGATATAGAATATGAGATTATTTTCAAGAGAAACTGAGTCAGTAATGAATAAGCATGAAGAGAGTAACACATGCATTCAAGAGCAAACGTCGTTCCAGGACAGCAAAAAGAGGTATTTAGAAATATAATATACTTTAATTTGTCTACTTTTTGCATATATTTATGCTGTAAACATCCACATGAAACAATTACTTTAAAGAAAAAAACATTATTCAAAGTAATACACCACTGCCAAAAACGACAAAGTAAAGTATAAAAATTCTCGAAACTAGGCATCTTGTTATATCATCTCATAATTCTGGGAAATTAACAACAAAAAGTGCTCTGAAAGCATTTTCTTTCTCTGTTGTTGCTGAAATGTCCACAATCACAGTAATACTGGATCGTGGATCACAGTCCGTTTCACTACAACTCCCATCATCTTTCACTCCACTCATCTGTAATCACTCCTCATCACCAGCAGTCACCGCACCTGCACATCATCATCATCACCACTACTTAAGCTCACTGTTCCTTCAGTTCAGGCTCTGGTCTCGTCGCTACAAGTATATCTACAAGACCTTACAGACCTACCTGTTACCCACCTGCCTTCCCGTCCGATCCCTGATCATCTGGAACACCTCTGCATCCATCTGCAAACATATCACCAAGTCACTCACCTTCAGAGAAGTCACTCTTCAATCTACGAGACTGTTACACTTACCTGCATCTCTCCATTGTGTGTGAACCCTGCAAATAAACTATATTTATCACTTACCATCTGTCCTTGTCTGTGTCTGACGGATACACACACACTTGTTTTTTGTTATTGAGGCTGGCTTGACCGAACTTCAAACTGTGGTTACTTGACTGCTGAATTAATCTTCATCCAAATGCATAAGTTCTATCACTGAGATGCAAATTTATATTTACAGACGTTCATATGACAAAAAATTACCGTCTGAATAGGGCTTAAGGCTGTGGCTGGAAGTCCATTGTAGTTGTTGTATTTCTCCTGGTTTCTTCTTTCTTGTTTCTCTTTCCTACAGTGATTCTGCTTGTTAAAAGCAGGTGTTCATCAATAATGCTTAATCATCTCTTGACTTGGGATTCAGGTGTGTTTGACTGTGGTAAACTCTGCATGTTTATATAAGAATGGGAAGGTGATGGTTAATTTAATATAAAAATATTCTGATGAGTTGGAAGTGTAATTCAGCCAGCTGTCACTGGAGAGCAAATCAAAACAATCCAACATAAAATCTGGTGTATGGTTTCGCTTAGAAGTAGTAAAGTTTCGAGTAAAGAAAGGCCTTTGGTTCATGTGGGTGATGCTGTGCAGCTTTTAGCACCATAATAGTTTGTGTGTGAGTTTGTTTGCTTTTAAGTAACATTTGTTTTATTTTTCATAGTGAACTGTTCTTGTCAATACACAACTGTTAAAGTTTCAGAACATCTAAAAACTGTCATCTTTGATCGGTGCACGAGTTTATATTCAATCCTGAGTGTTCGGATAGATTAGAGTTCAACTGTTCTACAAATGCCATTAAACTTTGAACTATTTTAATAATATAGGAGTAGGAGAATAAAGGAGAATAACTCTGAAACCGAACACAAGACTGGGCTCAGATCTGATATCCAAAAGACAATGAGGAACAACTTGAATGTTTTTAAAAACTTGATTGATTTAAACAATTGCAAATCAGTCAAATTTATTGTTGCATCAAAAGAAATCAAAGGTAATCCAGGTTCCTGCATTCTTCTGTATACAAATGAATCTAATGAAGCTGTTTGCTTCACTGCTCCATCAAAACCAGACTGTCCAATCCTTGAAGATGTCAGATGTGCTCAAGTGGTTCTGAAAGTGCCTCCACCGTGTCCTGCTACAGAGGAGCTCAAACTACTGTACAAAATGAAGGAAGAGGAAGACTGGAGATCTCAAACTGTGTCAAAGAACCAGAATACAGTTACTCTGACTGATCTCAGACCACATACTGAGTACAATATTAAATGTGCAGCAGTGGGAAAACTCAACTACACCACTGAATCTGATGTCACCACAGCACATGTTATCACAAAGGTATGATGATCATTCGATAATCCAATTCATTGTATGAATGATATGATTAAATACCTGTATGATTTCAAAATCTTTAAATATATCTGCAAGCAATAGAAGTATCATTAATTATACAGTATTTATACATAAGTATCTTTATTGATTTTGTGTTTTTCGATTTATATTACAGGACGAAAATTATGAACTCATCAAGAAAAGCACCATAATTGAAGACAGAAATCCTGCTCGTTAACACCTGACACTGATTACACATGATTTGGATCAATCTGAACCATATAGAAAAATGACCTTTGGAGAAAGAGACTCAAAGAAACTCCATAAAACCATTCTGATGGTTGGAGAAACAGGAACAGGAAAAACAACCCTGATCAATGTGATGATCAACTACATGTTGGGTGTTCAGAGAGAAGACAAGGTTTGGTTTGAGATCACAGATGATCAGAGTAACTGGAAAGATCACAGCCCGACAACCATCATCACACTCTATGGTGTTTATGACCAAAAGAGTCCAGAAATTTAACGATTATTGACACACCAGGATATGGAAATACCCATGGAATCAGCTTTGACAAAGAGATTGCCATGAATTTGCTTCGCTTATCTGAAGATGGGCTAAATGAAATAGATGCAGTGTGTTTAGTTATTGACGCATCTCAAACTCAACTCTCTGACTGCTCTGAAGAGGCTAAAATCAAGTGTGCAGTGAATGACAAGAAGAAGCCAGTGTTTTTCCTGTTTGACAACTGTCAATCAATGCCTTTTGATGAAAAATATAAAACCATCCAGGAAGAATCATGGAATCTCAGTTAGAGTGGAATGATGAAATTTTTCAAGTTTCTTGAAAACATAAAACCAAAAACCTTGCAGATGACTCAAGAAGTTCTGCAGAAACAGAAGCAAAGTGGAAGCAAATGTCTCCAATCTACAACTACGAGTTCAAGTAATGGAAAAAAATCAAAATGAGCTGAAACAAACTCAAGCTGCTCTGGAGAAGAACAAGAAATATGTCGAGGACAATAATGACTTTGAGTATGAAGCTGAAGTTTCATATAAGGATAAGATTCAAATCACTTCAGAATTGTGGCACTTGACCAAAGAGGCGATGTGCTGCACCATCTGTGAGGAAAACTGTCATTACCCAGGATGCTGGTGGGTCACCCTTCTTTAACGGTGCAGTATGATGAAAGATGATCACTGTACAGTGTGCACAAATAAATGCCACTACACCAAACATGTCAAAGAAGCAAAAATATATGAAACAAAGACAAAGAAGGAGAAGAGGAAATATGAAGATTTAAAGGAGGAATATGAGGGGAAGATTGAGGCAGTGTGTCTTTGGTCAAGAAGCTGGAAGAAGAACTGCAAGAATTAGAGAAAGAGAAAATAAAGCTGGTGTTTGAAGCTTTTCACTGTGTGGAAAGTCTGGAGATGATCACACTCAACACTGATTCACTGTTCACACTCCTGCATGTTGACTTTCTGATTGAGAAGCTGAAGGAAATAAATGAACCTGAAAAGGCTGAAATACTGGAAAACATCAAGAAGAGAGCAGGAGAAGAGAATACGGGAGCACTGGGATACATATCATATTTCATAAAGAATGGGAAAAAAAATGAAAGTCAGAACATTAAAAAAAAGTCACCTGGAAAATGCTTTGAAAACAACATCCTGAAATTAGATCAATACTGATTGAATTTAATGATTGTAATTGCACTCTCTCTCTCTCTCTCTCTCTCTCTCTCTCTCTCTCTATATATATATATATATATATATATATATATATATATACACGTGTGTGAGTGTGTGTGTATGTGTGTGTCTTTCGGTGTTAGCAATCCTTTGTTCTTTCAGATGAATGAAACTGAAATTTACAAATGTGGCACTAATTACAAAGGAATATAAAAAGAAAGACATCACAATAATGTAGATCAGGGATGGGTGACTTCAGTCCTGGAGGGCCACTGTCCTGCAGAGTTTATCTCTAACCTGATAAAAACTCTCTGCCTATAGTTTCTACTAATCCTGAAGACCTTGGTTAGCTGATTCAGGTGTGTTTGATTAGGTTTGGAGCTAAACTCACTGAGCAGTGGCCCTCCAGGACCGAAGTTACCCATCCCTGATGTAGATTGATATTCATGCAGTAATACAAAGGGAAACTAAGTCTTTCAAATCAAATTGTTCTTGTACAGGAGTAGGACTTCAATAAATATCTACAATAAATTAGTCAAAGATCAGAGTCTGTCAATGTTTTTTATGTTGTTGTTATAACCTCAAAGCATTGTTTCATAAAGTATAGCACTATAGCCATTAATAAGAGGTGTGTTCGACTTCATGTGGCATTACAGATAGATAGGTAGATAGATGGATCCTGTATGTCCCCTTCTGAACTCCTGACAAGACTAAAATAAAGTTCTCATTTAATGTTTTTAATAAAAACTCTTTCAATATGCAATAGTTTACTTGTAACATCCAGTGAACATATATTGAACATGTTACTGTTTTATAGACTCTGGCACTTGATAACCTTTATGTCAGTCAATAAAAACTTCATGAAAGAAGCATTGATACCGAGCTGTAACTCATGATATAATTGAATTATTTTCATTTGTTACAGACAAACAGACAAGTTCAGGATACAGGGCTGCCAACTTTTGAGTTTTGCTTTGAGTGAGAATTATGGGATTTCCTGAGGTAAATGTAATGTCACATGACATCTCCAACTGTTTCATTGATGTCTTTCCATGGTTGAAACACTGATTGATCTATTGCATGACACATGATACATTTCAGTAAGTTGTACTGTACTTTTCAACACACCTGCTAATATTCATTTGTGTTTACTATTATCATGATCAGTCATGTCACATTTAAGAGCGTCAAAATGCTGTTTTGAATTTCATAATAAAATTGACAGAATTTGAAAGCTGAGACTTTGTTTCATATCAAAAATAACCTGTGCTGTCTCATCTGTCAGTGTTTGTGTCGTCTTTACTCTGTGATTTTTCATTGCGTGAGACAATGGATGTGTGGCTAGAGAGCGTGATACATTCTGCTGCAAGAAGCACAGGATGTGGTCTGAAGTGCACAAAACAAACACTTACATACACAGAAACATGTAACAGGAAAACTGTTACAACGTTATGAGCTCAAGATTTGTATATAATGAACATTTTGTTACTATGATGTAATACTTATTACATTGTTTACTTAGTACAATTATTAAAACAATAATTGAGAGAACTAAACATTTTTACTGCTTCAAGTTGCCTTGAAATTTTTACATTTTCCCAATTTATTTTTACAGTGCATGTTATTTTAAAGATTTTGATCAAATGAATATCATGTACAGTATCAATCAATCAATCAACATTTATTTATATAGCACATTTAAAACAACACTTGTTGAGCCAAAGTGCTTTACATATTAAAAAGGCAATAATACAAAAAATGCCAAAAAAGAAAAAAGAAAGAGCTTAAAAACAGACACAGTACCACAGAAATCAACACAGCCAGTGTTCCAGAAACTAGGGGCAGTTAAAAGCCACAGAATACAGGTGAGACTTCAACATCGATTTAAAACTGACTAAAGAGTCACAAGAGATATTGGCATCATCACTACAACTTAGGGGAAGATACAGCTGGATGTCATCAGCATAGCAATGATAAGCCATGTAAAATTTTTGGCAGATCACACCCACAGGCAGCATATATAAAAAGAATAATACAGGACAAAGACAAGAACCCTGAGGAACTCCTGTGGATATTGACTGTGAGGAAGAAAGGGAATCTCCAAGTTCCCTCAGGGAGCCTGAGATGTTAGCTCTAATGTCACTGATCTTATCTACAAAAAATGGTCTCACATGATATTTTAGAATTAACAGGAAAGGCTAAGCCACCATTATTCAGAGCTGAATTGATTGTACAGAAAAGCACTTCTGGACAGTGCTGATTTTGCGTAATTAGGGCTGAAAAATAGTTCCCTTTCAAGGGAACTCGTGCTGCGTTGAGAGTTTGATGCAATGGGAATGCTCTGCGTGAAGTGCGTCGTGAAGCACTTGTGAAATCAGGAGGGGCGTGGTCAGCGAGGTCTGCAGCGTGAGAGAGAGAGTCGGGAGATGCACGGTGAGTGGATTAAGCATGAATAATGAACACCTGTGTCTGGTTTCAGTGATTGGCGTGGAGAGACCGGATAAAAGGGAGTGGCTGGAGGAAGGGCTAGAGAGAGAGACGGGCTGTGACTAAGGACTGTGAAACCCGGGGAGAAAGCTGACTGCTATGGAGAAAGTGTTACGTTTCGAGTGGACTTTGTATATGCAGCTCAGTAGAGCCGTTTGTGTTGATTTAAAGAGAGTGAATTAAGTAGTCACAGTCCAACCTGACCCCGACCTCTTCCTTCCTTATTGTGAATTTACGAACTTTATTACAGTGCAAATTTCTTGTCTGCATTGTGTGGCTTGGATCTCGCGTTTGCTGAGGCAGCGTGCAGATTATGTGCCTGCAATTCATGTATATACATATATATTTATATTTGGAGGGAACTGTACTATTCCCTTTCTCTCTTGTCCCTATGATCGCATGCAGAGTATACCAGCTTTATTCTTTTTGTATCTCATGTCTGAAGAATTAAACTCATCTGATTTTTGGATGCCTGTTTTATTCACTATAGTCAGCCTTTTCTTTCAGACCGTTCTACTTGTCTGGTTGATTTTGGCTGAATTCAATTCTGAGGAATCGAATGGTGAATTCCCAGGGAGAAATGGATAACCCCTCATCATACGGTGCCCTTTTTTCCTTCGGCGTTATTCGTTGAGGTCTCTTTTGTGTAAGATGGTTCTGAGGACCATTGTTACTGCAAAGGCAGCTTCGGCGAAGAGGCTTTGACATCACTGGTGTCAGACCTCTGAAGGCATCCTTTCTGGGGGGAAATGGATTACATCTCATTTATGGTGCCCATCTCCCTTCAGTGCCCTAAGGGGTCATTCTGCCAACCCCGCCACCTCGTGTGTGTTGGAACGCAGTGGTCTCCAGCGAGCCCATATCTCAGTGTCTGCCCAGAAATGTGGTCTCAAAGCAATCAGTTCAGCTGTTCTCTGCCGGTTCACTGCTTCAGGGCACCAAATTGGTCGCTTGAGCATTACCAGAGACCAGTCTCAAGAGGCTGGTTCTCTTGGCCTCCGGGGAGGGGGGAGTGGTTAACACCTCACATTATGATGCCCGTTTCCCTTCCGTACCATCAGGGGGCCATCCTGCCAACCCCGCCACCTCGTGTGCGTCGGGACGCAGTGGTCTCCGGGGGGCCCACTTCTCAGTGTCCGCCCAGAAATGTAGCGGCATGTTCGCCCCCTCTGATGAGGGTTCCATGTATTGGTTACACAAGTTGTGCCAGAGACCAGTCTTGAGAGGTTGGTACTCTTGGGTACAATAGTCTTCTGGGGTAAGGTGGACCTGAGGGCCATGTTTACCTCTAAGAAGGCTGCATAAGGGCAGTCCTCTCCGAGGAGAAGTGGTTAACACCTCATCATACGGTGTCCATTTTTTCCTCGGTGCCCTCAGGGGGGCCGTTCTGCCAACCCTGCCACCTCGTGTGCTTCAGGATGCAGTGGTCTCCAGCGAGCCCATATCTCAGTGTCCGCCTGATAGCGGTGCTGGGATGCTCACTCCCTCTCAGGAGGGTCCCAGAGCAGTCAGCTCGGTTCTTCCTGCCGGTTCGCCGTTACAGGACACCGAATTGATAGTTCGGGGAGCACCAGAGGCCAGCCTCGAGAGGCTGGTTCCCTTAGTAGAATTTCTGGCAGCGTGAAGCTACTGCCAGATATTTCTCATTGGGTCCTGCAAACAATCGGAAGCGGGATTGCCACCCAGTTCGCGTCGCGCCAGTAGTGGTGGACCCCAGGCAGGCTCTGGTAATGGAACAGGAGGTAAAAACTTTGTTGGGGAAGGAAGCCTTAGAGCATGTGCTTCCGCCCGACAGGGAGTCCGGGTTCTACAGACAGTATTTTATCGTTCCAAAGAACGATGGGTGGTTGCGTCCCCTTTTGGATCTGCGTCTTCTGAACCAGTCAGTTATGAAGCTCAGATTCAAAATGTTAACCTCCAAAGACTGGTTTGTCACAATAGATCTCAAGGGCGCATACTTCCATTTATCCATCCTTCCACAAACACAGGAGGTACCTGAGGTTTGCTTTTGGGGGCGAAGAGTACCAATAGCGGTTTCTTCTGTTTGGTCTAGCTCTATCACCCTGCACTTTCACCAAATGTACGGACGCATGTATGGCTAATTCTAGCTCAGTTACGTCAGTTGGCGGTTCGTCATTGAGATGTCGTTCTCACTCACATAAGAAAGTTGGGGTTGAGGTTGAACGCCAAGAAAAGTGTGTTTTCTCCAGTACAGATGACCATTTTTCTGGGCGTGGTTTGGGACTCTGTTGTGATGCGGGCACAGCTTTCGCCTACTCACATAGAACCTATCCTTTCTACTGTAAACCGAATAAAGCTAGGCCAGCCACTCACTGTGAAGCAGTTCTAAGACTGTTGGGTCTGAAGGCAGCAGCGTCCAACGTGATACATTTGGCCTGTTGTACATGAGACCTCTGCAGTGATGGCTGAGGACCAGGGGGTTTTCTCGGAGGGGAAATCCATTTCACATGATCAAGGTGATGCAGCAGTGCCTACGTGCTTTGGTTATGTGGAAGAAGCCCTGGTTCCTATCCCAAGGTACCATGCTGGGAGCTCTGTGCTGTCGCAGTATACTAACGATGGATGCTTCCCTTACGGGTTGGGGTCCGATCCTGGAGGGTCGTTCGACTCGGGGTATGTGGAAGGAGCACCATCTTTCCTGGCATTTCAATTGCCTGGAAATGTTGGCTGTCTTTCTTGCTCTCAAGAAGTTCCTCCCAGACCTCAGGGTCACCATGTGCTCATCCAGTAAGACAACACATTGGTGGTCGCCTACATGAGTCACCAGGGGGGTTTGGATTCTGCAACTGGTGCACCAAATCCTCCTGTGGTCCCAGGCAAAGCTGCTTTCACTCAGGGCAGCTTATATCCTTGGGGTCCAGAATTTGGGAGCAGACATCCTGTCGAGGCAGGGGTTGAGGCCCGGGGAATGGAGACTCCACCCCAAGGTGGTGGAGCTCATATGGAGGTGCAGATGTGGCTGAGGCTGTGTCTGTACCCTTTTCCCTGATTGTTTTAGTCCTGGGAGGTCTGGAGAGCGGCGTTGTGGAGTGTGGCCTCTGAGGGGGCCAAACTCATAGACTCGGGTATCCCAACATAAGACAGGCACTGGTCAGTATGGCTGCGTGGGTATAGTCATTCCCATTGCGTCAGTCTGCAGATGCTGCGTCGCCCTCCATACTTCCGGCATGCCTGTAATTGACTTGCTTCAGCATATCAGAAGCTGACATTGTTTGGTCTGGGTGTGCTTTATAGCTTCCTGGTCATGACGTCACCCTCCTTCCGTCACGGCATTGGACTGATTTCACAAGTGTTTCAATACGCAATCACGCAGAGCGTTCCTATTGCGTCAAACTCTCGACACAGTCGTAACCAAGACGCTTTCCTTATCAGCTTTAACAAACTGTTGGTAATGATGCATACAGTCTCTGAGAATCTCATAAGAGCTTGTCTCTTTTCCATCTCCTTTCTGCCTGTCTCCATTTTTGCCTAAGTAATCTGCTCTCTACATTAAGCCAGTGATGAAAAACTTTTTTTGATTTCACATTTTTAAAAGGGGCAATAGAGTCCAGAATTCCAGTACACTCAGAATAAAAACCATCAACAAACAAATCTAGATCTGTGCATGATAAGGATGAGTCTGTAATATATAGATGTAAACTGGAGTTAAAAATCTTTGTGAAAGCAGACAATGTTGAATCATTGATGGACCTTACTTGACGACCAAGTGGTGTACCATCTTGTCTAATCATTGAGAAAGCCAGGTTAAAAGTAATAATAGAATGATCGGACAATCCACTGTTTTCTACAACCAGCTCACAGACAGGAATACCCCGTGACAGGACCAAATCCAGTGTATGGCCTTGAACATGAGTAGGTCCCACTACTGACTGCATCAGATTAAAAGTGTCCTGCACTGATAAAAAGTCTTGGATTAGGGGCTTATCCGGACAGCAGACATGTATATTAAAATCACCAAGAACGACAAGGCTGTCACAGCTCATTATCATAGAGGATAAAAATGCAGAGAATTCCCTGATGAAGTCCTAGTTATATTTAGTACGTTTATATAAAAGAGCAAAGGCCACCGGCCAAGTCAGGATCACAATAAAAACCTGCACTTCAAAACTCCCAAACATTACCTCAGAAGCAGGCTTGCATTTAAAGCAACTCCTAAAAATAGTAGCGATACCCCCACCTCGCACCCCAGTCCTAGGAGAGTTCAAGGAGAGAAAGTCAAACGGAGAAGCTTCAGCAAGAAAATCCCAATTGCCCTCCTTGAGCCAAGTCCCAGTCATGAATAGAAAATCCAGGCCTTGTTTAACAAGGCCATCTTCACAGATAAGTCAACAGGAGCGTCATACCGACACGATAAAGGCACATATCCCAAACAACTTAAATGATCAGAATTAAGTTATTTACTATATTTACTATAATTACTTCTTAGAACAGCGTTGAATAATTTTAAACTAGTTTGACTCTGTGTGAAATGTCAGTCTCTGCTGCTCTCTTCTGGTCAATAAAATCCTTAAACAAACTTTAATTTTTAGTTCAAATAATTCCCATTAATTTCAGGGAAATGTTCACTTGATTGATTCAAGATTCAAAACTTTTATTTGTTTGAAGGATGCATGATGATGATCCTCAAGCTCATGCAAATCCTCACATGGGAACTTGAACAGGCAGATGTCCACAGATATGCATCCATGGTTCTGATATGATTCATATAGCTAAAAAGTGTTGAATCATTATCACTTAATGGTTAAAAACTTGAGACACCACCTGCACATTTATAGAATATTGCCGCTATAAGGCACTAGTGAACAATACAAGATGCAGTGAAAGCAATTAACATCATTGTTCATATTGTGACAGCGTTCCAATGAAGACTAAATACTAACATGTAAATTGACATGTTAAACAACACAATAGTTTGGCTAAATTTCAATATCTAGCAAGACTTTAGTCAAACTCTCAAATGATGTATGAACACATTATTGCTTCAATGAAAACAATGTTTATATGAGTATATCACAGACAGACACATTCAGAGTGAACTTAACTATTTTTCTGATTTAATGCATCTTTTCATGTATTCCAGCACTTTGTTGTCTCCTCCTGCTCTCTTCTTGATGTTTTCCAGTGTTTTTACCTTTTCAGGCTCATTTATTTCCTTCAGTTTCTCAATCAGAAAATCAGTGTGTTGAAGTGAGAAAAGTGAATCAGCATTGAGTGCGATCTTCTCCAGAGTACCCACACAGTAAAAAGCATCCATCACCCGCTTTATTTTCTCTTGCTTTAATTCATGTAGCTCTCCTTCCAGCTTCTTGACCAAAGACTCACCATCTCTAACTTTCATCACACTGTCATCATATTCCTTCTTTAAATCTTCATTTGTCTTTTTCTCCTTCTTTGTCTTTGTCACATATATTGTTGCTTCTTTGACATGTTTGCTGTAGTGGCATTTATTTGTGCACACTGTACAGTGATCATCTTTCATCACTTCACACCATGAGAGACCGCTGATCCACCAGCATCCTGGATAGTGACAGTTCTCCTCACAGACGGTGCAGCATGTCGCCACACTGGCTTTAGAGCGATCAATACCAACTCTCTCTTTGTATTTCACTTCAACTTCAAACTCAAAGTTCTTATTTTCTTCAGCAACTTTCTTGTGCTGCTCCAGAGCTTCTTGAGTTTCTTTCAGCTGATTTTGCTTTTGGTCTATCTTTTGAAAATGTTTTATTTTGGAGATATTTTCCTCCAACTGCCTCTGTTGTTGCAACACATCTTGGGTCATCTTTAAGGTTTTTGGTTTTATGTTGTCAAGAAATTTGAAAAATTCTTTAATTTCTCTAGAACTAAGATCCCATGATTGTTTCAGCATTTCATCTTCTTCATCCTCTTCATCAGCAGCGTCTGACTGGCAGTTGTCAAACAGGAAATACACTGGCTGATTCTCATCATCCACTGCACACTTGATTTTAGTCTCTTCAACAGCCGTCAGGACATTTTTAGGGATAGCTCCACGTGAGTGTGTGAAGAGCAGGACAATGTTTTCAGCAATATCTCTTCCAAATAAAGACTGAACAGCATCAAATGTGTATATTTGTCTGTCAGAGAGTCGAGTCTGAGTTGCTTTAATCACCAGACAAACTAGATCTATTTTATCAATCCCTTCAGCAGATTCACTTAATCTAAGCAAACTCATGGCGATCTCTTTATCTTTCTCAATTTGACATGTGTCTCCATATCCTGGAGTGTCGATGATGGTTAGATGGATTGGACTCTCTTGTAGATAAAACCCATAAACAGTGATGCTGGAGGTCTGACTGTGAGCTGATGTTCGGTCACTCTGATCATCTGTGATCTCAAACCAAACCTTGTCTTCTCTCTGAACACCCAACATGTAGTTGATCATCGTGTTGATTAGTTTTGTTTTTCCTGTTCCTGTTTCTCTCCAACCATCAGAATGGTTTTATGGGGTTTGTTTCTGTCTCTTTCTCCAAAAGTCATTTTTCTATATGGTTCAGATTGATCATGAGATTCTGTCCTCAGTTTCAGATGGTATCGAAGAGGAGTCCCCTCCTTTATTACAGTACTTTGATTGATGATTGGATCAAATTTGTGAAATTCTTGTCTGTGCAGAAAACAACATAAAGGCAGACCTTTAGTCATGTAAAAATTAGTACAACTTCATTTGTTATAAAATTGGACCACTTGATCAATAACATCAATATCTTCATAAGAAAACCTAAAAGAAATATATTTTAAAAGAGGAATAAAAAGACATTTGGTTTCAAATTTGACATGTCCAGACACTGGTGATCTATAATTATGATTCACATGTTACATTTTTGGCCACCTAATTAAGTTTTTTTTTTATTATTATTGAAAAAAAAGAAGCTTTGCTTCAGGTGATCCACAGCAAAATATGATAAATAGAGAAGATAACAGATATGATGAACATTCTTTCACATGATAGTTTCAGCTAAGTGATGGTGTTTCTCAATGAAAGAACTTTGTGAATTATTGATTTTTATTTTTTATTTTATTGAGCTTGTATGATCATTTTTGCAGATTTTTAATAAAATATTAGAAGAGAATTGGTAAAGTGTGATTTTAAAGCCTGATTAACAATAAGACATAAAGACTAAAATGACAGTGACTCGTAGTCCTACCCTTCAGTAGAATCTGCCATGACTCTGGATTCGAGGTTTGTAGTCTTCAAGGTAACCGATCAACTTGTTGCTAAGCAAAGTATAAACACATTCAATTTATTTTTCAAAACAGAAAGACATAGGCCTAAACATTAAACTGTACAAAGAATGTATATTGTAAAAAAATATGTTGGAACTTCCAGACTATCCTTTTCTTTGTTCCCATTTCTGTATTGACAAGCACTATTAGCAAATATCTACAATCATAACAGTAACATACACAGCAAGTAAATCTGAGATATTTCAATTCATTACAACATTACTACATCAAAGAGCTTACAGAAGAACAATACAGATTAACTTACAGTATTATTGAAGGGCTTCTTTGTCTAACTCTCTTCAGGCACTCACAGACAGGAAGAAACAGTTGTATTTGTACATTGGCCAACACCCATTTTATTTGAAGCTCACGTGATTTGCTAGAAAGCACCAAATCATCCGGTAGAAAAAAATTGATTTAAGTTTCAAACATGGTTTCAAACATGTAAATCCCAGATAGAAATGTTTATTTGACATTTATTCCTGATGTAGAGTCTGTTGTGAATAATATGAAGGATTTTTTCAAAGTTATTCTTGTGCTGTTTTCCAATAATATGAAGCTTTGAATGAGTTTAATATAAATAAAATGAGGGGAAACAAAATAATCAGTGAACTTTCATTTCTGCTTTAAGCAAAATACATGATTTTGTTTGATAACATAGATAAGTGATAGAAATGAAAATGATACATGTACAGTATCTCACAGAAGTGAGATAAAAAAAACCTCTCACATTTTTGTAAATATTTTATTATATCTTTTCATGTGACAACACTGAACAAAATACACTGTGCTGCAATGTACTGTAGTGAGTGAACAGCTTGTATAAGAGTGTAAATTTGCTGTCCCCTCAAAATAACTCAACACACAACCATTTATGTCTAAACCACTGGCCACAAAACTGAGTAGTTTGAAAATGTCCAAATTGGGCCCAATTTGTGACTCGTTAGAGTTACTAGAGTTACAAGGAGCAGGTGTGTTAAATTTGGTGCTATTGCTCTCACTCTCTCAGACTGGTCACTGGAAGTTAAACATGGCACCTCATGGCAAAGAACTCTCTGAGGATCTGAAAAAAAGAATTGTTTCTCTACATAAAGATGGCGCAGGCAATAAGAAGATTGCCAAGACCCTGAAACTGAGCTGCAGCACAGTGGCCAAGACCATTCAGCGGTTTAATAGAACAGGTTCCACTCAGAACCGGCCTCACCATGGTCGAGCAAAGAGGTTGAGTGCATGTGCTCAGTGTCATATCCATATCCAGAGGTTGTGTATGGGAAATAGACGTATGAGTGCTGCCAGCATTGCTACAGAAGTTGAAGGGGTGGTGGGTCAGCCTGTCAGTGCTCAGACCACACATGTCAGTGCTCAGTGCTCAGGCTCAAACAGCATCAAATTGGTCTGCATGGCTGTCATCCCAGAAGGAGGCCTCTTCTAAAGATGATGTACAAAAAAGCCCACAAACAGTTTGCTGAAGACAAGCAGACTAACAACATGGATTACTGGAACCATATCCTGTAGTCTGATGAGACCAAGAACAATGAATGCCAACATGTACTGTGACATACTGAAACAGAGCATGATCCCTCCCTTCAGAGACTAGGCATTAGGGCAGTTTTCCCAACATGAAAACGACAACCACTGCCTTGCTAAAGAAGCTGAGGGTAAAGGTGATGGACTGGCCAAGCATGCCTCCAGATCTAAACCCTTTTGAGCATCTATGGGACATCCTCAAACGGACGGTGGAGGAGCGCAAGATTTCTAACATCCACCAGCTCTGTGATATCATCATGGAGGAGTGGAAGAGGACTCCAGTGGCAACCTGTGAAGCTCTGGTGAACTCCATGGTTAAGGCAGCGCTGGAAAATAATGGTGGCCACACAAAATATTGACCCTTTGGGTCATTTAGGGGTGTACTCACTTTTGTGGCCAGTGGTTTAAACATTAATAGTTGTGTGTTGAGTTATTTTCAGGGGACAGCAAATTTACTTATACAAGCTGTACACTCACTACTTCACATTGTAACAAAGTGTCATTTCTTCAGTGTTGTCACATGAAAAGATATAATAAAATATTTACAAAAATGTGAGGGGTGCACTTACTTCTGTGAGATACTGTACATAAAAAAGGTTATAATTTTTATTATAGGCTATTTTAAATTGTTATTTTACAAAGCTTATTTTTTCTGACAGTGACGTCTTAACAATTATGATTTAGTTATCAACGATATCATTGTTTTTCATTTGAGCGCTGCATTTTTGTGTCTCACTTAACGGGTGTGTAATGATGTCAACGAACTGGGATCCAATTGCAGACTTTTATTAATAAACAGAATGGTAGTAACAGGCAGAGTCATATACCAGCAAACAGGAATGTCAGAGGAAAAGCAGAGTCGTAACCGTTAAACAGGCAGGTAGATCGAGGCAGGCAGCAGGCAAACAACAGTCCAATAATCCAAAGCAGTAAATCCAAAAGGGCAGGCAGAGAACAATCAGAAAACGGGCAGACAGGCAGAAAACATGACAGGGAAAACAACAACGGTAAACAAACACTCTGAATTGACCACAAAAGCAAATCAAGACTTAGCATTGTCTGTGTGTGTGAGTGGTGCTTAAATAATCCGGATGATAGGCTACAGCTGGCTGGGGTGATCAGTGACAGGGTTCAAGGCTTCTGGGAAATGTAGTGCGCAAATGTAAGTAAGTGTGTGCTAGTGGATAGTGGGAAGTGAAGTCCAGTGGTGAGTGAGTAACAGTCCGGGGTGGAGTGCCCTCTAGTGGTTGTTCTGGGCACTCCAGTTGACAATCCTGAAGGGGTCTGTCCTATCATAACCTACACTGTAAAATTGCAATTTTGATAACAAGCATTATGTAGTGGCCTGGTTCACTGATCTCATCCAGTATCTGATCCCCAATATCAAAAATCTGTTACGCTATTAAATGAATACACCTCACATTACCACTGTGATACAACAAAATATAAAGCAGCTTTGAAACAATCAGTTTTTATTATTATAATTATTATTATTCTCAGCAGTTACATGTACACATTAGGCTTGGGTGGTATCCAAATTTTGATAACGTCAAACCTCCTCCCTATTTTACCTCGGTATATGGTATTACCATGAATAATTAAAAAATTATGACGTAAGGCTCAGACAGCGTCACTGTAATGAATCCGCTCCGTCATCTTTCACCCACTTGCCACCAGAGGTTGCTCTTCCACATCATGGACTCTATTTACGGACTACATTTCCCATAAGCCCCTCACCCAGTCACTGATCACCCTGCCAGCTGTAACACATTACAATCACACCTGATTCACATCTCACCACTATAAGAGTACTACTCACACACACCTACACTGCGAAGTATTGTTTATACCTGTATTGCAATTCTGAGCGTTGTTTCTGCCTGTTTCCTGATCCTGCCTGTTTCCCGTTCTGTTGTGTATCTGCCTGCCTTTTGACCATTTGCCTGGATTATCACTACGAGCCTACCTATTCTTTGCCACTCTGTTTGCTGTTGAGTTGGTCATTGCCTGTCTGACTGCGTCTGTAAATAAAGCTGCACTTGGATCTCATTCGCTGACTTGCCCCTCATTACAGTCACCAAACTGTTGGCATGTGCCTAAACCGTTCAGGAACTGAATACCAAACACTAATACTGAAACAATAACAAAACAACATGCAAAACAATATTAACAACTTTTATTAGCAACAAATAGCAGTTTATAAAAAAGTGCAAACAGTCAAACAGAATTAAATTAAAATAAACATCCAGAACAGTTTTCGAACGTGCACACAAATCAATTAAATTAAATCACACCGCCTGAACAACTTTTTAAAACAAGTAGACCCACAACAGTCAACCAGAGTTGAATTAACATAAACATCCATATTATAAAAATTATTGCAAAGCAATAGGCCTAAATAAAAACTTCCTCTTTCCAGTCTTCTTTCTTTATTTTTAACGAAAACCAAACAGAAATACCTGAATCAATTAAATAAATAAAAATAAACACTGCGAATAGGAGCGAATGGCAAGTGGCATCAAATCTAGTCAAGATTTCTCGCTAGAAAAACCAGCATGTTTACTTTTTCCGGCTTTAACAGGGCACGTTATGGACCGACAAATTTACCTGCGGTGCTGAAAACCCGTTCCGATGGTGAGCTTGTGGCACAGATGCACAGGTACGTTCGTGCCACTCGCGACATCTGGAGAAAATGCCCGGCAACATTTTTCTATCAAAGAAGTGAGTCCTCGTCTCCTTGAGTAACTGGCTCCAAACAGTTATTTCAGCTCCGACTCGGTCCTCTACGGTGACGATGCCAACGGGACCTGTTGTTGGTCCTGTATCAGGAGGCGTTGAAACTGTTGCACTGAGTGAACTCGGGTCCATCCTCGCAGCAGTGAGTGGATGGTGGTTTCGTATACTGAATGTGACCTTAAGTTCGAGGTATTTCCATTTCTTAAATTTGCAAATTGCCTCGTCCGTATTTACCGCCTCTCCCTTCTCGTTCGGCCCTCAAAACCCGAAATACTGCCAAACTGCAGAAGTTGTGTTCTTTTTCGAGACCAGGTCACTCGATGCACGACTCGCCATCCCCCCCCCCCCTTCTTCTCCACGCTGTCACGTGATGAAAACCACGCATATGCATTTTTAAGCATTAAATTATATTTAATATTTAATCCTTGTCTCCTATATAAGTGCATTGTTTTTTTGTTGTTTTTTTTTATGACGGTGTGACGGTATTGAAACTGATACCATTGCTATTTTTAGATCCCGCGGTATACCATATTACCGTATTACCGCCCAAGCCTAGTACACATCAGACATTTTTACAAACAAGATGAGGTAGGTTAAAACAACTCTTGGTTTCCACTTCATAAGTGGCATCGTAAAAAGTTAAAAGAAAAAAAAGGAGAAAAAAATTACATTTTATTTCTTGATCCAGAGGAGAACCTCTTTAACCATGGCACCGCTGCTCCAGACAGTTGTTTGAGTTGACAAACTCTTTAAAATCCTTCATATATCTGACTGTCATTCTGTAGAGTCACAGAGATATTACATTAAAAAATATAAAATTAATAACACCCATATAATCAGAGATTACACTATGAATGAGATGGGTGAATCAGGCCACTCGATAATGTCACCATCAATTGTCACCATCCATAAACAGCTAATGTCACCTAATCACATTTTCTTTTGGTTTTTCTTTTACCATAGCAAACGTACGGTGGCCCAGTAATGCACAAGACAACAAAATTTAAAAAGTAAACACAACGGAATCAAGCCACAACACAACGAAAATGCTCCCGACCAGGAGGCTCTCAGAGCTCTCTGAAGTTAGTTCTCTATTGGTAGGACTAACTTACTACAGGTGAAATAATACCTCCTTGTATGTATTGTCAAAATGTCACCTATAGTTGTTAAACCTCTGAAAAGACGGAGAAGAAAAAGCATCAGACTCGCTGCAGTTTCCCAACTGCAAACTTTGTCGAACCATCTTTCATCACAATTGAAATAAACTTTATGAAACAGCATCAATGGCATCCCTTCTTCATTACACATTTTTAGTTATTTATACACAATAATATATCACTTTAATTATATGTATTATGCAGCATTTGAGAAATATTTTATGAACTATTATAAACTATTTTAAATAACCTGTAATTACTTTCTTTAAATAACGTTAACCATCTCATCTGCAAATTCAAAAATGTCTTACATTCTCTCATTCACTTCCACAGTTCTCAATGTATTTCAAGTCTTTTCAGCAATCACACCTATTAGCACTAGACCAACAGCTTTACACATTAATTACAAAATACGTAACCATTCAACAACCACGTGTGGCCTCGCGCCATTTTGTGGGCCTCGTGCCAGTAAACTCACAATCACTCGTGCATCCCATAACTATTACGTTTTTAAACATCAACACAACACAATCCACATCATGACAGCTGAATAATCTGAACCCTTATATCATTATCACATTATAACATTAAATTACAACCTGAAAAGAGGGAGAAGAAAAAGCATCAGACTCGCTGCAGTTTCCCTACTGCGAACTTTATGTCGAATGAAGAAACCCGCGAGTTCTCCCCCTAGTGCTCCAACAGGCCAGAGCAATCGATGTGCCAAAAGATGAACCAAAATGACGAACAAATCACATAGTTACATATTAAAATTAATTTTAAAGATATGTAGCATGAAAACAGAACTATAAATTGTACATTTCAACCTGTCACATAGTAAGTCAGTCTTACCAACAGGAACTAACAAGCTTTGGAATTTGAACATGTCTGTTTATAAATGTTAAAACAAAGTCATTGTAATGAATACAAGTTATTCGTTTCAGCCACTTGCTGGAATTGGCAGACGTTCGCGCGTCAAATCATTCACAGTTATAAATATGAAGGTATTATGCAAGTAGGTCATATTGAATTAATATTTCATGTCGATATACAATGTTTACGTACTTACATTTACATTTTACATTTAGTCATTTAGCAGACGCTTTTATCCAAAGCGACTTACAAGTGAGGAAAACAAACAAGCGATTCTTCATGAATTGGCAAATAACACAGGAAGTGCTCACAATACAAGTTTCATACATTGCTCAGTACCATAAGCTAGAGTAGGAAGGGAAAGGAAAGGTTTTTTTTTTTTTTTTATGAGGGGATCAAGTGTTCACGGAAGAGATGAGTTTTCAGCTGTCTCTTGAATATTGCCACGGATTCTGCGCTCCTGATGAAAGTAGGGAGATCATTCCACCAGCAGGGAGCAGTGAAGGAGAATGTTCTGGAGAGTGATTTTGTGCCTCTCTGTGACGGTACCACAAGCCTACGCTCCTTTAGTGATCGCAGGCTTCTGGTGGGGATGCAGCGTTGTATCAGTGTGTGGAGGTAGGAAGGTGCAGAGCCTGTGGTGGATCTGTAAGCATCAGCGTTTTGAACTTGATGCGAGCAGCGAGGGGTAGCCAGTGCAGAGAGATGAAGAGGGGCGTGACGTGGGCTCTCTTAGGCTCGTTGAAGACAAGACGAGCAGCAGCGTTCTGGATCATTTGAAGAGGTTTGATTGCACTCGACGGCAGTCCAGCCAGAAGAGCATTGCAGTAATCAAGCCTTGAAATGACCAGGGCCTGGACAAGCAGTTGTGTTGCGTGCTCAGTCAGGAAGGGACGGATTTTCCTGATGTTGCGAAGTGCAAATCTGCATGACCGCGCCGTCTTTGAGATGTGGTCTCTGAAGGTCAGTTGGTCATCGAAGATAACTCCAAGATTTCTGGCCGACTTAGATGGGGTAATGGTGGTTGTACCAAGCTGTATGTTGATGTCGTGTTGTAGGGTAGGAGTGGCAGGGAAGACTAAAAGCTCAGTCTTTGCCAGGTTGAGCTGCAGGTGGTGTTCTTCCATCCACGTGGAGATATCCGCCAGACAGCTTGAGATCCGTGCAGCTACTTAAAGCTAATCATGGTATTAATGTAAGACTGTTGACTCTATAGAACTTTACCAAGCTCCAAGACCCCCCTAGTGGTCGGGAGCATTTCCCTTGTGTTGTGGCTTTATTTCATTGTGTTGAGAACTTATGTTTGCTTTTTTAATTTCATTGTGTTGTGCACTACTGAGCCGCCATACAAACGTATCTTATAAAAAACCAGTTAAAACAGTCAGAAAAAAAAAAAAACTCAAAATGATTGTTGAGCATGGTTTCGTTTTCTAACAAATTTGATCAAATATGTATGCTACATTTAATGGAATACCATCAAATCTTCTGTTATACTACATAAATTGGGGGAGATATATTCCATATACCAGGAGTGATTTGATGCTTTCTTTCAAATCACGTGACCGTCAAAAAGGGGGTGTTGGCCAATGTACAAATACAACTGTTTCTTCCTGTCTTCAAGTACCTGAAGAGAGTTAGACAAAGAAGCACTTGAACAATACTGTAAGTCAATCTGTATTGCTCTTCTGTAGACTCTGTATCTCAGTGTAATAATGTTGTGATCATATTTTGTATTTCTAAATATCTGATAGTTAATATTAGTTGTATTGTATATTGTTTTATTGTAGATATTTGTTAATATCTCGTGCATATAAATTAAGAAATAGGATAAAAGAAAAAGAGAAGATCCCATTGGGAAAAAAAACAACAACATTATAAATTAACAATATAAATTCTGTTTACTGAAATATCTGTTCAGTTTATGTCTTTGTGAACTGGTGATTGTTGTAAAAAAAGATAATTTGTATTTACTTTATCTAGCAATAATTTTTTTGGGAACCTGAAGGACTTTCAATCCTGGAAAAAAGTCATGACAGATTCTAACGAAAAGTAAGAATAATACGCACTGTCATTATATGTGTGCAGATGTCTTCTGAGGCCACAAGTCATTTGGAATACTTTTATAGTGGCTTTTCATCATTTTTTGGAATAAATTATTGTGAAATGCCTGCTTGTTCTAAGTTTTATATTGTTGAGAAATTGTAGGTTCAGAGTTAGAGGTGGGGTTATAGTAGGTGCTCAAAAAATCTATTATAACAACTATCTATTACTGCACTTTCAAGATACAGGAACAGCTGATTAAAGGCTAAAATTAAATGCATAATACACATTAAAAACAAACAAACTTTCTTTAGACATAAATACGAGTGTGGACAATAAATTTTAAAAAGCTTTATGACAAAACATAAAAATGAATTAATGTTCTTTGTTTCAGTGTAGGCAGGGCTCAATTTGAGGGGGGATGCAGAGGATTGGCATCCTCAGATAGCAACTTTGTCTTGGCCCTGTGTCTGCCCACATCTGACTCATGCAGATTAATGCACTCACAGCAATCAGAGAAAACAAATATATAATAAAAGTGAAGTGCACAACTAATGAAAACACCAATCACCATCATGGTAACCTCAAATGAAACAAACATGAGAGTTAAAATAAGAGCTTCTGTAGACGTGTGACAGAAATAAAGTCAGTCTGGTCAGTAATAAGTGAAGCTGGTAATGCTGTTTGTGGAGTTGTAAGCTTTGCCCGTCAGCGTAATGGAGGAAGTCCAATGACCCGGTTGAAGGGATTCTGCGTGTAAGTCTTTCTGGCACTTCTGTAAAAATTACCTTAATTTAATAACATTTTGATTTCCAATTCTTTTTTGACTCCATGAATAATTTAATCTGACTCCAATTGTAAATGACCTCTAATTAGTAATGTACTGTACTGATGTACCGTTAATAGCTGATTGTGCGATTAAAGATGAATTAATTTAGATTTTCAATTATCCTTTTATTAGGGCATTGCATCACTTAGAAAGCTGTATACGGCCGTAATTCGCTTTCACGACAAAAACTCACCATTTTAGAATCTATGTCAGAGGATATAGCATTTGGTAATAATGCAAATTGTGGAATCGCCACCTGCTTATTCGTACAAAAGCGCAGTTTGTTTAGCCACGATGCTATAACATGCTATGTCATGACAGACAGAAATGTAAAAATCTCAATTCATGTGCCACCTGCTCCATTCATTGCGATTTTAGTTCGACCAGAAAGACTCGGGAGGTAAGATAACGTAACAATGATATTTATTAACAATCAGCAAGCAAATATAGTAAGAAAGTTTTTTGGCGTAGGCCCCATCCGTAGCTTAAATCCTGAGGGTTGCGGACTCTGCATTTCTTGCCTGAAGATGAAGGCAGGGGCGTAGCCGACCCTCAGGAGGTATGGACAGGGACCATCCTGGTGGAGGTGGGGAGGATGGAGGTAAAAGTTGACATCGGCATCTGCGAACTCAGACGTGTGTTATTACCGATTTTATATACTACAAGTGTTGGATGATGATTGGTTAGATCTAAACTCAGTGACGTAACATTTGAGTCTTCCTGGCAGAACTTGCGCTAGAGCTTTCGTTGTTACCATATCCTGACGCAGATTTGCGGAAATGTCAAAAGACCTCTTGATCTACCAGTGATAATGATTTCAGAAGAATTCAAAATAAATCAAGATTAACATTTATTGTTTTGCCAGGCAGAATTACATACTAATTGAAAGAATTAACATAAATACACCACACAACTGATCAACCTAAAATACAAAACTTAATTACAAATGTAATATAAAAAGTAAAGTTTCGTAGAATCAGCATACCTGGCAAATAGAGACACACAGCAATTGTGTGGGAAGTTCTGGGTACAGATGCTTCCTTGAGTGGTTTGCCAAGTCCCCTTAAATACCTAAATCTAACAAAAGGACTGTAAACATTTAGCACCCAAATATTCATGCGGCTTTTGTTGGACCTTTTCTCGTGCTCCCAAAAGGTCACACACCTAGTTTTAGGGATGAACAGATCTTTTATTGGGGCATCCCACAACAGAACAACAGGCATTGTTTTCTTTATTCTTATCTGTTATACTGATGTGGGAGAGAAACCATCATACCAATCGCACCAGAGGTATTTATGTTGATGTCACTTCAAACAGCTTTGTGATATTTGCATGACCAGTTGAGACCTAAGGGGAGGGAGAAGATGTGAGGAGTGAGAAATTCAGCATGAGGTGAGGAGATGAGACTGGGTCAGCTGTGCTCTTTCTCGCAGATCTTCTCTTCAGATTAGTGAATTTTATTGTTTTATTACAGGAAAAGAATCTTGAATTCAGACAAAATCCATCCTTACAGTTTGAAAGACTGAAAATATCCAAAGATATTTTCAAATGAACAAAGACATTTGCTTTGATGTCTCAACTCCCTCTCTCATGCTACAAGTGCCATTTGGAAGACAAAAAGGAGCTGATAGTGATCAAGGCCTGTAGGCCAAGATGCCTGTGCATCAGGGGTCTATGAATTGTCACACCTTCAGTACAGTGTCAGTTTGAATGTCTCACATTTGGGTTTCAGTCACATGGAAGATGATTGTTACTGTTGCTCTGTCTCTTCTTTTGACTCTCTGCTCTCTTGCTCTCCTCTTTGATTCTCTGCCCTTTTTCTTGGACACTCTATGTCTCTCTCTGAAGGAGGGAACGGAGAACGGAGACGTTACGTCAAACTGACGTAATGGGGTCTCGCTTGGGAGACCAATCACCTCCAAGTGGTACAAAATGAGTCAATGAGAATTGGCCAGTGAAATTTACATGCCGGGCCCCTACATCCGGGTATAAATAGAGCTGGCATACTCACTTTCATTCATATTTTGCTGAGGAGCTGAGATACTGATCCCAGCCGTTCAGCGGTGACTCAGTGCTATGGCAAGGGGACGTAACATCTCTGTTCCCACCTTCAGGGAACGGGGGTTACATTAGTAACCTAGATGTTCCCATTCAGTCAGTCACGTTCGACGTTACGTCGAACTGACGTAATCTGATCCAATGGAAAACGCCATAGCAACTGAACCACGTCACAAGCATTGGGGAGGCAGATGCTGGCATGCTTTTGGCGTGCCCCAAGCAAGTGCTACCGGAAATGTCGTAACCCTCCAGCGCCCGAAGTAGGCCCTAAGATGTCTTCCATTCCAGTGGGATGGAGAGGACTGGGTCTTACTCAGAAGATGGTCGAAGCTGTTGTTCCTTACCCCAAGGGAAGAGTGCTTCGGACTCAATTCACACGTTTTTTTTCAGCCGTGACCAAAACACCAGGAACACCCTTTTAGGGAAGCTACGGAGACCACACCCTGCCCAAAGGGAGGTAACGTGTGGAGCACATATGCACTGACCTACTGGACAGTATCTGCATATGGAGAGCTCCCTGAGGTATGTCCTGCCCAAGTTTGAGGAGGAACGGCACACTTCAGGGGCAGGACTGAGCCACCCAGGGGAAGACACAGGTTTACCATTAGGGACATACACATATGGGATTACCCGCAGGGAATCACAACATATGGGCATCTAGCCCAGTACAAGGACTGACCACTGGGGCATGTACACGAGTACTGGACCTGGCGTCTGACGCCTCTGCCGCGTCTGACTGCCGAAGGATGCAGGAGGAACTCGACAGGGTTCACCAACTGGGGAAGTGAACTGAGGAGCAGACAAGCGCTCATATCTCCTTGTGAAAGGAGAATGGCGCAGCAAACGGACTCCCGTGGTTATCTAGCTGTACACAGCACACAGGAGGACACCGAGTCCACTCGGAGGTTATAAAACCTGGAGAATGTGTTCGGTGTCGCCCAGCCCGCAGCTCTGCAGATGTCTGCCAGAGAGGCGCTGCGTGCCAACACCCAGGAGGAGGCAACACCCCGAGTGGAGTGTGCTCTCACCCCTAGGGGGCACGGCTCACCTTGGGAATGGTACGCCAAGGCGATGGCATCCACTATCCAGTGGGCCAACCTCTGTTTGGAGACAGCCTTCCCTTTCTGCTGTCTTCCAAAGCAGACAAAGAGCTGCTCGGAGCTTCTTAAGTGCTGCGTGCGATCTACGTAAGCACACAGAGCGCGAACAGGACACAACAACGCAAGGGCTCGTTCTGCCTCCTCCAGGGGCAGCGCTTGCTGGTTCACCACCTGGTCCCGGAAGGGAGTGGTGGGAACCTTGGGCACTTATGCAGGCCGGGGTCTCAAGATGACGTGAGACAAAGCCGGCCCAAATTCCAGGCACACTTCACTGACCGAAAATGCTTACAGGTCCCCTACCCTCTTAAAGGAAGCTAACGCAGTCAGGAGCACTGTCTTTAGAGACAGATGTTTCAGCTCAGTTGACTCGAGGGGCTCAGGGGGAGGGTTTAGCCTCCTAGCACCTCTCGGGAACCTGATGATCAGATCGTGCTTCTCCGTCACAGACACAGCCCGATGGGTAGGACCTGATACTGGTATTCCCGACCCTCGAACACAAAACGTAGAAATGGTCTGTGTCGAGGGAGGATCGAGACATGGAAGTACGCATCCTTCAGGTCGATAGCTGCAAACCAATCTTGAGTGCGAACACACGTGAGAATGCATTTCAGCGTGAGCATCTTGAATGGGAGCTTGTGAAGGGCCTGATTCAAGACACGAGGGGCTGTAAAACTCTGACTTCATCTCGGCTTGTGGGACAGGCTCTATTGCATTCTTCACCAACAGAACTGCAATCTCCTCTCGCAGGACAGTGGTGTCTCTGCCTGCCACTAAGGTGGACAGGACGCCTCTAAACCTGGGGGGACGCCTGGCGAACTGAATCGCGTAGCCGAGACTGACTGTTCGAATGAGCCAACGGGACGGGCTGGGAAGGCCTAGCCAGGCCCCCAGACACTGTATGAGTGGCACCACCAGAACACCAGAAGTACCCGCGGGGGGGTAGCATGGAGCACTGAAGCCCCACCTGGGAAGCAGGCCTCCTGAGGTAGAGGCAGTGAGTAATGTGAACTCACTTGGCTCCTTGTGTCCTGTGAGGCTGAGGGCCAGTCCCAAGAGGGACGGTAGCAAGATGTGACTAAGGGCCTCAGTCTGCTTCTGTACTGCCGAGAACTGCTGGGCGAAGTCCCAGACAGTGTCGCCGAAGAGGCCGGCCTGGGAAATGGGGGCGTCGAGAAAGCGAACTTTGTCGGCGTCCTTCATTTCAGTCAGGTCCAACAAGAGATGGCGCTCCTGGACCACCAGGGTGGACACCGTCTGTCCCAGGGCATGTGCTGTGACTTTCGTCGCAGCGCACAGTTCTTGCAACGGCCCTGGGTCAGAACTACCCTCGTGCAGCTCTTTCAGAGCTTTTGCCTGGTGGACCTGCACGATGGCCATGGCGGTGGCTGTGAACCATGTCCCGCACCCAGAAACCGATCATCCAGCCGCTAGCGCTCGGGGCAAGGTGGAGGGTTCCACTCGAGCCGATGCCCGCAGCGGCCCAAGCCAGCATAGCCGTGGGCTCTGCATTGGATTCAGCCTGCACGACCACCCCGGGGATGGGGGGGTGGGGGCGGTGGAAGTTTGGCTTCATCGTCATCTGCAGAGGACAACAGCTCACTCCCCGATGCAGCGAGCGACATCTGATCCTCATCCGGAGAGCCGAATGAGATACGGGGCACCTCACAAGGGGGACCCGCACCAGCACACTGCAACTCGACGGCACATGGTGTTACCGAGGAGCGGCCCCGACAAAGAGGCTCCCACTGTCACCCTCAGATCTTCCAGAGTGCTAACCAGACCCGCGGCTTTCCCTTGAAAAGCCATGGGTGGCTGGGTAGCATCAGAGGAGACCCGTCCTTCTGTGTTAAAGTCGCGATCTTAACACCAACATGGACATGCTCTCGCAGTGAGAGCATGTACCATTCACGAGCACTGACTCAGTGTGTTGTTTACCCAGACACGTCAGACAGTGATCGTGGCCGTCAGATGAGGTCAGGAAACGACTGCATCCAGAAACACACGAGCGAAAAGACATCTTGAAAAAGACGCTTTATACCTGTGTTGCTCTTTTGTGAACTGCCCCGCAGCTGGAACACTGAGGGATGAAATGCAGTGCTGTCGTTCCACACCAGCGCTCCGTGCACACCACCGCTGCTGTGTTATCCGACCACCCGAGAGTCAAAGAGCTCGAGGAAATTGAATCAGCAATTAGAATTGCTTTTTTCGGGAGCTTGTCCCAGTAGCAATTAAAACTGCTGTTTTCGCTCTGTTTCGATGCACCAGCTTGAGGAGAGAGAGAAGATCAGTCATCCGATCGGCTCTGAAGCAAAAGTTTGAATGAAAGTGAGTATGCCGGCTCTATTTAAACCCGGATGCCGGGGGAGGGGCCCGGTATGTAAATCTCACTGGCCAATTCTCATTGGCTCATTTTGTACCTCTTGGAGGTGATTGGGCTCCCAAGCGAGACCCCATTACGTCAGTCCGACGTAACGTCGAACGTGACTGACTGAATGGGAATCACCCTTACAGAGTTGATGAATCAGATCTTCAGAGATTTAATTTCTTTTATCTTCAGTTGATTTCATCTAAGGCAGTGACTGAAGTCAGTTGTAGTTCTTGTGTTTCTGCTCGTCTCTTTTTTCTGTTATTTGCTTTCCTTCAGTGATTCTGCTTGTTAACAGTCTTGTTAGCATGTGGTCACCCTATCTATAAATATTATATACTATTTTGTGGGATAAGCTCCAGTTGTTTTATTTCTTTGCTCTTGGCTGACATGTGGCATTACTATGGCCTGCTTGTGGTCCAGATCTCTCAAACAGGAGCGGTCATTCATGACAAGTGTCATCATTCCACACCACATGTGACTTAGGTCATCATTCTACATGTGCCAGATGTGGGCCGGATGTGGGCCGACACAAAGTTGCTATCTGGGATACAAATTGTCAAACTTCATAATCAATCATTCTACAATTTTACCCCAGGGGATATTCATACGTTATATGAAAAATATGCCAAATATGTCAGGGGTCAAAAGTCATCATCCATCATTTTGACATTGTGTCCCCCCTCTATTCTCTCTAACCCATTAGAGATTAATATTGGCATCCTCAGATAGCAACTTTGTCTTGGCCCTGTGTCTGCCCACATCTGACTCATGCAGATTAATGCACTCACAGCAATCAGAGAAAACAAATATATAATAAAAGTTAAGTGCACAACTAATGAAAACACCAATCACCATCATGGTAACCTCAAATGAAACAAACATGAGAGTTAAAATAAGAGCTTCTGTAGACGTGTGACAGAAATAAAGTCAGTCTGGTCAGTAATAAGTGAAGCTGGTAATGCTGTTTGTGGAGTTGTAAGCTTTGCCCGTCAGCGTAATGGAGGAAGTCCAATGACCCGGTTGAAGGGATTCTGCGTGTAAGTCTTTCTGGCACTTCTGTAAAAATGACCTTAATTTAATAACATTTTGATTTCCAATTCTTTTTTGACTCCATGAATAATTTAATCTGACTCCAATTGTAAATGACCTCTAATTAGTAATGTACTGTACTGATGTACCGTTAATAGCTGATTGTGCGATTAAAGATGAATTAATTTAGATCTTTGGTTATTTAAGTTCTCTTATTTTCAATTATCCTTTTATTAGGGCATTGCATCACTTAGAAAGCTGTATACGGCCGTAATTCGCTTTCACGACAAAAACTCCCCATTTTAGAATCTATGTCAGAGGATATAGCATTTGGTAATAATGCAAATTGTGGAATCGCCACCTGCTTATTCGTACAAAAGCGCAGTTTGTTTAGCCACGATGCTATAACATGCTATGTCATGACAGACAGAAATGTAAAAATCTCAATTCATGTGCCACCTGCTCCATTCATTGCGATTTTAGTTCGACCAGAAAGACTCGGGAGGTAAGATAACGTAACAATGATATTTATTAACAATCAGCAAGCAAATATAGTAAGAAAGTTTTTTGGCGTAGGCCCCATCCGTAGCTTAAATCCTGAGGGTTGCGGACTCTGCATTTCTTGCCTGAAGATGAAGGCAGGGGCGTAGCCGACCCTCAGGAGGTATGGACAGGGACCATCCTGGTGGAGGTGGGGAGGATGGAGGTAAAAGTTGACATCGGCATCTGCGAACTCAGACGTGTGTTATTACCGATTTTATATACTACAAGTGTTGGATGATGATTGGTTAGATCTAAACTCAGTGACGTAACATTTGAGTCTTCCTGGCAGAACTTGCGCTAGAGCTTTCGTTGTTACCATATCCTGACGCAGATTTGCGGAAATGTCAAAAGACCTCTTGATCTACCAGTGATAATGATTTCAGAAGAATTCAAAATAAATCAAGATTAACATTTATTGTTTTGCCAGGCAGAATTACATACTAATTGAAAGAATTAACATAAATACACCACACAACTGATCAACCTAAAATACAAAACTTAATTACAAATGTAATATAAAAAGTAAAGTTTCGTAGAATCAGCATACCTGGCAAATAGAGACACACAGCAATTGTGTGGGAAGTTCTGGGTACAGATGCTTCCTTGAGTGGTTTGCCAAGTCCCCTTAAATACCTAAATCTAACAAAAGGACTGTAAACATTTAGCACCCAAATATTCATGCGGCTTTTGTTGGACCTTTTCTCGTGCTCCCAAAAGGTCACACACCTAGTTTTAGGGATGAACAGATCTTTTATTGGGGCATCCCACAACAGAACAACAGGCATTGTTTTCTTTATTCTTATCTGTTATACTGATGTGGGAGAGAAACCATCATACCAATCGCACCAGAGGTATTTATGTTGATGTCACTTCAAACAGCTTTGTGATATTTGCATGACCAGTTGAGACCTAAGGGGAGGGAGAAGATGTGAGGAGTGAGAAATTCAGCATGAGGTGAGGAGATGAGACTGGGTCAGCTGTGCTCTTTCTCGCAGATCTTCTCTTCAGATTAGTGAATTTTATTGTTTTATTACAGGAAAAGAATCTTGAATTCAGACAAAATCCATCCTTACAGTTTGAAAGACTGAAAATATCCAAAGATATTTTCAAATGAACAAAGACATTTGCTTTGATGTCTCAACTCCCTCTCTCATGCTACAAGTGCCATTTGGAAGACAAAAAGGAGCTGATAGTGATCAAGGCCTGTAGGCCAAGATGCCTGTGCATCAGGGGTCTATGAATTGTCACACCTTCAGTACAGTGTCAGTTTGAATGTCTCACATTTGGGTTTCAGTCACATGGAAGATGATTGTTACTGTTGCTCTGTCTCTTCTTTTGACTCTCTGCTCTCTTGCTCTCCTCTTTGATTCTCTGCCCTTTTTCTTGGACACTCTATGTCTCTCTCTGAAGGAGGGAACGGAGAACGGAGACGTTACGTCAAACTGACGTAATGGGGTCTCGCTTGGGAGACCAATCACCTCCAAGTGGTACAAAATGAGTCAATGAGAATTGGCCAGTGAAATTTACATGCCGGGCCCCTACATCCGGGTATAAATAGAGCTGGCATACTCACTTTCATTCATATTTTGCTGAGGAGCTGAGATACTGATCCCAGCCGTTCAGCGGTGACTCAGTGCTATGGCAAGGGGACGTAACATCTCTGTTCCCACCTTCAGGGAACGGGGGTTACATTAGTAACCTAGATGTTCCCATTCAGTCAGTCACGTTCGACGTTACGTCGAACTGACGTAATCTGATCCAATGGAAAACGCCATAGCAACTGAACCACGTCACAAGCATTGGGGAGGCAGATGCTGGCATGCTTTTGGCGTGCCCCAAGCAAGTGCTACCGGAAATGTCGTAACCCTCCAGCGCCCGAAGTAGGCCCTAAGATGTCTTCCATTCCAGTGGGATGGAGAGGACTGGGTCTTACTCAGAAGATGGTCGAAGCTGTTGTTCCTTACCCCAAGGGAAGAGTGCTTCGGACTCAATTCACACGTTTTTTTCAGCCGTGACCAAAACACCAGGAACACCCTTTTAGGGAAGCTACGGAGACCACACCCTGCCCAAAGGGAGGTAACGTGTGGAGCACATATGCACTGACCTACTGGACAGTATCTGCATATGGAGAGCTCCCTGAGGTATGTCCTGCCCAAGTTTGAGGAGGAACGGCACACTTCAGGGGCAGGACTGAGCCACCCAGGGGAAGACACAGGTTTACCATTAGGGACATACACATATGGGATTACCCGCAGGGAATCACAACATATGGGCATCTAGCCCAGTACAAGGACTGACCACTGGGGCATGTACACGAGTACTGGACCTGGCGTCTGACGCCTCTGCCGCGTCTGACTGCCGAAGGATGCAGGAGGAACTCGACAGGGTTCACCAACTGGGGAAGTGAACTGAGGAGCAGACAAGCGCTCATATCTCCTTGTGAAAGGAGAATGGCGCAGCAAACGGACTCCCGTGGTTATCTAGCTGTACACAGCACACAGGAGGACACCGAGTCCACTCGGAGGTTATAAAACCTGGAGAATGTGTTCGGTGTCGCCCAGCCCGCAGCTCTGCAGATGTCTGCCAGAGAGGCGCTGCGTGCCAACACCCAGGAGGAGGCAACACCCCGAGTGGAGTGTGCTCTCACCCCTAGGGGGCACGGCTCACCTTGGGAATGGTACGCCAAGGCGATGGCATCCACTATCCAGTGGGCCAACCTCTGTTTGGAGACAGCCTTCCCTTTCTGCTGTCTTCCAAAGCAGACAAAGAGCTGCTCGGAGCTTCTTAAGTGCTGCGTGCGATCTACGTAAGCACACAGAGCGCGAACAGGACACAACAACGCAAGGGCTCGTTCTGCCTCCTCCAGGGGCAGCGCTTGCTGGTTCACCACCTGGTCCCGGAAGGGAGTGGTGGGAACCTTGGGCACTTATGCAGGCCGGGGTCTCAAGATGACGTGAGACAAAGCCGGCCCAAATTCCAGGCACACTTCACTGACCGAAAATGCTTACAGGTCCCCTACCCTCTTAAAGGAAGCTAACGCAGTCAGGAGCACTGTCTTTAGAGACAGATGTTTCAGCTCAGTTGACTCGAGGGGCTCAGGGGGAGGGTTTAGCCTCCTAGCACCTCTCGGGAACCTGATGATCAGATCGTGCTTCTCCGTCACAGACACAGCCCGATGGGTAGGACCTGATACTGGTATTCCCGACCCTCGAACACAAAACGTAGAAATGGTCTGTGTCGAGGGAGGATCGAGACATGGAAGTACGCATCCTTCAGGTCGATAGCTGCAAACCAATCTTGAGTGCGAACACACGTGAGAATGCATTTCAGCGTGAGCATCTTGAATGGGAGCTTGTGAAGGGCCTGATTCAAGACACGAGGGGCTGTAAAACTCTGACTTCATCTCGGCTTGTGGGACAGGCTCTATTGCATTCTTCACCAACAGAACTGCAATCTCCTCTCGCAGGACAGTGGTGTCTCTGCCTGCCACTAAGGTGGACAGGACGCCTCTAAACCTGGGGGGACGCCTGGCGAACTGAATCGCGTAGCCGAGACTGACTGTTCGAATGAGCCAACGGGACGGGCTGGGAAGGCCTAGCCAGGCCCCCAGACACTGTATGAGTGGCACCACCAGAACACCAGAAGTACCCGCGGGGGGGTAGCATGGAGCACTGAAGCCCCACCTGGGAAGCAGGCCTCCTGAGGTAGAGGCAGTGAGTAATGTGAACTCACTTGGCTCCTTGTGTCCTGTGAGGCTGAGGGCCAGTCCCAAGAGGGACGGTAGCAAGATGTGACTAAGGGCCTCAGTCTGCTTCTGTACTGCCGAGAACTGCTGGGCGAAGTCCCAGACAGTGTCGCCGAAGAGGCCGGCCTGGGAAATGGGGGCGTCGAGAAAGCGAACTTTGTCGGCGTCCTTCATTTCAGTCAGGTCCAACAAGAGATGGCGCTCCTGGACCACCAGGGTGGACACCGTCTGTCCCAGGGCATGTGCTGTGACTTTCGTCGCAGCGCACAGTTCTTGCAACGGCCCTGGGTCAGAACTACCCTCGTGCAGCTCTTTCAGAGCTTTTGCCTGGTGGACCTGCACGATGGCCATGGCGGTGGCTGTGAACCATGTCCCGCACCCAGAAACCGATCATCCAGCCGCTAGCGCTCGGGGCAAGGTGGAGGGTTCCACTCGAGCCCGATGCCCGCAGCGGCCCAAGCCAGCATAGCCGTGGGCTCTGCATTGGATTCAGCCTGCACGACCACCCCGGGGATGGGGGGGTGGGGGCGGTGGAAGTTTGGCTTCATCGTCATCTGCAGAGGACAACAGCTCACTCCCCGATGCAGCGAGCGACATCTGATCCTCATCCGGAGAGCCGAATGAGATACGGGGCACCTCACAAGGGGGACCCGCACCAGCACACTGCAACTCGACGGCACATGGTGTTACCGAGGAGCGGCCCCCGACAAAGAGGCTCCCACTGTCACCCTCAGATCTTCCAGAGTGCTAACCAGACCCGCGGCTTTCCCTTGAAAAGCCATGGGTGGCTGGGTAGCATCAGAGGAGACCCGTCCTTCTGTGTTAAAGTCGCGATCTTAACACCAACATGGACATGCTCTCGCAGTGAGAGCATGTACCATTCACGAGCACTGACTCAGTGTGTTGTTTACCCAGACACGTCAGACAGTGATCGTGGCCGTCAGATGAGGTCAGGAAACGACTGCATCCAGAAACACACGAGCGAAAAGACATCTTGAAAAAGACGCTTTATACCTGTGTTGCTCTTTTGTGAACTGCCCCGCAGCTGGAACACTGAGGGATGAAATGCAGTGCTGTCGTTCCACACCAGCGCTCCGTGCACACCACCGCTGCTGTGTTATCCGACCACCCGAGAGTCAAAGAGCTCGAGGAAATTGAATCAGCAATTAGAATTGCTTTTTTCGGGAGCTTGTCCCAGTAGCAATTAAAACTGCTGTTTTCGCTCTGTTTCGATGCACCAGCTTGAGGAGAGAGAGAAGATCAGTCATCCGATCGGCTCTGAAGCAAAAGTTTGAATGAAAGTGAGTATGCCGGCTCTATTTAAACCCGGATGCCGGGGGAGGGGCCCGGTATGTAAATCTCACTGGCCAATTCTCATTGGCTCATTTTGTACCTCTTGGAGGTGATTGGGCTCCCAAGCGAGACCCCATTACGTCAGTCCGACGTAACGTCGAACGTGACTGACTGAATGGGAATCACCCTTACAGAGTTGATGAATCAGATCTTCAGAGATTTAATTTCTTTTATCTTCAGTTGATTTCATCTAAGGCAGTGACTGAAGTCAGTTGTAGTTCTTGTGTTTCTGCTCGTCTCTTTTTTCTGTTATTTGCTTTCCTTCAGTGATTCTGCTTGTTAACAGTCTTGTTAGCATGTGGTCACCCTATCTATAAATATTATATACTATTTTGTGGGATAAGCTCCAGTTGTTTTATTTCTTTGCTCTTGGCTGACATGTGGCATTACTATGGCCTGCTTGTGGTCCAGATCTCTCAAACAGGAGCGGTCATTCATGACAAGTGTCATCATTCCACACCACATGTGACTTAGGTCATCATTCTACATGTGCCAGATGTGGGCCGGATGTGGGCCGACACAAAGTTGCTATCTGGGATACAAATTGTCAAACTTCATAATCAATCATTCTACAATTTTACCCCAGGGGATATTCATACGTTATATGAAAAATATGCCAAATATGTCAGGGGTCAAAAGTCATCATCCATCATTTTGACATTGTGTCCCCCCTCTATTCTCTCTAACCCATTAGAGATTAATATTGGCATCCTCAGATAGCAACTTTGTCTTGGCCCTGTGTCTGCCCACATCTGACTCATGCAGATTAATGCACTCACAGCAATCAGAGAAAACAAATATATAATAAAAGTTAAGTGCACAACTAATGAAAACACCAATCACCATCATGGTAACCTCAAATGAAACAAACATGAGAGTTAAAATAAGAGCTTCTGTAGACGTGTGACAGAAATAAAGTCAGTCTGGTCAGTAATAAGTGAAGCTGGTAATGCTGTTTGTGGAGTTGTAAGCTTTGCCCGTCAGCGTAATGGAGGAAGTCCAATGACCCGGTTGAAGGGATTCTGCGTGTAAGTCTTTCTGGCACTTCTGTAAAAATGACCTTAATTTAATAACATTTTGATTTCCAATTCTTTTTTGACTCCATGAATAATTTAATCTGACTCCAATTGTAAATGACCTCTAATTAGTAATGTACTGTACTGATGTACCGTTAATAGCTGATTGTGCGATTAAAGATGAATTAATTTAGATCTTTGGTTATTTAAGTTCTCTTATTTTCAATTATCCTTTTATTAGGGCATTGCATCACTTAGAAAGCTGTATACGGCCGTAATTCGCTTTCACGACAAAAACTCCCCATTTTAGAATCTATGTCAGAGGATATAGCATTTGGTAATAATGCAAATTGTGGAATCGCCACCTGCTTATTCGTACAAAAGCGCAGTTTGTTTAGCCACGATGCTATAACATGCTATGTCATGACAGACAGAAATGTAAAAATCTCAATTCATGTGCCACCTGCTCCATTCATTGCGATTTTAGTTCGACCAGAAAGACTCGGGAGGTAAGATAACGTAACAATGATATTTATTAACAATCAGCAAGCAAATATAGTAAGAAAGTTTTTTGGCGTAGGCCCCATCCGTAGCTTAAATCCTGAGGGTTGCGGACTCTGCATTTCTTGCCTGAAGATGAAGGCAGGGGCGTAGCCGACCCTCAGGAGGTATGGACAGGGACCATCCTGGTGGAGGTGGGGAGGATGGAGGTAAAAGTTGACATCGGCATCTGCGAACTCAGACGTGTGTTATTACCGATTTTATATACTACAAGTGTTGGATGATGATTGGTTAGATCTAAACTCAGTGACGTAACATTTGAGTCTTCCTGGCAGAACTTGCGCTAGAGCTTTCGTTGTTACCATATCCTGACGCAGATTTGCGGAAATGTCAAAAGACCTCTTGATCTACCAGTGATAATGATTTCAGAAGAATTCAAAATAAATCAAGATTAACATTTATTGTTTTGCCAGGCAGAATTACATACTAATTGAAAGAATTAACATAAATACACCACACAACTGATCAACCTAAAATACAAAACTTAATTACAAATGTAATATAAAAAGTAAAGTTTCGTAGAATCAGCATACCTGGCAAATAGAGACACACAGCAATTGTGTGGGAAGTTCTGGGTACAGATGCTTCCTTGAGTGGTTTGCCAAGTCCCCTTAAATACCTAAATCTAACAAAAGGACTGTAAACATTTAGCACCCAAATATTCATGCGGCTTTTGTTGGACCTTTTCTCGTGCTCCCAAAAGGTCACACACCTAGTTTTAGGGATGAACAGATCTTTTATTGGGGCATCCCACAACAGAACAACAGGCATTGTTTTCTTTATTCTTATCTGTTATACTGATGTGGGAGAGAAACCATCATACCAATCGCACCAGAGGTATTTATGTTGATGTCACTTCAAACAGCTTTGTGATATTTGCATGACCAGTTGAGACCTAAGGGGAGGGAGAAGATGTGAGGAGTGAGAAATTCAGCATGAGGTGAGGAGATGAGACTGGGTCAGCTGTGCTCTTTCTCGCAGATCTTCTCTTCAGATTAGTGAATTTTATTGTTTTATTACAGGAAAAGAATCTTGAATTCAGACAAAATCCATCCTTACAGTTTGAAAGACTGAAAATATCCAAAGATATTTTCAAATGAACAAAGACATTTGCTTTGATGTCTCAACTCCCTCTCTCATGCTACAAGTGCCATTTGGAAGACAAAAAGGAGCTGATAGTGATCAAGGCCTGTAGGCCAAGATGCCTGTGCATCAGGGGTCTATGAATTGTCACACCTTCAGTACAGTGTCAGTTTGAATGTCTCACATTTGGGTTTCAGTCACATGGAAGATGATTGTTACTGTTGCTCTGTCTCTTCTTTTGACTCTCTGCTCTCTTGCTCTCCTCTTGATTCTCTGCCCTTTTTCTTGGACACTCTATGTCTCTCTCTGAAGGAGGGAACGGAGAACGGAGACGTTACGTCAAACTGACGTAATGGGGTCTCGCTTGGGAGACCAATCACCTCCAAGTGGTACAAAATGAGTCAATGAGAATTGGCCAGTGAAATTTACATGCCGGGCCCCTACATCCGGGTATAAATAGAGCTGGCATACTCACTTTCATTCATATTTTGCTGAGGAGCTGAGATACTGATCCCAGCCGTTCAGCGGTGACTCAGTGCTATGGCAAGGGGACGTAACATCTCTATTCCCACCTTCAGGGAACGGGGGTTACATTAGTAACCTAGATGTTCCCATTCAGTCAGTCACGTTCGACGTTACGTCGAACTGACGTAATCTGATCCAATGGAAAACGCCATAGCAACTGAACCACGTCACAAGCATTGGGGAGGCAGATGCTGGCATGCTTTTGGCGTGCCCCAAGCAAGTGCTACCGGAAATGTCGTAACCCTCCAGCGCCCGAAGTAGGCCCTAAGATGTCTTCCATTCCAGTGGGATGGAGAGGACTGGGTCTTACTCAGAAGATGGTCGAAGCTGTTGTTCCTTACCCCAAGGGAAGAGTGCTTCGGACTCAATTCACACGTTTTTTTCAGCCGTGACCAAAACACCAGGAACACCCTTTTAGGGAAGCTACGGAGACCACACCCTGCCCAAAGGGAGGTAACGTGTGGAGCACATATGCACTGACCTACTGGACAGTATCTGCATATGGAGAGCTCCCTGAGGTATGTCCTGCCCAAGTTTGAGGAGGAACGGCACACTTCAGGGGCAGGACTGAGCCACCCAGGGGAAGACACAGGTTTACCATTAGGGACATACACATATGGGATTACCCGCAGGGAATCACAACATATGGGCATCTAGCCCAGTACAAGGACTGACCACTGGGGCATGTACACGAGTACTGGACCTGGCGTCTGACGCCTCTGCCGCGTCTGACTGCCGAAGGATGCAGGAGGAACTCGACAGGGTTCACCAACTGGGGAAGTGAACTGAGGAGCAGACAAGCGCTCATATCTCCTTGTGAAAGGAGAATGGCGCAGCAAACGGACTCCCGTGGTTATCTAGCTGTACACAGCACACAGGAGGACACCGAGTCCACTCGGAGGTTATAAAACCTGGAGAATGTGTTCGGTGTCGCCCAGCCCGCAGCTCTGCAGATGTCTGCCAGAGAGGCGCTGCGTGCCAACACCCAGGAGGAGGCAACACCCCGAGTGGAGTGTGCTCTCACCCCTAGGGGGCACGGCTCACCTTGGGAATGGTACGCCAAGGCGATGGCATCCACTATCCAGTGGGCCAACCTCTGTTTGGAGACAGCCTTCCCTTTCTGCTGTCTTCCAAAGCAGACAAAGAGCTGCTCGGAGCTTCTTAAGTGCTGCGTGCGATCTACGTAAGCACACAGAGCGCGAACAGGACACAACAACGCAAGGGCTCGTTCTGCCTCCTCCAGGGGCAGCGCTTGCTGGTTCACCACCTGGTCCCGGAAGGGAGTGGTGGGAACCTTGGGCACTTATGCAGGCCGGGGTCTCAAGATGACGTGAGACAAAGCCGGCCCAAATTCCAGGCACACTTCACTGACCGAAAATGCTTACAGGTCCCCTACCCTCTTAAAGGAAGCTAACGCAGTCAGGAGCACTGTCTTTAGAGACAGATGTTTCAGCTCAGTTGACTCGAGGGGCTCAGGGGGAGGGTTTAGCCTCCTAGCACCTCTCGGGAACCTGATGATCAGATCGTGCTTCTCCGTCACAGACACAGCCCGATGGGTAGGACCTGATACTGGTATTCCCGACCCTCGAACACAAAACGTAGAAATGGTCTGTGTCGAGGGAGGATCGAGACATGGAAGTACGCATCCTTCAGGTCGATAGCTGCAAACCAATCTTGAGTGCGAACACACGTGAGAATGCATTTCAGCGTGAGCATCTTGAATGGGAGCTTGTGAAGGGCCTGATTCAAGACACGAGGGGCTGTAAAACTCTGACTTCATCTCGGCTTGTGGGACAGGCTCTATTGCATTCTTCACCAACAGAACTGCAATCTCCTCTCGCAGGACAGTGGTGTCTCTGCCTGCCACTAAGGTGGACAGGACGCCTCTAAACCTGGGGGGACGCCTGGCGAACTGAATCGCGTAGCCGAGACTGACTGTTCGAATGAGCCAACGGGACGGGCTGGGAAGGCCTAGCCAGGCCCCCAGACACTGTATGAGTGGCACCACCAGAACACCAGAAGTACCCGCGGGGGGGTAGCATGGAGCACTGAAGCCCCACCTGGGAAGCAGGCCTCCTGAGGTAGAGGCAGTGAGTAATGTGAACTCACTTGGCTCCTTGTGTCCTGTGAGGCTGAGGGCCAGTCCCAAGAGGGACGGTAGCAAGATGTGACTAAGGGCCTCAGTCTGCTTCTGTACTGCCGAGAACTGCTGGGCGAAGTCCCAGACAGTGTCGCCGAAGAGGCCGGCCTGGGAAATGGGGGCGTCGAGAAAGCGAACTTTGTCGGCGTCCTTCATTTCAGTCAGGTCCAACAAGAGATGGCGCTCCTGGACCACCAGGGTGGACACCGTCTGTCCCAGGGCATGTGCTGTGACTTTCGTCGCAGCGCACAGTTCTTGCAACGGCCCTGGGTCAGAACTACCCTCGTGCAGCTCTTTCAGAGCTTTTGCCTGGTGGACCTGCACGATGGCCATGGCGGTGGCTGTGAACCATGTCCCGCACCCAGAAACCGATCATCCAGCCGCTAGCGCTCGGGGCAAGGTGGAGGGTTCCACTCGAGCCCGATGCCCGCAGCGGCCCAAGCCAGCATAGCCGTGGGCTCTGCATTGGATTCAGCCTGCACGACCACCCCGGGGATGGGGGGGTGGGGGCGGTGGAAGTTTGGCTTCATCGTCATCTGCAGAGGACAACAGCTCACTCCCCGATGCAGCGAGCGACATCTGATCCTCATCCGGAGAGCCGAATGAGATACGGGGCACCTCACAAGGGGGACCCGCACCAGCACACTGCAACTCGACGGCACATGGTGTTACCGAGGAGCGGCCCCGACAAAGAGGCTCCCACTGTCACCCTCAGATCTTCCAGAGTGCTAACCAGACCCGCGGCTTTCCCTTTGAAAAGCCATGGGTGGCTGGGTAGCATCAGAGGAGACCCGTCCTTCTGTGTTAAAGTCGCGATCTTAACACCAACATGGACATGCTCTCGCAGTGAGAGCATGTACCATTCACGAGCACTGACTCAGTGTGTTGTTTACCCAGACACGTCAGACAGTGATCGTGGCCGTCAGATGAGGTCAGGAAACGACTGCATCCAGAAACACACGAGCGAAAAGACATCTTGAAAAAGACGCTTTATACCTGTGTTGCTCTTTTGTGAACTGCCCGCAGCTGGAACACTGAGGGATGAAATGCAGTGCTGTCGTTCCACACCAGCGCTCTGTGCACACCACCGCTGCTGTGTTATCCGACCACCCGAGAGTCAAAGAGCTCGAGGAAATTGAATCAGCAATTAGAATTGCTTTTTTCGGGAGCTTGTCCCAGTAGCAATTAAAACTGCTGTTTTCGCTCTGTTTCGATGCACCAGCTTGAGGAGAGAGAGAAGATCAGTCATCCGATCGGCTCTGAAGCAAAAGTTTGAATGAAAGTGAGTATGCCGGCTCTATTTAAACCCGGATGCCGGGGGAGGGGCCCGGTATGTAAATCTCACTGGCCAATTCTCATTGGCTCATTTTGTACCTCTTGGAGGTGATTGGGCTCCCAAGCGAGACCCCATTACGTCAGTCCGACGTAACGTCGAACGTGACTGACTGAATGGGAATCACCCTTACAGAGTTGATGAATCAGATCTTCAGAGATTTAATTTCTTTTATCTTCAGTTGATTTCATCTAAGGCAGTGACTGAAGTCAGTTGTAGTTCTTGTGTTTCTGCTCGTCTCTTTTTTCTGTTATTTGCTTTCCTTCAGTGATTCTGCTTGTTAACAGTCTTGTTAGCATGTGGTCACCCTATCTATAAATATTATATACTATTTTGTGGGATAAGCTCCAGTTGTTTTATTTCTTTGCTCTTGGCTGACATGTGGCATTACTATGGCCTGCTTGTGGTCCAGATCTCTCAAACAGGAGCGGTCATTCATGACAAGTGTCATCATTCCACACCACATGTGACTTAGGTCATCATTCTACATGTGCCAGATGTGGGCCGGATGTGGGCCGACACAAAGTTGCTATCTGGGATACAAATTGTCAAACTTCATAATCAATCATTCTACAATTTTACCCCAGGGGATATTCATACGTTATATGAAAAATATGCCAAATATGTCAGGGGTCAAAAGTCATCATCCATCATTTTGACATTGTGTCCCCCCTCTATTCTCTCTAACCCATTAGAGATTAATATTGGCATCCTCAGATAGCAACTTTGTCTTGGCCCTGTGTCTGCCCACATCTGACTCATGCAGATTAATGCACTCACAGCAATCAGAGAAAACAAATATATAATAAAAGTTAAGTGCACAACTAATGAAAACACCAATCACCATCATGGTAACCTCAAATGAAACAAACATGAGAGTTAAAATAAGAGCTTCTGTAGACGTGTGACAGAAATAAAGTCAGTCTGGTCAGTAATAAGTGAAGCTGGTAATGCTGTTTGTGGAGTTGTAAGCTTTGCCCGTCAGCGTAATGGAGGAAGTCCAATGACCCGGTTGAAGGGATTCTGCGTGTAAGTCTTTCTGGCACTTCTGTAAAAATGACCTTAATTTAATAACATTTTGATTTCCAATTCTTTTTTGACTCCATGAATAATTTAATCTGACTCCAATTGTAAATGACCTCTAATTAGTAATGTACTGTACTGATGTACCGTTAATAGCTGATTGTGCGATTAAAGATGAATTAATTTAGATCTTTGGTTATTTAAGTTCTCTTATTTTCAATTATCCTTTTATTAGGGCATTGCATCACTTAGAAAGCTGTATACGGCCGTAATTCGCTTTCACGACAAAAACTCCCCATTTTAGAATCTATGTCAGAGGATATAGCATTTGGTAATAATGCAAATTGTGGAATCGCCACCTGCTTATTCGTACAAAAGCGCAGTTTGTTTAGCCACGATGCTATAACATGCTATGTCATGACAGACAGAAATGTAAAAATCTCAATTCATGTGCCACCTGCTCCATTCATTGCGATTTTAGTTCGACCAGAAAGACTCGGGAGGTAAGATAACGTAACAATGATATTTATTAACAATCAGCAAGCAAATATAGTAAGAAAGTTTTTTGGCGTAGGCCCCATCCGTAGCTTAAATCCTGAGGGTTGCGGACTCTGCATTTCTTGCCTGAAGATGAAGGCAGGGGCGTAGCCGACCCTCAGGAGGTATGGACAGGGACCATCCTGGTGGAGGTGGGGAGGATGGAGGTAAAAGTTGACATCGGCATCTGCGAACTCAGACGTGTGTTATTACCGATTTTATATACTACAAGTGTTGGATGATGATTGGTTAGATCTAAACTCAGTGACGTAACATTTGAGTCTTCCTGGCAGAACTTGCGCTAGAGCTTTCGTTGTTACCATATCCTGACGCAGATTTGCGGAAATGTCAAAAGACCTCTTGATCTACCAGTGATAATGATTTCAGAAGAATTCAAAATAAATCAAGATTAACATTTATTGTTTTGCCAGGCAGAATTACATACTAATTGAAAGAATTAACATAAATACACCACACAACTGATCAACCTAAAATACAAAACTTAATTACAAATGTAATATAAAAAGTAAAGTTTCGTAGAATCAGCATACCTGGCAAATAGAGACACACAGCAATTGTGTGGGAAGTTCTGGGTACAGATGCTTCCTTGAGTGGTTTGCCAAGTCCCCTTAAATACCTAAATCTAACAAAAGGACTGTAAACATTTAGCACCCAAATATTCATGCGGCTTTTGTTGGACCTTTTCTCGTGCTCCCAAAAGGTCACACACCTAGTTTTAGGGATGAACAGATCTTTTATTGGGGCATCCCACAACAGAACAACAGGCATTGTTTTCTTTATTCTTATCTGTTATACTGATGTGGGAGAGAAACCATCATACCAATCGCACCAGAGGTATTTATGTTGATGTCACTTCAAACAGCTTTGTGATATTTGCATGACCAGTTGAGACCTAAGGGGAGGGAGAAGATGTGAGGAGTGAGAAATTCAGCATGAGGTGAGGAGATGAGACTGGGTCAGCTGTGCTCTTTCTCGCAGATCTTCTCTTCAGATTAGTGAATTTTATTGTTTTATTACAGGAAAAGAATCTTGAATTCAGACAAAATCCATCCTTACAGTTTGAAAGACTGAAAATATCCAAAGATATTTTCAAATGAACAAAGACATTTGCTTTGATGTCTCAACTCCCTCTCTCATGCTACAAGTGCCATTTGGAAGACAAAAAGGAGCTGATAGTGATCAAGGCCTGTAGGCCAAGATGCCTGTGCATCAGGGGTCTATGAATTGTCACACCTTCAGTACAGTGTCAGTTTGAATGTCTCACATTTGGGTTTCAGTCACATGGAAGATGATTGTTACTGTTGCTCTGTCTCTTCTTTTGACTCTCTGCTCTCTTGCTCTCCTCTTTGATTCTCTGCCCTTTTTCTTGGACACTCTATGTCTCTCTCTGAAGGAGGGAACGGAGAACGGAGACGTTACGTCAAACTGACGTAATGGGGTCTCGCTTGGGAGACCAATCACCTCCAAGTGGTACAAAATGAGTCAATGAGAATTGGCCAGTGAAATTTACATGCCGGGCCCCTACATCCGGGTATAAATAGAGCTGGCATACTCACTTTCATTCATATTTTGCTGAGGAGCTGAGATACTGATCCCAGCCGTTCAGCGGTGACTCAGTGCTATGGCAAGGGGACGTAACATCTCTGTTCCCACCTTCAGGGAACGGGGGTTACATTAGTAACCTAGATGTTCCCATTCAGTCAGTCACGTTCGACGTTACGTCGAACTGACGTAATCTGATCCAATGGAAAACGCCATAGCAACTGAACCACGTCACAAGCATTGGGGAGGCAGATGCTGGCATGCTTTTGGCGTGCCCCAAGCAAGTGCTACCGGAAATGTCGTAACCCTCCAGCGCCCGAAGTAGGCCCTAAGATGTCTTCCATTCCAGTGGGATGGAGAGGACTGGGTCTTACTCAGAAGATGGTCGAAGCTGTTGTTCCTTACCCCAAGGGAAGAGTGCTTCGGACTCAATTCACACGTTTTTTTCAGCCGTGACCAAAACACCAGGAACACCCTTTTAGGGAAGCTACGGAGACCACACCCTGCCCAAAGGGAGGTAACGTGTGGAGCACATATGCACTGACCTACTGGACAGTATCTGCATATGGAGAGCTCCCTGAGGTATGTCCTGCCCAAGTTTGAGGAGGAACGGCACACTTCAGGGGCAGGACTGAGCCACCCAGGGGAAGACACAGGTTTACCATTAGGGACATACACATATGGGATTACCCGCAGGGAATCACAACATATGGGCATCTAGCCCAGTACAAGGACTGACCACTGGGGCATGTACACGAGTACTGGACCTGGCGTCTGACGCCTCTGCCGCGTCTGACTGCCGAAGGATGCAGGAGGAACTCGACAGGGTTCACCAACTGGGGAAGTGAACTGAGGAGCAGACAAGCGCTCATATCTCCTTGTGAAAGGAGAATGGCGCAGCAAACGGACTCCCGTGGTTATCTAGCTGTACACAGCACACAGGAGGACACCGAGTCCACTCGGAGGTTATAAAACCTGGAGAATGTGTTCGGTGTCGCCCAGCCCGCAGCTCTGCAGATGTCTGCCAGAGAGGCGCTGCGTGCCAACACCCAGGAGGAGGCAACACCCCGAGTGGAGTGTGCTCTCACCCCTAGGGGGCACGGCTCACCTTGGGAATGGTACGCCAAGGCGATGGCATCCACTATCCAGTGGGCCAACCTCTGTTTGGAGACAGCCTTCCCTTTCTGCTGTCTTCCAAAGCAGACAAAGAGCTGCTCGGAGCTTCTTAAGTGCTGCGTGCGATCTACGTAAGCACACAGAGCGCGAACAGGACACAACAACGCAAGGGCTCGTTCTGCCTCCTCCAGGGGCAGCGCTTGCTGGTTCACCACCTGGTCCCGGAAGGGAGTGGTGGGAACCTTGGGCACTTATGCAGGCCGGGGTCTCAAGATGACGTGAGACAAAGCCGGCCCAAATTCCAGGCACACTTCACTGACCGAAAATGCTTACAGGTCCCCTACCCTCTTAAAGGAAGCTAACGCAGTCAGGAGCACTGTCTTTAGAGACAGATGTTTCAGCTCAGTTGACTCGAGGGGCTCAGGGGGAGGGTTTAGCCTCCTAGCACCTCTCGGGAACCTGATGATCAGATCGTGCTTCTCCGTCACAGACACAGCCCGATGGGTAGGACCTGATACTGGTATTCCCGACCCTCGAACACAAAACGTAGAAATGGTCTGTGTCGAGGGAGGATCGAGACATGGAAGTACGCATCCTTCAGTTCGATAGCTGCAAACCAATCTTGAGTGCGAACACACGTGAGAATGCATTTCAGCGTGAGCATCTTGAATGGGAGCTTGTGAAGGGCCTGATTCAAGACACGAGGGGCTGTAAAACTCTGACTTCATCTCGGCTTGTGGGACAGGCTCTATTGCATCCTTCACCAACAGAACTGCAATCTCCTCTCGCAGGACAGTGGTGTCTCTGCCTGCCACTAAGGTGGACAGGACGCCTCTAAACCTGGGGGGACGCCTGGCGAACTGAATCGCGTAGCCGAGACTGACTGTTCGAATGAGCCAACGGGACGGGCTGGGAAGGCCTAGCCAGGCCCCCAGACACTGTATGAGTGGCACCACCAGAACACCAGAAGTACCCGCGGGGGGGTAGCATGGAGCACTGAAGCCCCACCTGGGAAGCAGGCCTCCTGAGGTAGAGGCAGTGAGTAATGTGAACTCACTTGGCTCCTTGTGTCCTGTGAGGCTGAGGGCCAGTCCCAAGAGGGACGGTAGCAAGATGTGACTAAGGGCCTCAGTCTGCTTCTGTACTGCCGAGAACTGCTGGGCGAAGTCCCAGACAGTGTCGCCGAAGAGGCCGGCCTGGGAAATGGGGGCGTCGAGAAAGCGAACTTTGTCGGCGTCCTTCATTTCAGTCAGGTCCAACAAGAGATGGCGCTCCTGGACCACCAGGGTGGACACCGTCTGTCCCAGGGCATGTGCTGTGACTTTCGTCGCAGCGCACAGTTCTTGCAACGGCCCTGGGTCAGAACTACCCTCGTGCAGCTCTTTCAGAGCTTTTGCCTGGTGGACCTGCACGATGGCCATGGCGGTGGCTGTGAACCATGTCCCGCACCCAGAAACCGATCATCCAGCCGCTAGCGCTCGGGGCAAGGTGGAGGGTTCCACTCGAGCCCGATGCCCGCAGCGGCCCAAGCCAGCATAGCCGTGGGCTCTGCATTGGATTCAGCCTGCACGACCACCCCGGGGATGGGGGGGGTGGGGGCGGTGGAAGTTTGGCTTCATCGTCATCTGCAGAGGACAACAGCTCACTCCCCGATGCAGCGAGCGACATCTGATCCTCATCCGGAGAGCCGAATGAGATACGGGGCACCTCACAAGGGGGACCCGCACCAGCACACTGCAACTCGACGGCACATGGTGTTACCGAGGAGCGGCCCCGACAAAGAGGCTCCCACTGTCACCCTCAGATCTTCCAGAGTGCTAACCAGACCCGCGGCTTTCCCTTGAAAAGCCATGGGTGGCTGGGTAGCATCAGAGGAGACCCGTCCTTCTGTGTTAAAGTCGCGATCTTAACACCAACATGGACATGCTCTCGCAGTGAGAGCATGTACCATTCACGAGCACTGACTCAGTGTGTTGTTTACCCAGACACGTCAGACAGTGATCGTGGCCGTCAGATGAGGTCAGGAAACGACTGCATCCAGAAACACACGAGCGAAAAGACATCTTGAAAAAGACGCTTTATACCTGTGTTGCTCTTTTGTGAACTGCCCCGCAGCTGGAACACTGAGGGATGAAATGCAGTGCTGTCGTTCCACACCAGCGCTCCGTGCACACCACCGCTGCTGTGTTATCCGACCACCCGAGAGTCAAAGAGCTCGAGGAAATTGAATCAGCAATTAGAATTGCTTTTTTCGGGAGCTTGTCCCAGTAGCAATTAAAACTGCTGTTTTCGCTCTGTTTCGATGCACCAGCTTGAGGAGAGAGAGAAGATCAGTCATCCGATCGGCTCTGAAGCAAAAGTTTGAATGAAAGTGAGTATGCCGGCTCTATTTAAACCCGGATGCCGGGGGAGGGGCCCGGTATGTAAATCTCACTGGCCAATTCTCATTGGCTCATTTTGTACCTCTTGGAGGTGATTGGGCTCCCAAGCGAGACCCCATTACGTCAGTCCGACGTAACGTCGAACGTGACTGACTGAATGGGAATCACCCTTACAGAGTTGATGAATCAGATCTTCAGAGATTTAATTTCTTTTATCTTCAGTTGATTTCATCTAAGGCAGTGACTGAAGTCAGTTGTAGTTCTTGTGTTTCTGCTCGTCTCTTTTTTCTGTTATTTGCTTTCCTTCAGTGATTCTGCTTGTTAACAGTCTTGTTAGCATGTGGTCACCCTATCTATAAATATTATATACTATTTTGTGGGATAAGCTCCAGTTGTTTTATTTCTTTGCTCTTGGCTGACATGTGGCATTACTATGGCCTGCTTGTGGTCCAGATCTCTCAAACAGGAGCGGTCATTCATGACAAGTGTCATCATTCCACACCACATGTGACTTAGGTCATCATTCTACATGTGCCAGATGTGGGCCGGATGTGGGCCGACACAAAGTTGCTATCTGGGATACAAATTGTCAAACTTCATAATCAATCATTCTACAATTTTACCCCAGGGGATATTCATACGTTATATGAAAAATATGCCAAATATGTCAGGGGTCAAAAGTCATCATCCATCATTTTGACATTGTGTCCCCCCTCTATTCTCTCTAACCCGTATTATAAAGCATTACCGTTTTTGTTGATGTGGATGTTATTGATGAAGAGATCTAATGCAGTTTTGCCTCATTAGTAGAAAAAGGAACTAGTAGAGTAATATTTTTTTTTTTCATTTTTAAATGTCTGTTTTTGTGTTATATTTTTCTTCTTTATATTACAGAAATAAAATGGCCAGTTTAGAACCAGAATTACACAAATTTGATGCAATCATCAATCAAAGTACTGTAATAGAGGAGGGGACTCCTGTTCGATACCATCTGAAACTGAGGACAGAATCTCATGATCAATCTGAGCCATTTAGAAAAATTACTTTTGGAGAGAGAGACAAAAACAAACCCCATAAAACCATTCTGATGGTTGGAGAAACAGGAACAGGAAAAACAAAACTGATCAATGCGATGATCAACTACATGTTGGGTGTTCAGAGAGAAGACAAGGTTTGGTTTGAGATCACAGATGATCAGAGTGACCGAACATCAGCTCACAGTCAGACGTCCATCTTCACTGTTTATGGGTTTTATCTACAAGAGAGTCCAATCCATCTAACAATCATCGACACTCCAGGATATGGAGACACTCGTGGAGTTGAGAAAGATAAAGAAATTGCCATGAATTTGCTTGGTTTAAGCAGATGTGATGACTGCATCCATAAACTAGATGCAGTTTGTCTGGTGATTAAAGCAACTCAGAATCGACTCTCTGACAGACAAATATACATATTTGATGCTGTTCAGTCTTTATTTGGAAGAAATATTGATGAAAACATTGTCTTGCTCTTCACATACTCGCGTGGTGCTCACCCTAAAAATGTCCTGACGGCTGTTAAAGAGGCTAAAATCAACTGTGCAGTGAATGAAAAAAATCAGCCAGTGTTTTTCCTGTTTGACAACTGTCAAGGAGAGACATTCCGCCCAGAATACCAGATGGTCCAAAAGCAGTCATGGGATCTTAGTTCTAGAGAAACTGCAGGATTTTTTAAATTTCTTGACAACATAAAACCAAAAACCTTAAAGATGACCCAAGATGTGTTGCAACAACGGAGGCAGTTGGAGGAAAATATCTCCAAAATAAAACATTTTCAAAAGATAGACCAAAAGCAAAATCAGCTGAAAGAAACTCAAGAAGCTCTGGAGCAGCACAAGAAAGTTGCTGAAGAAAATAAGAACTTTGAGTTTGAAGTTGAAGTGAAATACAAAGAGAGAGTTGATATTGATCCTTCTGTAGCCAAAGCAGCGATGAGCTGCACCGTCTGTGAGGAGAACTGTCATTATCCAGGATGCTGGTGGGCCAAAAATCTCTCACGGTGCAGTGTGATGAAAAATAATCACTGTACAGTGTGCACAAATAAATGCCACTACAGCAAACACATCAAAGAAGCAAAAATATATGTACTCAAGACAAAAAAGGAGAAAAAGACGAATGAAGAATTAAAGAAGAAATATGAAGACAATATGATGAAGATTAGGGGCGGTGTGTCTTTGATCAAGAAGCTGGAAGAAGAACTACAAGAATTACAAATAGAGAAAGTAAAGCTGGTGATTGAATCTTTTCACCGTGTGGAAACTCTGGAGATGATCGCACTCAACACTGATTCTATGATAATACTCCTACATGTTGATTTTCTGATTGAGAAGCTGAAGGAAATAAATGAGCCTCAAAAGGCTAAAATGTTGGAACACATCAAGAAGAGAGCAGGAGAAGAAAAAAACAGAGCTCTGAGATATATAAAAAAATGTTACAAAAATCCATCAGCTAGTTAAAGAAAATCAGAAAAGTGCACTCTGAAAATGATATAATGTGATATAATGCTATATTATCATTGTATTAATTGATCAAAGTTGTTTAGACAGAATCTTCTACGTTTGACTGAAAACACTGTCATTTATCCAAATGTCTGTGTTGTCTAGAGAATATTTGTACATAAAACATTTACATATCAAAACTGTATATTAATATTTAGTTATCTGTATGTATAGAGCCATATCTTTCTCTTGAATAGTGAAGGTCTACTTGGGAGGCTCTTCTACAAAATCTGATCAGTGTGCTGTTCTCCTGTTTTCCCAGGACTAGTTTGTGTATTTTAGTTGTCTTTAGTTTCCAGCCTCATTGTCATTAATTGTTTTTACTGCATCTTGCTGTATTTGTTGTGCTCATCATTCATAGTTATCAGTCATGCATGTCTGATTATTCCCCACTCGTCTTTTTGTTTTTTGGAGGATTCTGATTATGGAGGATGTTAGTGAATGTCACTTTTGTATTTTTTATGGATTACTGGCTTTTGAGTATTTTGGTTGGGTTAAAATTACCCTTCGGATTGTCCACTGGATTTTAGTTGTTTAATAAACCTGCACTTGAAACCTGCCTTCTGGTGAACCAGTTTATACAGTGATGTAATGCAGAAGACAGAAGATCACAAACTTTTCAGGCCAATATGGTTCCCAAACCTTTGAACAGGAGGTTTTTTTTTTTTTTTTAATAAATTCAGCTATTTTTTTGCAACTATGTAAACAAATATGTAAACATCTTTTTATGTAAAATATCTTACTCAGGACAGTACTAAATAAAAAATGAGCATTTTGTATGATCTCTATTATTTTGTTAAAATGATTCACATTTTCAAAGATTCTGCAAGGGGTTCACATATTTTTTCACAAAACTTTACTCTGCAAAAAAAACATTTGTTTAATACTTCACATGTATTTATGATTAAAAATAGTAATAAGAAACGTTCTAAAGTTTGAATTAGGTTCCAACTTGTTTGGCTGACTGATTTACAAGAATCATGAAACAAATGTTGATAAAGTGACACCATTGTTCCCTTTGTGTGCCATCTTTCCTATTAGGAAAGAGTTCAAAGAGACACTGAGGCCAGTGGTCTACCCACCTAATACGGTCAAATGACAGAGAATAACCGTAATAATTTTATTATACAACCTCTTCTTCCTCTTTAATATCCATAGGTGTTCTCACCAGCTGCAGTGTTGAGGAGTATTATTATCATTATCAACCAAACGTTATAGGCCATACTACACAATTTAATGTTAAATAAAATAAATGTAAACATGACATGAATAAAGTATTTATTTTTGATGGGAATATTACAAATCACTTTCTATATATGTTTTTTTTTAATGTATTAGCAAATATTAAGTATTAAGCAAGTTTAAGTATAACAAATATTATTTCTGGTATAATCATTAATTAACAAATAATTAGTTAATTATCAACATCTGTAAATTTATTTAATAAAAGCTCATGTACAACAATGCAAATGCTTAACAATATACATCACTGTTATGGTATTGTGTATAAAATATTATATCCATAAGCAGTTTGTCTTATCTGACACCAGATTACACACACAAGCTGTACGTTCTCTGTCTGCGCGAGGCAAACTGTCAATGTTCCATTCTTGTCTGGGTCTCTTCTCGAGGGAAGAGAGTTCAGCATCTGGGCCTGCTGAAGCAGAGCGGAGACTCAGATCATGGGGTGTTCAAATGGAGCTCGCCATGCAGTTGAGAGGGGCGTGACCGCTCACGCGATTTGGCAGATCCCGAGAGGGAGCTGCTGGAAAAGGATGCGTTGTTGTCTACATCTGCAGTCCAGAGGTGAGTGGTCTTCCAACCAAGCAGGAGATGGTTGGAAAGGGTGAGTAAATAACTGAATTCTCTCAGCCACCCTGTACCACGTATGCTGAGCTGTTGATTATGAAATGAGCTGCAGGCAGATTACAGTTGCCATGGTAGCGCATTAGGAGAGAGGCCCCGCGCATTCAAAGGAATGATGATCGATTTCTCTCTGGCCATAATCCTACAGCTCTAGTGAGCCTTCCATGCTTTCCTAAACTTAATACTGAGGTTGAGGGGGCATGGAAGAACCCATATTCTGTATCCCCTCTCAGGCTTTAGGGCGGCATATGTTCCATGGAGTTAGGTCACCACCCTGTGGCCACAGGATGAACTGTTTAAAGTCTAGGTAATATGTAAATACTGAAGTATTTTCTCTTTAGACCACTGTTCACTGTGTAGGGTTTATGGAAAGAATATGGGTATGTATCAAAGCCAAAAGTAGTCGACTAACAATAAACTTTATTGTTTAGCACATTCTTGCATAGATACAGCTCAGACTCTGCCATCTAAGTCCTAAGGCTTGTTTTAATAGTTTATCATTGCTACTAGACTTGTTAAAGGGTAGTAGGTCTTGGCAGGCCTCCCTTCAGAGTGAGTCTCCACTATGTTGGGCTCCTAGCAGCCTGCACATGCACTGTCAGGTAGCTGGCCTTAGTCCCTATAGTGCAGGGACCTTTTAGATTGGGTTTTCTAGTAGAGGTGCATGGGTTTGCTTTAGATTGTAGGCCTGAGCAGGCCTCTCTGAGGGCATATCCCCAGCAACGTGGGTATCTTTGCAGGCCACTTTGGGAATTAGCAGACCTCCCTGTGGGTGAGCCCATGGTTGCAGGCATTGGACAGCTAGCTAGACTTGCTATCAGGTAACTAGCCTTAGTAGGCCGCCCTGTTTTTTAGTAGGCCTCCCAGTGGACAAGCTCCAGTGTTGCAGGTCCTAGACAGCTAGCTATCAGGTAGCATGGCTTAGCAGGCCTCCCTGAGAGCCAGCCCCCAATAAGTGGGTCCATGGCAGCTAGCAATGACTACATTTAGCCAGTAAACGTTTGCCATTGAGATGTTTGGCCTTAGTAGGCCCCTCTGAAGGTGAATTCCCCACAGTATGGTTACTACTCTGCCAGTCAAGACTTGTTACCAGGTAGTTGGCCACTGTATGCCTCCCTGATGCGAGTCCCCAGCAGTTGGGTATCAGTGACCAAGGTCTTGTCAGGTGGTTGGACTTTCTAGCCTCCCTGAGACAGCACGTTACTAGTGTTGCTGGCTGGGCTAACCTAGTTACTAGTCACTTTCGTATTCTAGCCTATAACCTGGTCAACCTAATAGGTCGAGCTTGTACTCTCCTGATTCTCATGGCAGTTTGCAGTACTTGGCTCCCTATGTCTGGTCAGAGGTTGAAGGCTTCTCTTGAGGCCTCCCAGTTAGATCAGCCCTTAGGCTGTGAGAACTCCCCTCGTGAGGGTTCCCTTTTAGAGTGCATGGCCTCCTTGGCGTCTTGAAACATAGGTGCTTTGTAGATGCTAGGATCGAGCAGAGTAACTCCCCTCGCTTGGTTTGATAGCACTTTCTAATCCTTATTTCTGGATGCCTCTTTGTGAGACTTCTGTGTGTAGAGACTCTGTTTCTGAGGAAACAGACAGGTTGTTGGCAGACTAGGTGACTAGTACAGCTAGAAGCCAGGTCAGCATGCCAGGTGAGATTCAGGGTTGACTTTGATCCCCTGAGAAGTGACTGGCTGGGCTGCGTTTGGGCCCCTAGCCACGCTCCCTTAAAGGGACCCCTTCTGTTGAAGTTGTTGATTCCAGGCCTTGGCAGGCCTTCATATGTAAAATATAGTGGCCGCTTTGAGGCTCAGAGCTGAGGTTTTGACCGCAGGGAACACTGACAGCCCAGTTGGACCTGTAGGGTGAGTGGGTCTGGTGTTTCATTTGAATTTGCTTGATTCTGACAGTAGTCACTGCTGTACGTTGGCATGCATTCCCCTCAACATGGCTGCGTTGGTATATCGTTCCCCTAGCGTTACGGCGCATCTCGAAGTTCCCTTTCGAAAGGGAATGTCTCAGGTTACGTATGTAATCATAGTTCCCTGAGAACAGAGAATGAGACATTTTCATCTCTTTGCCATACCTCTGGGCCCGCCTGCCTACAGTCCGGTCAATATGATATTGCCAACATTGGATATGTGTTTCAGACACCGGTTCCCATGGAGGCGGTTCCCCTAGCGTTACGACGCAATGTCTCGTTCCCTGTTCTCAGGGAACTGTGGTTACATACGTAACCTGAGATGTTTACCATTCATTGAAAATAGATCTACTTACTTTATGACATTCCTTCCTTCTTCACGTGGAGAACAATATAGACAAATATCTTGATCACAACACTTAATTTATTCAACGCCCATATTCTTAAAGTCGTGTGTTTCGTAAAACCCTGAAAAGGATGTCTTTAGTAAAAACCTGTTAACTGTATGTTACCTAACCATATACGGTGAAAATTGTAAATGGTTCAACATTACATGTAATTTTACTGTGAATTGCTGTATTTTGGAAGAAAAAACTATGAATTGCCATATAACGGCGAAAAACTGTAAAAGGATATTCCCAGAAGTTTTTGTGCGACATGCATATGATTACATTTCATTGAAATAGTTTTGTTTCAGCTATCGATCTTATCTAGAGGAGTCAACATCTAATCAAGAACATTTGGTCCCTCTCTAAATAGTGTTAAAATAACACAGAAGCAGAGTAAAAGTTAATGAGATAATTAAGTGATTCATTAAGTGATGATTGAACATTAATGATGAACACCTGCTGATAACAAGCAGAATCACTGAAGGACAGAGAAACACAAGAACTACAACTGACTTCAGCCACAGTCTTAGATGAAATCAACTGAAGATAAAAGACATTCAATCTCTGAAGATCTGATTCATCAACTCCACAAACAGCATCACCAGCTTCACTCATTACTGACCAGACTGACTTTATTTCTGTCACACGTCTATAGAAGCTCTTATTGAGAATCTGGGGATTTTGCTGTGTATGGTGTTAGCTCTGTGCAATTTCAACCACATCCTGTGCTTCTTATACCAGAACATTTCCTGTAGGGCTGCCAACTCTCAGAGATACAGCATGAGACTCACACAGTTGACACTGTTTCACACTCACATCCATGTTCTCACGCAGTGAAAAATCACGGAGCAAAGAGGATACTGACACCGACAGACAAGACAGAGCAGCTTACTTTAGATATGAAACAAAGTCTCAGCTTTCAAATTCTGAAAATTTTATAATGAAATTCAAACAATAAACATCATTTTGACGCTCTTAAATGTAACTTGACTGACTTACGCCACATGAACTGATCGTCTCTTCCTCTTTTCTACTAGTCAATAGTAAATAAACTCGAATGAACATTAGAAGGTGTGTTGAAAAGTACAGTACAACTTACTGAAATGTATCATGTGTCATGTAATCGACCAATCAGTGTTTCAACCACAGAAATCTATCTATCTATCTATCTATCTATCTATCTATCTATCTATCTATCTATCTATCTATCTATCTGTTAGACAGGTATAGAAGGCCACAGGTAAATATGGCATTTATTATAATGGGTTCATATGAAGATTGTTTTAAGTTCACTTGAATAAAAAGTAAGTTTTTTCAGCCTAATAAATGTTGAAATCGATAGCTTTTAGTTACACTGTAATGTTGAAGTGCTTATATTTTTAAATTGACCATGCATGGCTTTATATATCGATATAAAAATAGCATTACATATAATATTCATAAAGTTTTAGCATTTGTTGTGCACAAATATTGCACATACATGTTCCCAAATAAATGTGAATGTATTGTACACACATTTATACACACATTCACAGAATGAGATACAACCAGTGGTTACAACAGATTTCTATTTAAATGAGAGTAAATGTTAAAATTAAGTGTTATTTGCTCAATATTAATATAGGGGGAGATCTGTTAGTGTTTGATGTTCTATTATTTTGGAATTTAAAAGGTTTTCTGGAATGTGTGTTTTTGGTGTTACCATTGTGTAGAGCCTGTGGTTGGCTTGAAGATTGGCAAGACACCCTTATGTTTATATGTCACAATATATAGAAAGTAATAACTGTGCTATTTCAGTGTAGTGATTATGAATTCATTCATAACAGGTGTGTGTGTTTAATTAGTCTCATTAGTCTCGTTATCCCCTTGTGTTCATTGTATTTAAACCCTCAGTTTCTGTTCAGTCGTTGTCCGTTAATATTGTTGATTTGTGGTGTTTGTAGTGATGTTATTAAGTTATATGTTTGAGGACTTTCTTCGTTGTACACTTCTTCCCTGGATACGCACCTGTAACATTTATACTGCATGAGTAAACATATCTGCAATATATTACACATGCAATACCATATCTGATCACATGTATATCTACACTTTATAAAGCATATTACTGCAAATAAAATATATTAGTAAATATATTGTCACATATTAGTAAATACATTGTCACATAAATGTATATTTACAGATAGGATGTATAAGGTTCATAAAAATTTGTACAGTAAAAGATGTTTAAAATTTGGATTTCTTTTGACCATTAGTGTAACGCCGAGGTGCGTGCAAGACAAGCGCACGGAGAATGAAGGTTTCTTAATCGACAGTTTATTCAAAAAACCAGGAACAGGATACAACAGGAGTGCACACCAACACAAGCACGAAACTTTAGCACTCGACAAGGACTGGACTGAAACAGAGGGCAGATATACAGAGGAATACGAGCGGGGCCAGGTGACAGACATGACAGATAAGGAGACGCAGCTGAAGACAATGAACTGATAACGAGACGAGCACATGGAGAAACAAAACAAAGATCACATGACAGATGACAGGACTGAACTCAAAACAAAGAACATGTGACTAAGGACACGACTGGGGGACAGATAAACAGACAAACAAAGACCAGATCATGACAATTAGACTGTGTATCAAGCCAAGCCACAGTATTATATTTTCCACTCCTTTGAAACAGTACAATCTGTTATGGGAACAATGCTGTATTTGATATAGACACGTTATGGAAGCATTACGTTAATCAAGATAAAAAAGAAAGTGTCCCGGCAGATATAAAGGAATTCTTGTATCTATTTGATTTTATTATACAGTTCATAGATGTTACTGTTTAAGAGCAAATTGTCTGTGAGTATTAGAAATAATTGTAATGAAATTTTAACAATTGTCTAAATAATGGTTGTTGATTAAAGCCAGCTGGACAATACGTCATACAGTTTACGTCATACAAAGTCATATAGTTTAAAGACTTGACATGAACACAAAAATGTCAAAACTTAAAAAATGTAAAAGATCATGCAGCTTTATATCATAAACCTTCTCTGGTATTCTTTTTTTTTTTTTTTACTTATGACAATCTTGTTATGTATCCTATTGCTCCTTGTCTTTCTTCTTCTGCTCTCTTCTTGATGTTTTCCAGAGTTTCAGCCTTTTCAGGCTCATTTATTTCCTTCATCTTCTCAATCAGAAAGTCAACATGCAAGAGTGTGAACAGAGAATCAGTGTTGAGTGCGATCATCTCCAGACTTTCCACACAGTGAAAAGCTTCAAACACCAGCTTTATTTTCTCTTTCTCTAATTCTTGCAGTTCTTCTTCCAGCTTTTTGGCCACAGACTCACTGTCTCCAATTTTGACATCATATTTCTTCTTTAAATCTTCATATGTCCTCTTCTCCTTCTTTGTCTTTGTTACATATATTTTTGCTTCTTTGACATGTTTGCTGTAGTGGCATTTATTTGTGCACACTGTACAGTGATTATTTCTCATCACTTCACACCATGAGAGATTTTTGGCCCACCAGCATCCTGGATAATGACAGTTCTCCTCACAGACGCTGCAGCATGTCGCCTTTTTAGTCAAGCGCCACATTTTCGGATCAATATCAACCCTTTCTTTGTAGGACACTTCAACTTCAAACGCAAAGTCTTTATTGTCTTCAACATCTTTCCTGTTCTTCTCCAGAGCTTCTTGAGTTTGTTTTAGCTCCTTTTGCTTTTGTTCTATCACTTCAACACGTGATCGTAAATTGGAAATTTTTGCCTCCAACTGCTTCCGTTGTTGTAACACATCTCGAGTCATCTGCAAGGTTTTTGGTTTTATGTTTTCAAAGAACTTGAAAAAAATTTTCATTCCATTAAAACTGAGTTTCCATGATTGTTCCAGTATTTCATCTTCATCATCAGGAGCGTCTGACTGACAGTTGTCAAACAGGAAATACACTGGCTTCTTCTTGTCATTCACTGCACATTTGATTTTAGCCTCTTCAACAGCCTTCAGAGCATTTTTAGGTCGAGCTCCAGTTGAGTGCGTGAAGAACAAGACAATGTTTTCAGCAATATCTCTTCCAAATAAAGACTGAACAGCATCAAATATGTAAATGAGTCTGTCAGAGAGTCGATTTTCGGTTGCTTTAATCACCAGACAAACTGTGTGTATTTCATGGATACATTCATCACATCTGCTTAAATTAAGCAAACCTATGGCGATCTCTTTATCATTCTCAATACTCCGAGTGTCTCCATAACCTGGAGTGTCGATGACTGTTAGATGGATTGGACTCTCTTGTAGATAAAACCCATAAACAGTGATGATGGAGGTCTGACTCTTAGTTTGTGTTCGGTCACTCTGATCATCTGTGATCTCAAACCAAACCTTGTCTTCTCTCTGAACATCCAACAAGCAGTTGATCATCGCGTTGATCAGTTTTGTTTTTCCTGATCCTGTTTCTCCAACCATCAGAATGGTTTTATGGGGTTTGTTGTTGTCTCTCTCTCCAAAGGTCTTCTGTCTAAATGGTTCCGATTCGTCATGAGGGTCTATTTTCGGTTTTAGACGATATCGAGCAGGAATACCATTCTCAATTATACTACTTTGATTGATGATTTTATCAATATTATTTCGTTTTTGTTTCAAGCTGTCCATGTTTTGACTGTGATATAAAGCAGAAAATAACATAGTTAGGCATGTGAATAGTAACACTTGGTTTACTAATGATATGAGGCAGAATTATGCAACTTTTCATCAACACCGCTTTCACCACTGTAAAAAATGGCCAGGAATTTAAAGAATTAAAGAGTATTATTTTACAATAAATAACTTACAATAACTGTTCGAAATTTACAGTGAAATTAATGCATACTGGGTCATTTTCTTATGAATTATTGTTAATCAACAGCAAAATGATGCTGACATCATAGTAATTTACTGCTCTTGTTTTACTCTGAACTCGCATTATAAAGTTGTCTTTAATCGTGCCACTGTAAGAATATTATATTCTTTACAGTGATTGTTTTTGAAATCATCGAAATGGTGATTAAGTGTTCCATTACTTTATGGAATAGTTCTCTATAAATTTCTGTTCTAGTCAAGTGAGAAGAGTGACAAATGAAAATATTTGTTAAAACTATGACAAGCTACAATATCAAATAATGCTAATTGGCTGATTTTAAGTTAGGTCAACTATGCTATTATTAGCGTCATTTTAGCATAAAGATTTACCAATATCTTATTTCAAGATGAGATTGCTGAAATTTATCTATGAAAAGTGTGACATCACCTTGCAACTTCCACCACCTAATGATGAACAGACATTAATGCTCAACATACAAAAAACACAACTGTGAACTCAACCAAAAACAAAAAAAAAAATCAAGAGATTCCACAGCATAATCTATTCATGCTGCACTGCTCTATTTTATTAAATTAGAAAAGCTTTACTTCAGGATTGTGATCTGTAGTATGTAGCAAACATATAACAAGAACATGCTATAAAACGTAGAAAATCTTATGGGTTTTTAACCTCAGGGTTCATTATGGTTGGAAACGCTGCTGAATAAAATTGCATTTTTGCAATAAAATGTTATATCTTGCAATAATGCAATAACTGTAAATATTCATGAAATGTTTGTATGATCATTTTAGCAGATTTTTAAAAATGTTTAATTAGTAAGATTTACTCTAACAGCCCTTTTCAGAAAGACTAAAATGCCAGCGTGTATCCTTTGCATCCTCTGTAGCAGAATTTATAATGTAATTTTGTTTCAGTGGAAACATTAAATCTTTCATTTTCTTACTTTTGATTTCTGTATTTATATGCTGGTATTAGCAAAAATCGACAGTATTTGTAACAATATAATACACAATTTGAGCTTTATAATCAAATTCATTATTACACTGAGTCACAAGAGCAAAACAAGTAGACTTAAAGTATTACCTGTTTGTAACAATGCTACCTTCTGTAAGTCTCTTCAGAAACTTGAAAAAAGGAAGAGCAAGCTATATAACAAGCTAACACCCATCTTTGAATATCACGTGATTTGCAACAATGTGTCAAACCATTTTTAGGTTTCAAAAATGCAATTCCTACTGTAAAGATAGGGGATGCTGTGCACAACACACATCATTAATAGGGCTGTGGCTAGTGGAGTGAAAGATTGGAATGATTCTGTGGCACAGTAGCACTTTGGGCTAGACTCAATGTACAATATAATATAACAGTATAATTCCTAAACCAACTGAACAGCAAATGTTGAGCCAGGGTTGGCAGCTAAAGAGAAAGTGAAAGCGCAACGCGAGCACAAATTCGAAAGTGATTACAAATGTGGGAAATGCACCCAGCCCCAGAATCAGGAGACACATGATAAGTTTTGAATAAGGGTTAATGTGGAATATTTAAGCCTACTAATAATCAAACAAACATTGGCCAGGTATGGCGATACAAAACACCTGCAAATGCACTTTGGTTCTGTGAATAAAATGATCTGTGTCTGTAAAAAAAAAAAAGGCTTTATTAATTGTTGTTTTTACTGGTTACCGTAAGTGCATTTGAGCTGTGTGAAGCATACACTGAGTAATCAGTCAGTTTTATTAATTAAACTAGCTATTATATCTAATATTAAAAACTAAAATAGTTATTTAATCAGTTAACAGATTTAAAGCATTTAATAATTATTATTATTAATTGTTATTGTAAAACGTGTTATTATTGAGTCATTAAAATCATGTGTAATGACTAAAAATGAGGTCTACAAGTGCTCAGCCAGGGCAAATGCTGCCATACTTCTCATAGAGCGAGCCCTGAGAGCCAAAGGAGACGGCTGACCAGAGGACTCATAAGCAACTGAAATAGCCTCAACTATTCACTTGTTAAGTGTCTGCTTGGACGCTGGGCGACCCCTATTGTGCAGCTGATCCGCTTTCCTCCACAACGCAGCTCTGTGGACGTACGTGTCCAATGCTCGCACTGGACACACCAAATTCAGCTTCTCCTGGTCAGAATCTGTAAACGGAGGAGGACAGAAAGCCTGCAACACTATAGGCTGCAGTACATGGGTCGGAACCTTCATGACATAGCCCACTTTAGGGTAAAGGAACACTTTCACCATGCCATGTGCAAATTCAAGTTTTGCTGGGAGATACCGAAAGGGCCTGCAGGTCTCCTACTCTTTTCAGGGATGAAATGGCTAGAAGGAAAACAGTCTTAAATATCAAGTGGCTCAAATGGAGCTGAAGATAACCCTTCTAATACAATGGCCAAATCCCAAGCAGGAACTCTTGTGCGTGCTACTGGCCTCAGCCTCAAAGTACCACGAAGGAAATGAGTTATCAACAGGTTCTTGCCCACTGATGTACCATCCAAAGGGACATGATACGCTGAAATAGTTCACACGTAGACCTTTAGAGTGCATGGAGCTAACCCTGATGAAAAGCAGTCAACTCCATTTCCTGTTCCCACTTTTAAAGTTAATCAATTAATAATTAACACTGAGTGTTGACAGGATAAACAGATTGATTGATTGTAATTTGAATGTAGCTTCATTAAGTTAATCTGATTAACTGATTCAAATATGCATAATTAATCTTAATGAATAATCATAATGAGTTATGAATAATTAATAATATTTCCCCTTTGAGCTAATTTGCTACAATGTTCTAGTGGGGGGCGTAGGGGCCTTCAGGGACTATGCTGAACCAGGGGACGGATAACTCGCAAGCGCCTGTTCAACCCTGGGCATCGCCCCATAGCTGTATTCATTCAGCTCGCTTATATCAGAATATACTTTCACTTGAGGGCTGAATAAACGTCACGAATATGGCTTCTTCCACGAACTAGACAGCACACTGTGCAGATCGGGAAAGAAGTGAAGGCCCCTTGGTGGAGATGAAATGCTTGGTGTAAGAAAGTGCTCGTCCAGTGTACTAGCGCCCTGTTTCTCGGCTGTTCAACTGATGTTCAACTTGACACAGCGCGAGTGATCACCTCCACCAGCTCCTTATATGCTGGGGAAAGAGATGGCGAGTGGCGAAACTTCTTCCCCCACTCAACACATCCACCTCCTTAGAGCTAGATAGCTGAAGTGACGGGCCCTCTCCTAGGGCGGAGGAAACCGCAGCGCAGGCTTCCGAACCAGAGATTGAGTGCTGGATCCCCCAGGTGAAGGCAGAGAAAGAGCGCTCACGCCCGTCTAAAACCCCTCTGAGAGATCCATCTGCGAACACCTTGATCTCTTTCTCTGCTCAACCTCGGCAGCAGCGGGTCCAGAGCCATGCGGAAAGCATTCCTGCTCACTCTTCTCAAAGAGTGCCAGGCGGGAGCGGAGCGTGCGAAGTGGCAGCCTCACACAATGCTCACAGTCAGCCCCCTCGAAGGCTGACAGAGAATGCTCCGCTCCCAAACACGTAACCAAAACCGTATTGGGCCGTACAATATTGTGATAGACAACCATAAATAAGACAAACAGTCTCAAACACAGAGCACTTTCCTGAGGCAAAAAGGCTTGTGAACGATCGCTCCGGATGTGGTTTTATCCTTTCCTGGTCATCACGTCATCTGCCCGTGATGTTCATACTCGCTGTTAACTAGTTGACATTCAAGCATCAGATGCTTTCACGCAGAGGTGTTCCCAAAGCATCCTTTGACACACCGCGAGTTCCCTCGAAAGGGATATATATGTAGCAAAGACAAAAAAGGAGAAGAGCACATTTGTAGAATTAAAGAAGGAATAGGATGGGAAGATTGGGGACGGTGTGTCTTTGGCCAAGAAGCTGGAAGAAGAACTGCAAGAATTAGAGAAAGAGAAAATAAAGCCGGTGTTTGAAGCCATATATATATATATATATTTATTAGTTTAGTTTAGTTCTGTCTTGTCATCATTAGTTCTTATTAAATCACTGTGCCTAATTAGTTAAGTCTTGTAAGCTGTCCTAGTTTAGTAGTCGTCATCTTTGTATTTAAGTTCCTGTCTGTGTTCTGTTCAGGGTCGGTTATCATCTGTGCTTGTGCTTGTCTGCTACTAACGTTACCTGTTGGAACCTCGTCCCTCGTCTCCTGTTGAACCCAGCATTACATATATATATATATATATATATATATATATATATATATATATATATATATATATATATATATATATATTTAAATGGGCCCGTCTCTAACCCCTGTGTCAGATCCATCTGCGATCCCCATGATTTAGATTGCCGCTGTGCCTCGGAACCCGAACAACAAGGATTGCGAGCCTGAGCGGTCTCCTCAAAGACCGCCAGGCGGGAGCATCCTCAAGGGAAGCAGCTCACACTGCTCACAATCCAGCGCCGTCGAGCGCTGACCATGCATGCTCTGCTCCTGAACAAACAACTCATGAACTGTGTGTATCCCCACCCCTGATGTAACGAGGGCAAGGAGGGACACACAGTTTAAACTGCTGCTGTTTGCTCGCCATTACTGTGATGCAAAGACAAAACAACACCAAATATGATGGACAGATCACACAAAGCGCTACTGAAGACACAGAAGCTAGTGTTGCACTGTTTGAGTGTGCTTTATGGTTTCCTGGTCGTGACGTCACCCGCCTCTGATGTCCCGTTACACCATTGGGCTCATTTCACATATGCTTCATGATGCACTCACGAGGAGCGTTCCCATTGCGTAAAACTTTCGACGCAGCGTGAGTTCCCTCGAAAAGGAACCTCAAAGCATTGTTTCATAAAGTATAGCACTATAGCCATTAATAAGAGGCGTGTTCGACTTCATGTGGCATTACAGATAGATAGGTAGATAGATGGATCCTGTATGTCCCCTTGTGAACTCCTGACAAGACTAAAATAAAGTTCTCATTTAATGTTTTTAATAAAAACTCTTTCAATATGCAATAGTTTACTTGTAACATCCAGTGAACATATATTGAACATGTTACTGTTTTATAGACTCTGGCACTTGATAACCTTTATGTCAGTCAATAAAAACTTCATGAAAGAAGCATTGATACCATGCTGTAACTCATGATATAATTGAATTATTTTCATTTGTTACAGACAAACAGACAAGTTCAGGATACAGGGCTGCCAACTTTTGAGTTTTGCTTTGAGTGAGAATTATGGGATTTCCTGAGGTAAATGTAATGTCACATGACATCTCCAACTGTTTCATTGACATCTTTCCATGGTTGAAACACTGATTGATCTATTGCATGACACATGATACATTTCAGTAAGTTGTACTGTATTTTTCAACACACCTTCTAATATTCATTCGTGTTTACTATTATCTAGTAGTAGAGAGGAAGAGACGATCAGTTCATGTGGTGCGATAAGTCACGTCACATTTAAGAGCGTCAAAATTATATTTATTGTTTGAATTTCATTATAAAATTGATTATAAATGATAAATTATATATTTGAAATTTTATATAGAATTTGAAAGCTGAGACTTTGTTCCGTATCAAAAGTAACCTGCGCTGTCTTGTCTGTCAGTGTCCTCTTATGTCCGTGATTTTTCTCTGCGCGAGTCTCACACTGAATCTCTGAGTGTTTGCAGAACTGCAGGAAATGTTTTGCTGCAAGAAGCACAGGATGTGGTCGAAAATGCACAAAACAAACACCTACATACACAGAAACATGCATTTTAATTTGAAATAAATTGTAAAATATATTCTGACATGGTATATAAAATCTTCATATTTTGCATTCATCTTGGTGTGACATTTAAAAAGGGTTGAAATTCAGGATACAGCTTGACTTTTGGTGATCACAATGCCTAAATATGATACTTAAGATTTAACTGTTATATTATAAAAATAGGGTATTAGCAGTTTCCTCCCATTTATTAGTTTAACTTAAAGCTAAAAATTTTAAACACAATTGATATGATCAAATAGTGATTCATGAAGCATATTATTGCCACCCAGACCTACACTGCGAGGTCTTGTTTCCATCTCGGTTCAATTCTAAGTGTTTATTCCTGTTATTGTTATTACTGTTGCCGACTGTCTGGATTACCATTTCTGAGCCTTTGCTGCTTGCCCAATTGTTTCGTTTGCCTGGACCTTACCCTGTGATCGTTATCTGTCTTACCTCTACTGTTCCTGTTTGCCGTTGTTGACCATTGCCTGTTTTACCCTGCTATTTATATTATTAAAGCTGCTTATGGATACTTTTATAGTCCACACTAATGTCCAACAGCTGTAGCAGAAATCAGTACCGAGGTACGGGGCTTATGGGAAATGTAGTGAACAACAATAGCAAGGAGGAAGAGGGAAAAAGTCAATATTCAGGGAACAGTGCCCTCCGATGGCCAGAGGAGGGAAACACGGAGTTCGTCTCTGTTACAGAGCCCCCCCCCACCCCACCCCGGAGCGACTCCTGTGCTTGATGAAAGGTTGGGGTCTAAGATGTCTTTCAAGGTGACCCAGGAGCGTTCCTCGGGACCATATCCCTCCCAATTGACCAGATATTGCAGTATACCACCTTGGCGTCTTGAGTCTAGCAGTTCCTTCACTCGATATGCCTCATCACCCTCGATTATAAGGGGTGGGGGGCCCTGATTACCGAACCTCTCTCATTGGCCAGGTTGACATTCTGGGTTGGCTCTACGGTGCAATGGGCCTGTCCTTTCTGACGTCGAATAGCACACTGTAGATGCCAATAGGTCTGATTCCACACCTCCTCACGTTGAGTGAGCCAATCCGTGATGGCAGGAACATTAGTAGGTTCTCCAGACCAGGGGAATAGAGGAGGTTTATAGCCCACAATGCATTGGAATGGGGTAAGTCCGGTTGTTTCCTTCTGGGCGTATTCGGCCCACATGATGTAGTGAGCCCAGTACTCCTAATGTTGACTGCAGTAGGAACGTAGAAAATGGGTGATCTCTTGATTGAGTCACTCTACCTAACCATTAGACTGAGGATGATAGCCAGAATTAAGACTAACATTCACATTCAAGGTCTGAAACAAGGCGGACCATAGCCGAGATGTGAATTGGGGTCCTCGATCCGAACGACTGTCATCAGGCAGGCGGAATACCCAGTTACAAAGGTGCTCCGCGGTTTGAAGAGCGGAGGGGAATTTGGGGAGGGGAATAAACGGCAGCCCTTGGAAAAATGGTCAACTATGGTCAGGATCGTGGTGCAATGATTGGAGACGGGGACATCGGTTATAAAATCTATAGCTATGTGAGACCACGGGCGTTGGGGTAGTGGCAATGGTTGTAAGAGACCGGCAGGGAGTTGTTGTGAAGCCTTCTGCTTATTGCATATGTCAAAGTGTTTAACATACTGAGTTACGTCCTGCTTCAAGGTAGACCACCAGAATTTGTTCTGAGTATCGTGCAAGGAAGCGGTTATTCCTGGATGACCAGAGGAAGGCTGATTGTGAATTTGTTCCATTAAATGATTTCTGAGGGGTTCTGGGACAAAGACCTTATCATTGGGACATTCGTCGGGAATTTAGTTTTGTGTGTTATACTGTTCAATCTCAGTACTGATGTCCCACTGGATAGGGGAAACTACCAGATTAAAGGGAATCACAGTTTCAGGGTAAGGTAAGGGTATGTCATTCTCAGACTGATGAGAGAGAGCATCAGCCTTTGTGTTCTTAGAACCTGGGCGGTAAGTGACGGTAAATTGAAAACGAGAGAAGAGCAGTGACCATCAGAGAACATCTGAAAATATTTAAAGAGTTGATGACGTCATGTAGGAGTCAAAGCACTAAATTTATGGTTTTGTAGTGATTTTAACTCCACTCACCGGTGACGTAGTGATTTTTGATCACGTGTCACCGAAGGTGTGGTTATGAGCGTATCAGATGACCCCTCCCCCCTTTGTAATATGGGGCACCAGTCAAGAATATTATCTTAAGAATTTAAGAACACTCCAAAAGAGCTGTTTTATCATTTAGAATTAATATAATTTGGAGGGAGCCGGTCAACTGATTTATCTGAAGGATTTGAGAGATTCCGGCCAACTAGTAGAGTCTTTGATCATCAGCACAAGAAAGACACAGTTATAATAAAATCAATGAAGTTAATTAACAATAGATATGCAAGAGTAAATACTACGAAGACTAATAATGCTAACACTGAATATGCACTGCTAAAGAACACTAAACTAATAATCAAAGAAAGATACTGAATTAAAGCAAGGAAATAAATACATTAAGTGAACACAGAATGGATAAATGCAACGCTGTTGACTGACTGTAGAATGGAAGAGGATTATATGGGAATACTTATTATGGAAACCACCTATTGGCTCTGGTAGAATGGTGAAAGATAGTGGCTTATTTATCACCCAACAAATAATATCCCTACAAGCTGACCTCAAGTAACTGTTATCTAAACAGGTTAGAAAAGCATATGCTGCATGTATAAACTAATGCAAAGCTCTCTAGGAAGAGATTTGGTAAGTTTATATTTACATTCCACACAGTTGGGTGATCAATCCGGCGGCAGAGACGTCTTCCACTGCTGATTCAGGCTGCGTGCAGTGGGAGGGCGCAGAGTCGTGATCCAGTAGTCGTGCTGGCCTAGAGGATGCTGAACTTCGGATGCGCCAAGAGGGTCCTTTAAGGATGGACTGGGCATCTGGGTCAGATGAATCTTCAAAGGTTCTCTTGCAGGCTGGCAACACTGAGGAGCCGTGTGGTAATGTCTGCCGATGCAGAGGTCCTTTGAGGACTGGACTGGGCTGCTCTGCTGCAGGAGCCGTAAGGTTCAGATGAAGTCCCTTAATGCTGAGCTCTTTTGCAGCTAGAGTGCAGCTGCTGGAGTAATGTGAAAGTTTTTTGCTCGCAAAAGCTTAACCTTAACTGTCTTGAAGTTTCTTTCCTCGTCAGTTCAGAAACTCAGGACGTGGAGTGTCTGTTAATGTCTCCTTCCCCGTCGAGCTGGAAATGCAGAACAAGGGTGTGTCTACCCGGGGGACATATTTATCCCTTTCTGGTGAGGAGGACATTGAAATGTTGCGCCTTTCCGCTCCAGGAGTGTGATTGGCCACTGTTATCTGAAGCAGCCATGGTGTTGCTCACCCTAGTGTAGAACTCATTTGCATAGCATAAAGAACAGTGTTAAAATATTGTCTTTAACATTTTACCCATGCACTATTTCTATACCAAACCTCTTTTAACCTAATAAAGGCATTTTAGGGAGCAGATAGACACCAAACACGATGGGAAATGGTTAAGTCATTGTCCATGCATTTGTTTATCTCTTAATGTATCTTTCCCGTGATCTGTTGTGTTAACAGTGAGTAACCATTAACATTAACGGTGCTTTGCATGAAGGTGGAGTGGATGTGATGCAGTTTAAATCAAATTAAGGCCGCCAAACATAGATATGAATGGATTTAGATAGATCTCTATGGCCTCTCTTTATTTCAGTCACTGCTGTTGCATCCAGGAGGTCCTGAAGGAATTTTTATGGCAGTCGTTGCCCAAACCTTACAAATGAGTTTGGTGATTAGAGTCAATGCGTCGTCTAATGAGAAGTCTTCTCCTTGGTTGTGGTGGGTGCAGAAGGTCCCCCTTCCTTCTCTGGAAGAGGTGTCTGGCAGTTGTCTTATCATCTTATCTGATGTTGCTGATCATTCATACATGTTCATTCACCAAAGATCCAATCACGATGCGGCACCTCTTCTTTCACACAAGCAGTTAGAGAGGGGCCGTCGTAAACTGGTCCTTGGAATACCATCTTAACTGTTGTTCATGACAGTTTCCACAAAAGAACATGAAATTCATCCAGGTTCCTGCATTCTTCTGTATACAAATGGATGTAATGAAGCTGTTTGCTTCACTCCTCCATCAAAACCAGACTGTCCGATCATTGAAGATGTCAGATGTGCTCAAGTGGTTCTGAAAGTGTCTCCACCGTGTCCTGCTACAGAGGAGCTCAAACTACTGTACAAAATGAAGGAAGAGGAAGACTGGAGATCTCAAACTGTGTCAAAGAACCAGAATACAGTTACTCTGACTGATCTCAGATCAGATACTGAGTACAATATTAAATGTGCAGCAGTGGGAAAACTCAACTACACCACTGAATCTGACGTCACCACAGTTATCACAAAGGTACTTTATGATGTCCAGTATTTTATTTTTACTACATTAATGCTTCCTGTTATTTTAATATTAAGGCCTTTTCACATATCGTTAATGTCCAACACAAGCATCATTGTTTGTTTTTTAATAACATTTGTTTTATTCTTACTTGTAGACACTGTTTATTTGCACATTTTATATAATATAGTAGAGATCATTTTTGAATGCCTCTTTTGTAATGCATGTTTTAGTGATGAAGTGATTATTTGTTATTCTACAACAGATATACAGTAGATTACAGTGAAAGGTTCTTGCGAATACATCTAAAAACATCGAAAAACTGAAATGAAGGCACAAAATTTATAACCAGTCTGTTCTGAGCTTTCGAAGGGAAATTAATCAAATTAATTCAAAGTTCCTTGTTCGACAAATTCCACTAAACGGTATATTCTCTATGAATCACGTGACCGTAAGTGTGTTTCCCTCTGTGTACCGTTAATACATCTGTTGATATTTTTGCCTGCAAGAGTTTAAAGTCATCTGGAACGGAAGAATCCTAAAAACAGTAAGTGGAATCAATTAACTGAATTATGATCGCTGTGAAGAGCATTTAATGAAAGACAACAAGAGGACAGATCAACATCGATGCCGTTTCATCTTTTCATTTCAGTTTCATTTCAGTTAGTGTCAACATTTAAGACATTTTAATTCATTTTCTGAGCTCATAACTCACCGACGAGTGTTTGAAATAACGTCAGAATGCGGTCGTTACACAAATTGATTTTGGCGCAAATATATTTATTCCCTAGATTTATGTGTAGGCAATTGCTACTTTATTCTTTTACATTATTCTTTAAAAATATTGCTTGAGATTGCTTGATGAACCCAGACAAAACATGCATTGGCATAATCGTATTTATTTGGATTCATGTTTCATTTGTCAATGTGACTTTGTTTCTTCTCCGTGATTCTGGACTTCCTCCTCATAGTTCATAAATCCACATATTTCATAAGAACGTGTTTTCATTATTTTTTCTTCAGTGGAAACGCAAATCATTTAATAATGTATATGCAAACAGTATTGTTAGGCCTTCAGTAGATATTGTGTCTTTTGTGGGGGTTTTTTTATTACTAGTTTACTTAGCAACATATTGCTTTGCGTTATAAACTCCTTATGTGAGGAATCAACATGACAGACACTCAACTGTCTTAGAAAGGGTAAGACAAGACTTATACACTGTAAATTAATTCTGCATTTAATTATTTTATTTGACTGTTATAAAAATGTTTTAAATTCACATTTTGTCCGACAAAAAAAATAAATAAATAAATAAATAGAGCAGGCTATGTGTGTTAAAGTTCGGGCTGAAATATTGCGCTATTTTTAGAGGACCACCAGATGGTGCTAATGCTGATATTTAAGAACAAAGCTTCCAAATTGATGGCTATCTCATTGGTTGATGTCTTCTCTCATGTGTTTGTCCAGCATGGATCCAGTGGGAGTGAATTCAATAGAGACTGCAGCTCTAGGGAGACCCTTCCAGCTGGGGATGCTGTATGACTGCAGGAGAGATGCTCTCGTACCAGGTGACTGTAGACCCACATTAGTGAAGCTTTCAATGAATGATTAGAGAAAAATAAACTTATAATTTATGATATTATAGTTAAGAACTAATTTGGCAATATTAAACTATTACAACCCTAAATTAGAGGGTTAGTTCACCCAAAAATGAAATTTCTGTCATTAATTCCTCTCCCTCATGCCGTTCTACACCCGTAAGACCTTCGTTCATCTTCTGAACACAAATGAAGATATTTTTGATGGTATCCGATCCACACATACACAGCAACATCATTGCACCTTTTGATATCCAGAAACGTTGTTAAAAACATGGTTATTGTACACTCAGACTGTACAATAAACAATAAGCACTGCTAAACTATAACATTTTTTTCACTTTTGCAACATTTTGCACAGATATTGAGCCATTTCACTGTACAATTTTCCAATGTGCAATATTTCTTTTGTGTATTCTATTTTGTAAATTTATTTAGTTTTCTGTTTTTATATTAGTGTGTACTACTTTTAACCATGTACCCCTGCTGTTGCTAAATGCAATTTCCCCACTGCGGGACAAATAAAGGTTTTACTTACTTACTTACTTACTTACTTACTTAAAAAAACAAAAAATAGTCAACGTGACTACAGTGGTTCAACCTTAATATAATGAAGTGAGAAGAATACTTTTTGTGCACAAATTAACTTTATTCAACAATCTGAACTGTTGTCATATATATTGAACTCAGTGAAGGCTTCCTTGTTTATGTCCAAATGTAAACTCAGTATTGGCCGAAGCTGATCATGTGAGCAGCACGACGCAATGCATGTGATGCTGACTCAGGATCCAGCCAATAATGAGCCCATTTTTGGGTGAACCAACCCTTTAAAATCTTTCTCAGCATATTTCAGGTTTTATGGCTTTTAAGTCCCCATTGTGAATTTAATACTATTTTATCAGAAAATGTCACGTTCGAACCTTGTTTTTTCTGTTTTCCTGCCTTAGTTTGTCTCTATAGTTACTAATTTGATTTCATCATTTTGTTCAGCTGTTCGTTCTTAATTGTTTGATCTCTGTATTTAAGTCCTTATGGTTCATTTGAGTTTTGTCCGGTCAATGAATCTTCCCACATTACTCCAAGTCTATGCAGACCCGTTCGCTTTTGTATTCAATACAAGATACTCCTAATCACATTCATAGCACTTCATGCCCCGTTTGCTTACGGATCACACCCAGGATTTACTTGACCTGGTGTGCACCAATTACTCGCTCAGCATATTTTACTACACTGGCCTGAGCGAACAGGTCACATACATGGAGTGGGTGCTGGTGATGAATGGACTGGATTTTCAGAGTCCAACCAAACACCACCACAAGAGAAGGACACGATGCCTGAGCCCACCGCAGACGGAGAACCAGAGCTGGAAGGAGTGACTGAGCCTGAGGACACGTCTGACCAGATGTGTGAGCCGGCCACACCGTCCATCGCCATGGGAGTTTTAGTAAAGATCGAGGGAATGTATTGGAGACCCATCCCACTCCCGGCACCGCCACTGTGAGTGAGTTATTACTCGACTTTTTCAAGTGTTGTTTTGATTTTGTAGAGGATGATTCCCTGCCCCCTTGATCCCACCCAAATCAGACTCTTCATATCCTGCCCAGCCTCCCTCTCCAGACCTCAGCTAGTTTTTCTATCCAGTCTTCGCTGTCTTCCATCAGCCCCTCTGTTCCTCTTCAGCCTCCTCACAGGAACATGGATCCACCTCGGGCCTTCCATGAGCCAGCTCTGCTTTCCACCACTGATTCACTCCTCTTCCCGTCACACTGACTCCTCCACTCCTTCAGGCTTGCGGCCCCACTGAGATCCCTTGGCCTACTGGCTTCGCCTCTGTCAGACGTCGCCTACCTGTGTCACAGAGCTACAAGACAGGTGGAGCCCTCAGTTGCTCCGTTTCCACCTTGGGGGGTCATTGCTGCATCTTTTTTGCAGTCTCTGAAGCCTACAGAGTCATTACGGAACATCGGCTCTCTGTCTGTGCCTAGGGCTCCACCATCATTGGCTCTCTCGCCATCATTTGTCGCCATGGCTTCCCCTTCTCCGTGCTTATCCCTGGCTCCTCTCACCATCTTCCACCTTGGTTTTATCAGTCTTCACCCCTCCTGGATTCCTGACCTCCACCAGAGCCTCTTCCTTCCTCTGTTGGTTGTGTTCAGTTTAGTGTTGTTTTCATGGACTTTCAGTTTGCTTTTCATTTGTCACATGTTCCTTTGTTCAGTTTCCCGCCACTCGACTGTCTCTCTGGTTACAGTCATCATTAGTTCATATGTATCAGCTGTGTCCCTTAATCATTCTCATTTGTGTTTGCTTTATAAGTTAGTCCTTCACAATCATGCCCTGTCCGATCACATTTATGTATAGTGTGTGTTGTGTTTGTCTGTCTGCCTGTCAAGGATTATTGTTATTAAAACTATTTAGAAATAAATCATTCATTTTTCTCTATTCCAGGAATCAGACTTTGGAGTAAAGAGCAGCTGCAGCAGAACATAAGCACTAAACCCCAAATTAATACGGATTTCACAGTCACAGCTTCAGATTCAATTGAAGAAAAATCTAGATTGCTGAATATTGATGAATGTCTGAAACTGAGTATTTTAGGTGGACTCGTCAGTTTAAGTGGAGCTGCCAATTTCCTCAAGGACACCAAGAAATCATTCAGTCAACAGAGACTCACATTACATTATCATTCAACCACTGAGTTTAAAGAACTGATCATGAACCACTTTGATTCTGGAGACATGGCTCACTTAGGCAGTGATGTAGCCACACATGTAGTGACAGCAGTGCTGTACGGAGCAGATGCCTGCTTTGTGTTTGACAGAGAAGTTTCTTCAGATGAGGACAAAAGGGTGATAGCAGGAGAAGTCAATGCTGTCTTTTGGAAGTTAATCAGCATTTCAGCTGGTGCAAACATTAATCTGAATGACAATCAGAAGACTGCTGGCCAAAAGTTCAATTGTACATTTCATGGCGACTTCCAGCTACCATCTAACCCGACCTCTTTTGAAGATGCCATGAAGGTTTTTGAAGATCTTCCAAAACTTCTGGGACAAAACAAAGAGTTTGTGGTTCCTCTGAGAGTTTGGCTTTATCCGTTGGACAAACTCTTCTCAAGAATTGTAAAGTTTCAACATGAAATCAGCACAGGTTTAAGCACAGACATTGAATCTGTTATTGAGAGTTTAAGTACGACTGAGATGAAATGCAGTGATCTTCTGACAGACACGCCTGCTTCAACATTCACTGCATTTCATGGCAAAATCAATGACATGAAGAAAAACTGTTACCGGTGCAGATTGAGTCTCGTGAAGAAACTGGGCTTTCTCGTACCAAAGATCCGTGGAAAATTCATAGAGGATACAGCATTGATCGATCTTCTACAGGAACATGAGGAATCTCCATTTGAAAGAAGCGCTCTTGAACGATGGCTGGAAGAGAAAGAGGAAGAATCTGACATCATTAAAACATTGCTCACACAACTGAATAACTCAGGAGCAATGGTAGAAAACAAGCTCAATACAAATTTAATGAATCTGGAAGTTAAACATTTGGTCAGCTACACTTTCACATCATTGAGCTGGACAGATGAGCTGCTTTCTAAACAAAAGGCCTTCCTGAGTCCTTCAACAACAGGAAAAAATGAGGAGAAAACCGAACACAAGACTTGGCTCGCACCTGACATCCAAAAGACAATGAGGAACAACTTGAAGGTTTTTAAAAACTTGATAGATTTAAATGGTTGCACATCAGCCAAATTTATTGTTACATCAAAAGACATGGAAGATCATCCAGGTTCCTGCATACTGCTGTATGAAAACGAATCTAATGAAGCTGTTTGCTTCACTCCTCCATCAAAACCAGACTGTCCAATCACTGAAGATGTCAGATTTACTCAAGTGGTTCTGAAAGTGTCTCCACCATGTCCTGCTACAGAGGAGCTCAAACTACTGTACAAAATGAAGGAAGAGGAAGACTGGAGATCTCAAACTGTGTCAAAGAACCAGAATACAGTTACTCTGACTGATCTCAGACCACATACTGAGTACAATATTAAATGTGCAGCAGTGGGAAAACTCAACTACACCGTAGACAGTGATGAGACGCGTCTCACAGTCATCAACCAGAATCTCAGTGTCACTTTAGAGGTATGATGGTCAGTCATGAAATAGCAGCCAAAAATATATTTTAATAACATTACCTGCTGTTATTTTAATCTCAAGATCTTAGTCTTAATCATGCATTTCTATAACATTGTGAGAAGAACGCAAGTTACAGTTAGCGTGATAATAAAATCTTGTCTTTGGTGTGATACCAGCCACTGACATCTTCATATCTCAGGTTGGTAAAATACAGTGTTTTATGCCAAAATTGAAAATAACTGAAATATTGCTGACCTAAAACATTGCAGCAAACACAAATATATTGTAAAATCTTTTAGGTCATGATTGCAATAACTTAATTATTCTACCCAGTAAAAAAAACAAATTTGCTGCCTTAATTTTTTTCAAACTGTAATCAGCTTGGCTGTTTAAGTTATTTCAACTTATATTACACTGATAAAACAAATGATAATTTTTCAACTGATAAAAACAGTTGCTTAACTTATTTTGATGATTTGAAGTCATTTAAAAATATTTGTTGTCAACTTATTGGTCATATCATTTTTACAGTGTATTTAATTTATTTTTTTAAATGTAATAAATACATATTTTCACAACACATGTATTACTTTATAGTATTTTGTTGAATTCAATTTGTCATGTAAGTTATGTACTTCTTGTAAAACTGAATTATTATAATTTAAATTCCTCTGGTAATCATATACTGTATACATTCAGAAATGGACAAAAACACTAACAGATTTCAAAGGGGTGGGGTTGAAAATTTAATAGGATTTAAACTTTAATGTGACATTAGAAAACACTGACATTTAGAATTTGACGGGCAAAAAGACAAATTAAAATAAATAGATAGTGTTTTTTTAAGGTGAGTTATGTAAAAAGGGCCTTTTTATGACAGGGATATTTTACAGTTTATGATTTCAAAATATAACATTGTACATCACCATATTTATTATTATTGTATTTTTATGCTTTTCATTACAGAATGTCATCAAAAGCAGCTTAATTGATTATGGAAATCCTGCTCTATATTGTCTGGGAGCAAGTACAGACAATTTAAGATCTGAGCAATACAGAAAACGGACCTTTGGGGAGAGAGACAGAAACATACTAGAATCACACAAATTTGATGCAATCATCAATCAAAGTGTTGTAATTGAGGAGGGGATTCCTGTCCATTACCACCTGAAACTGACAGAATCTCATGATCAATCTGAACCATATAAAAAAATGACCATCGGGGAGAGAGACAGAAACAAACCCCATAAAACCATTCTGATGGTTGGAGAAACAGGAACAGGAAAAACAAAACTGATCAATGCGATGATCAACTACATGTTGGGTGTTCAGAGAGAAGACAAGGTTTGGTTTGAGATCACAGATGATCAGAGTGACCGAACATCAGCTCACAGTCAGACCTCCAGCATCACTGTTTATGGGTTTTATCTACAAGAGAGTCCAATCCATCTAACCATCATCGACACTCCAGGATATGGAGACAGAATCAGTCTTGATAAAGAGATCGCTGAGAGTTTGCTTAGTTTAAGTGAATCTGAAGAAGGTGTTCATGAAATAGATGCAGTGTGTCTGGTGATTAAAGCATCTCAAACTCGACTCTCTGACAGACAAATATACATATTTGATGCTGTTCAGTCTTTATTTGGAAGAGATATTGCTGAAAACATTGTCCTGCTCTTCACACACTCACGTGGAGCTATCCCTAAAAATGTCCTGACGGCTGTTGAAGAGGATAAAATCAAGTGTGCAGTGAATGAACAGAAGAAGCCAGTGTATTTCCTGTTTGACAACCGTCAGTCAGAAGCTGATGATGAAGATGATGAAGAAGATGAAATGTTGAAGCAATCATGGGATCTGAGTTCTAGAGAAATTGAACATTTTTTCAAATTTCTTGACAACATAAAACCAAAAACCTTAAGGATGACCCAAGATGTGTTGCAACAACGGAGGCAGTTGGAGGAAAATATCTCCAAAATAATATCAAATTTTCAAGAGACAGACCAAAAGCAAAATGAGCTGAAACAAACTCAAGAAGCTCTGGAGCAGCACAAGAAAGTTGTTGATGAAAATAAGAACTTTGAGGTTGAAGTTGAAGTGGAATATAAAGAGAGAGTTGATATTGATCCTTCTCTAGCCAGCATGGCGATGTGCTGCACCGTCTGTGAGGAGAACTGTCACTATCCAGGATGCTGGAGAGTCATCCCTTTCTCACAATGCAGAGTGATGAAAGATGATCACTGTACAGTGTGCACAAATAAATGCCACTACAGCAAACATGTCAAAGAAGCAAAAATATATCAAACAAAGATAAAGAAAGAAAAGAGGACATATGAAGAGTTAAAGAAGAAATATTTTGGGAAGATTGGAGAAGGTGAGTCTTTGGTGAACAAGCTGGAAGAAGAACTGCAGGAATTAGAGAAAGAGAAAATAAAGATGGTGTTTGAAGCTTTTCACTGTGTGAAAACTCTGCAGATGATCGCACTCAATGCTGATTCACTGATCACACTTCAACACATTGACTTTCTGATTGAGAAACTGAAGGAAATAAATGAGCCTGAAAAGGTGAAAACACTGGGAAACATCAAGAAGAGAGCAGGAGAAGAAAAACACACTGCTCTGGGATACATAAAAATTTTTTTGAAAACAACTTAACATTGGTTACACATCTCAAGTGTTGCATGGTTCTCCACCAACACTAAATCAGCATAAACCAGCAAAAAAAAAAAAAAGAAAGATCCTGAAAATGGCTGTATTTTTCTCATTTATTAGTTACTTTGAAGAAACAGCATCTGCTAAATTAACAAATGTCAAATACTGTATTGATTATTGTAATTGCTGTATGAAATGGACAGCAGAATAATGTAAAGAGTTTTGTGAAATTAACAAATAGATAGAATTTATGTGTTTTGGAAAATAATGAGCATTAAACCCGTCACTGGCTGTAGAAACTGGAATTGTATCACTAAGCACTGCCACCTAGAGGCCATATGAGAACATGTACATGATCATCATCCTTCACGAAATATACCGAGAGACAGTTGTGATGATATGACAATAAATCTGGACTTATATGACATTTTTGTGGATTCACATGTTCATTGCTTCATGTCTTTGAGATGGTGCTGACATTTTGTCTCATGAATACAAATACTTGCATCATTTTAACTTGCATCATTCTTCTGTCATTATTAATAAATTAATTTAATTAGTTTTGGTGCAGATTTTTTTATTTGAGCGTAATTTATAAAACACATTTATTAAAGCTTCAACTGCAAATTCCAAACGAAAAAATAATTGACCAAACACTTCATTCAAAGCTAAATTATTTTAATCTAATTCAAACTTTGGCTTCAGACGGCTCTCGAAATCACCAATTCTGAGTCTGTGAGTCTGAAAAATAATAAGACCATAACCTCATATTATTAGAGAAACTGCCAAGTTTTGATCTTTGTAGAATCATCATAAATTACAGTGTTTTCCTTGCAGTATTGTTTAATTATGTTCACTTCAACTACGTTTGGATGTGAATGAAACAATTTACTGAATGTACAGATCATGTTAAATGAAAATATTGATCAAAATGATTGATTTTGGATCGGTATGTTGTCTGAATATGGTCAGTCGAACTGTCCTTTCTGAAAAAAGCTTCTCCAAATAATTCTGCCAATAAAGAGATCCAAGGAACCCAAATTATTATGCATGAATATCTTTTTATAAGTCTTCTTGTGACCTTGTGAGACATTTTCACTAACAAGTCCAAAGTTTTCCTGTCATATAGGCTATAGATGTATTAAAATAATAGTAAATCTTCATTATATCTAGTTTTAGGTTTTGTGTCTTATTTATACTTGTAAGTTTGAGGTTGGATTCAGTATTTCACACCAGAATCAAGCGTGCACTCTTAAAAAATTACTGTAAATTTTACAGTATAATACTGCCAGCCAGTTACTGTAAAATTTACAGCAGTGTTACTGTAATTTGCTTTACAGAATTTCCCTGTATTCTCTGATTACAGTAAATAACTGCATTTTTTTTAATTACGAAGGGTCAATTTACAGCAATATTCTGTAAATTTGAGTCAAACCAACACGTGACCCCAGAATGCATTGCAGTTTACAGCAATATGCTGTATTATTAAAAAACAGCCAGCGGCTGTAAAATAATGCTGTAATTTTTACAGTAATTCATTACAGTGTGGCTCGTCTCCACTAGTGTGTGTTGTGTCGGTCAGTATGTGAATCATCTCGTCCATCTCTTAAAATAACCCAGAGCAGCTGAAACAAAGCCTGAGAGACTGGAACAGTTAATGCTGAGGACTGAACTGACACGACTGAAGAAAACATCTCAACATATGAGGGCACAACAAGACCCACATCCTCCAGACACCCGATCTGTGCGGGATCGAGTGCTGCAGGTACAGATGAGCAAATATAATAATTCCAGCTCTGATCATGAGTGACAAAAGCTGACAGATCCAGGGATTCAAAACAGACCCTGATGACAGACATATGAATGTCATTTTAAACAGTCATGTGACTCAGTGTCATTAGGAGTTCCTCATCTGTATCCATGAGAAAACACAGACAGAAACAGACAGTGGATGTTAATGAAGCACAGGCTCATGTGAATGAGAGTTTATATCAGACAGACACGAGCCATAAACATCCATTAAATAAAATAATACTTTTCATAAGGACAATTGAACAACAACTGCTAACTGCTCACATATCTGTGTTCACTATTTAGCGAGAACTTGTTACAAATAGATATCACTTACTGAAAAAAACAAATACATAACTACATAACAATAAAAACTAAATCCACAAATGTCTGATTTTTTTTTTTTACTTTCAATGAAAAATGATATTTATTGTTTCCTTTGCTTTGTTAAATCTATAAAATTGAAAGTAAATGCTTTATTTACATTATTAAAATATATTTCAATAATGATCAATAATGACTTGATCTCGAAATGGCTAAACGCCGAAATTATTAAAGATTCTGCTCACTTTGAGCCTCTTTGACAGCAACTGTGATCTCCAGCGTGCTTCTGTTATTTATACGAAGCCCGTTCAGCCAATGAGCGCAGCGCGTTCCGCGCGGACGCGCCTCACACACATTCACGCCACTGTGCGCGCGCACTCACAAACTGTCAGATTACCGGCTATGAATCACGGGCGTAAGCTGAAGTTTATCAGACACCGGACAGCTTCGACCCACGGAAGACCAACATGAGCGAGAGGTTTATGGTCGTACCTGTGGCGCAGGCCGAGGAGAGCGCGTTTGGAGACGAAACGGACGGAGACCCCGTGTTTGACATCGCCAAAAGGCTCGGTGGCGGAGAGGGCGAGCGCGCGGAGCGGCGGGGGTCGGTGCCCATCCTCCAGTACAGCAGAGAACCCAACAAATACGGTGAGACGGGTTGAGTTCATCCGGTCTGAAAGAACTCTGCAATTATAATAACCGAAGAGCCGTTATGTTCATTATAGAGGAGCGTCTCGCGCGTCCGCAACTCACGCGCGTCACTCAGTGTAAACAAACACGATTTAAGAAAGTGAAGGGCAGGGCTGGTGGGTTACTTTTGAAATGTATTTCGCTACAGATTACAAAATACAAGCTTTAAAAAGTCATTTGTGACGTATTTCGTTACATTACTCAAGTTTAGTCACTTAATCTAAATATTTTAGAATACTTTGGGATACTAATAAGTGTGAAACAAACACAAAAAAGGTTTTTATCTCACAATTCTGACTTTTTCTCTCAGAATTGCGTGATTTAAAGTTGCAGTTGCGAGTCAGAATTATGAGATATAAACTCGCATTATTGAGAAAAGTCAGAATTATGAGATATAAACTCACAAACTAAATTCACAATTGCAAGAAAAAAAGTCAGTATTGCAAGTTTATATCTCCCAATTCTGACTTTATAACTTGCAATTGTGAGTTTAAATCTCGCAATTCTGAGAAAAAGAAGTCAGAATTGTGAGGAAAAAAACTAATTGTGAGAAAAAGTTGCAGTGACGAGTGAATTATAAAATGACTCAAAAAAACATGAAAACAGTCGTGGATCATCAGGTCATGACAGGACAGTTCAGTCGACAGTTGGGCAATTTTTATATAAATTCAGTCATTTTGTCTTGTTCAGGACAGAACTAAATAAAAATAACAACATTTTTATGATCCTCTTAAAAGTATTAAATGTTGATGAAACTGAACTCGTCTTTTTCAGACGGTCAGAGTCAGAGAATCACCAATCGCTGTTTAAATGACATTAAAACTCAAAGTAATCACTTTGGTAATCTAAAACACTTTTCAGATGGAACTGTAATCTGATTACCACCCATTTAAAATGAAATACAGTCACTCACATTTTGTATTTTAAATACTTAACTTTGTTTATTGTTAGTATATATATTTCTCTCAGAGCTGCTCACACTCTTCAGTTCCTAGAACGTTATGAGAACGTTAAGGTTGAACGTTCAGAGAACGTTAGAAAATGTCAAATACGAACGATCTGTGTTTTTCCACTCTTTGAATAGAGTTTATTGAAATGTTTGAGTGTTTAGACTATATAATATTGAGGCGTTAAGTTTAAATATGACTTAATTTCATCTAATAATAATAACATCACTTATAAGTTTATTATTATTAGTCAGTTTCGTGTTTAAACTAAAATGTTAAAGTGTGGCCTTAAAATACAGCTGAATTATAATAGTATTCTGTGCATCAAAAACATAAACAAACATGTTAATGATAGTAACAGTAAAACTGAGGCCACTTATTACTATATTATAATGTTATTATCTATTGTAAGATTTTATTTGAGAGGTTTTGTTTGTAAGGTCCTGTGAAATGCAGGTGTCATGTTTATATTTTTACCGTACTGTATATTAGCATTACTGTTTTATTGCAATTATTTTATTAAATTGAGCACAAAAAGAAGGTTTGTTGGTTGGTCTAAAATGCTTTATAGATCCTTATAATTTTAAGCAAAATGTATATTTACCAAAAAAAAAAAAAAAAAAAAACTTTCCCTTTCCCTTTTGACCCATAACCAGGCGTTTTATGCAACACGATGCCCTTTTGGTTTTACATGACTGCCTGATTTCAGGGGCTTGTCTAGACGTGTCTTGGGACACGCTTCACGCTCAGCTGTCTTCATTAATTACCATGACACATCTGTTTGTTTCCCGGTTAGAGATCTAGCAACCTACATCTGAATCTGCTTCTGTTTTCCAGGCTTTTTATAGTCTCTCTTTGCTCTTTGAATCAGTAAATCACATTTTTAGTGTCGCTGTTGGAACCAACCGGCCACGGTAATTTAATGCATTCCAGTGTCTCTCTATCTGGTGTCGGTCTTTATCTTTATGGATATGAAAGCTTACAATTGGCGCTTAATTATATTTAGTTTGCAATTTAATTAAAGGCCTCTTAAAGTGTCTTTTGATTAACTTCAGCACCAGTTACTCAGTCTATAAAGAAGTCTATAATAGTGTAAATGTGGGAGATGATCTTCTGTGGAAGTCCTTAAGAAGGCGCTTACCTGAGGTGCAGTTATTGACCATCACAAACAGTTTGATTGACAGGCGATCTGACCAATCATAACCCCGAATCCGCTATTTTGTCCATCAAAGCGGTCAGGGGAGTTAGTAGATTAACGTTGGTGAACTTGAACGTCTTTCTGCTCTTGAAACAACATTCCTTCTGATGTTCATTCATGTTTATTTGATGCTATAAATGAACTATTTATTGATTTACGTTGTCAGTTGCTCCAGGATGTATTTTTCACTTCGTGAGAACATGATGTGTGGCGTGAGAGCACATAGCAACAGTAACTAAAGGGGGCGGGGCTTTGCGAAGGGTCAATTGAATATGTAGTTCAGCGTTTTGTTTTAAGAGTTTTGCTTTAATAATATAAAGAGCAAAGGGAAGGTTTTGTGATGTGTTTTCCACAGCATCCGTCAGAACTGAGCGTGATCAGACCTACGGATACATTAGTTTCGTTTGTTGGCGTGTGAAGGCGAGACGTGCAAATGGGAGTCGTCTTCCAGATGGTTAAGCTGGGGAGCGTTGGATTGGGTTACACACTCATTATGGGAGTCAAGAACATCTCTATTCATATATGAGGTGATGTTCTTACAGCCTTCACTCCCAGACCTAGAACAATGTGGAGCACAAAGTTACTCCCAGGCATTAAGCAATTTTGAGGTCTGACAGACCCAGAATGTTACTAAATAAGGCCATTTTCCCAAACACATCCCAACGCAAAGGTCTTGTGCCCAAAAAATGCAATCTAGTATAAAGTCATGATGTTGTGTTTTCATTTTCATTCATTGCAGTTTAATCCCAAATTAAAAAACAAAATGCAAGCATTTATAAATCCCATTTGTCTGGGAAATAAAGAAATAATCCAGGTCTAATACAAATTGGCATATTGTCGATTACCACAGACTCCCACAGTTCCACAAAAAGTGTTGATAAATAAAAAAGCCGATAAATAAATAAATCTAAATCCAAATTTTTATTAAATTTTGGATAGCCTGATTACAAAGACAAAAGTTTCATTATTAAAAGCATGTCCCATTCACCCTATTATTGTAACGATCGTCAGCTGAAGCGCCCGGGACAACCTCTAGAGGGCACTTCACTTTGTACTATAGACTACACACTCTCATTCTCTCTCTCTCTCTCTCTCTCTCTCTCTCTCTCACTCACTCACTCACTCACTCACTCACACAGACTACATTTCCCAGAAGTCCTGTACCCAGTCACTGATTACCGCACCAGCTGCACCTCATCACCCACACCTCATATAAGCACCATTCTCACACTACACTAACTGTGAAGTCTTGATTAGGTTCCCTGTCAGTTCTGAGCGTTATTTCCCGTGTCTTGTTTTCCTGGTTCTGTTTCCTGCCTGTCTGTCCCAGTTTTTGATGGTTTGCTGCCTACCCTGTTTGACTCACTGCTTCGGATTACTGGACTGTTGTTTGCCTGCCGCCTACACCGACCCCTCGCCTGTTTACTGACCACGAACCCGCTTACCTCCGATATTCCTGTTTGACCCTTCTGTTTTCTAATAAGCCTGCAATTGGATCTCATGCCGCTCACTCACCCCTCATTACAATTATAAAGTTCTTATTATAATTTTAAGACAAATTTGCTCTGCATGTGTTGAACTTAACTGTATTTTCCTTTTTGAAGTTATTTAAATCATATTTCAAGACATTCAAAAGCATAATGGTGGACACATCTGAAGTGTCTCAGCTGAAGGAAATAATCTAGTATTTATTGGTTTTAATGTATCGGCCAAATTTTCTTATTGGGGCAATAATGATAACATTAAAAATGAACATATATCGGCCGATACCGACATGGTGGCGGATATATCGTGCATATCGTTAATTTTGCAGAAGCTGAAACAAAAATGTTTTATTTATATTTAATTATTTTAATTGCTCGGTATTCTATACCTCAAATGGAATTTAATTGGACATTAAAACATGTTTGGAAACGATATCTAAAAGTTGAAGCTTGAAAGCAACACATACTATACAACTGTTTATCTGTACAATTTCTTTTTTTACAGCTCACATGTTTGATTAAATGTATTCTTGTGTGTATATTCGCTTCTCAAAAAAAGATGACTTCTGGTCAGAACAAGCAAATTGAAAGTATTTAACTTGGAATAGTTGCTGTTTAAGGAGTTTCATATGTCATATCATACTGCACACTTCGTATTAGTCAAGATCACATGACATTTTAGCAGAGACACAGAGCTGAGTCAACAGAAGTGGTGTATTTTTCAAACCACACATGAAATGTGTGATCTGAGACGTGTGGTCATGCTGTGGATTGTTACTGAGAGGTCACTTCATGAAGATATTAGAATTGAATTCAGTTGGTCTTGGATGCAAACATGGTCATTTTCTGCTGTTTAATCCAAGCTAAAGCATCATGAGCGGTGTGTTTCCACATCCACCCTGCTGCGGTCAGAGGCTGAAGGTCGTGTTTTGAAGGGTGGTCTTCAGTCAGGGTCAGGGCGGATGAAAAAGAGAAGAGGGAAATTTTATTTAGCGCACTTCTCCGTCAGGACACTGTGAACAGCTGACTCTAGCAACACCGTCCTATTTGTGTTGGCTGTTTGTCCTCACTTTCATAACAGTGGTGTGTGTTTCTGTGTTTCCAGTTATCAAAACACTCTTCTTCTCGTCTTCTAGCGTATAAATATGATGCATGTCATGCCGTTTGTTTCTGTGCTTCTGGACGGCAGTAATTAGCTTTAGAGTTCAGGAGTCATTTGTAATTTTATCGCTCTAATTGGCATCATAAGATGACGATCATGTGACTCTGTGCTGTTGTTCAGATGGTTGGTTTGTTTGTGCTGGTGAACTGCTCACCTAGACCTAAAACATCATGGGATGCTTCAGACGAAAACACATGTTACAGATATAGAAATAATAGTTATACTGCTATTTTAGCAGGATTTTTTATTAATATTTTGAACATTTTCTCTTATATATTTTCCATTTTCGTTCGATTTTTAAGGTTTTAGTAATTTTGTTGTGTCTGACATTTTTATTAGTTTTTGTTTTTCTCTAAATAGATTTTATTTCATGTTAAGTAAACAAAAATTAAAAACTTTGCCTGTTTTTTAAAAAAAAATAAATAAAAAATATTTTTTTTGGTTTTAGTTTTTATTTAACAATATTAAACCAGTTTTTAACACACTGTACTTTGTGCCAAATACTTACCCTGCATCATCTGCAGACGCAGCAATCCCAGAATGCACTGCTAATTATAAATTATATACTTGTGTTTTATACAATACTGCAAAATATCAGTAAAATATAGATTATTTCACCTAATATATATATTCTGGCAAACTTGAGTAGAATTTAAAGGCACAGTATGTAAGTTTCACCACTAGAGGTCGCTTATTCAAAACAATAATAAAGATTGTTTGACGACGGAATGTGGAATCATGGGAGTTTTGTGTTCGCCTCCACAGCTGTTTTTTGTTTAGGGGTTATCTTTGGCGACAGAACCCACAGCAAACGATGATTAATAATTATAGTCCATCACGAATGTGCAAAACAAATCGAGGCTTGCTAGATGCTACCAGAGAGCATCGGCACTGATGCTAAAACTACTATTTACGCATTTTTGCATGGATTCTATCCTCAGCTGAGGGTCGGGGGGATTTGGATTTGGGGATATTTCATAGTATATACACTGTAATGAATTACTGTAAAAAATTACAGCATTATTTTACAGCGCTGGCTGTTTTTTAATAATAAAGCATATTGCTGTAAACTGCAATGCATTCTGGGGTCACATGTTGGTTTGACTCAAATTTACAGAATATTGCTGTAAATTGACCCTTCGTAATCTAAAAAAATACAGTTATTTACTGTAATCAGAGTATACAGGGAAATTCTGTAAATTAAATTACAGTAACACTACTGTAAATTTTACAGTAACTGGCTGCCAGTATTATACTGTAATTTTTTAACAGTGTAGTAGGCGAAAAACATGAGTAGTATGTCCAGATTCATAAAACAGTAGACGAAAAGTACTGAGTACTTCTGTCGAGGCTCTGAGGTGTGCATACGACGGACACTTTGCTATCCCATCAAGCCATGGGAGAGATTTGTGAATCACAGTGAAGCATGACAACTGGCAGCTAAGGTCACATGACAACATGGCAGATAATGTACAGTATGCTATTTCGGACGCAGTGATGCATTAAACCCAATCGCTGCATGACTCATCTCACCTGACCTGTGTTGATTATGAGTGAGAAACTACCCTGGACTCAAACGGGGTTCCTCTTCCTCTCCGTTTTTCCATGTGGAGTTTCCATTCTCATCAGGCCCGTGTTACAGGACAGTGTGCTCTTGGCTCACGGCTCTTGTTTTTCATGTCATCGCGCTCCGTCTCTCAAACATTGCTCAGGCGTTGAAAGTAGCAGGTGGTCTCTTAATGCTAAATAAACTTTGGCAGTCAGAATCGGTTTGGTGTTATATCTGTGTTTGCGTTTGAGAGACATGCGTGACGAACTGAGGGCAGGTCAACTTTTAAAGGAGTAACTCACTCAAAGAGTTGTCATATAATCACCCACGTCATTCATTGACTTATAATTCCATTAGGGCCCAAATGGTGATGTTATGTTTTACACTAATAATCCAATCACAATGCACCAAGTTTAAATATGCGCATATACTAATGAGGTTTGAATATTTATCATAACATAACATGGCTCGCGTTCTAGCAAGGTTCTGTTGAAGTTATGAGCAAACATTCCAGCAACGTTAATAGTTGTCTGGGATTTAATATGTCGTTGTTTGCACAAAAACATCATCTTTTTTTTTTTTTTTCAAGAAATGTTTTAGATGGATTTTTGTTGGACATTTAAACATTAAATGTTTCAAAGTATTCAGAGAACATTCAAAAGTAATGCTCCCATAATGTTTGCAAAATGATAAAAACAGAATGTTCCCTTAATTTTTTATTTTCTGCATAACCAACAAACATTTAACAGCTGGAACATTCAGAAATAATGTTTCCATAACTTAATGGGAATGTAGGTAAAACATTCTTGGAACACATTTTTTTTGGATGGGAATTTACTTTTATTGTGTGTGTGTGTGTGTGTGTTTGCAGTTTTGAAGCTTGATAGTGTCTGTAATTGAATGGAAAAGTGTAGCATGAACATTTGTGCAAAACTCTTTAGTGTTCTAGAGGAAAAAATAAAGACGTACAGGTTTGACTTGACATTAGAGTGAATAATAATGACAGAATTGGCATATTTGGGAGAACTTTTTCTTTAAATCTGCCCTTTACTAAAGGACTGTGTGAGACGTCAGACTCTATATCCATACCAGGAACAGATTGTCTGGTGTCTGGTGGCCACTGTCATGTCTGTCTTCTAAAATCTCAGGTGATAAACGCTCACTATCATTTAGATAAACTGAGCCGCTGGCACCACGGGAGGTTTGGCTCAAGCTCCCATTTCAGGACCTTCTCACGGTCACCAGGATCAAACGACACTCTTAGTTAATCTAGAATTCTCTGGATATTTGTCTTGTGCTGCAGAGGAGCAAAAAAAGGTGTCACCTGATATTGTCGCGTGTGACGGACAGCTGAAGGAGAATTGGGCATCTGCTCCGACATTTGAGATGGGGCGTCTGTGCCAGAACGCCTGGGCATCTGTCATCACCTGCTTACAGTCGCTTCGTTTTAGAACCAAAGAACCTCCGTCCATCTCCAGCTGTTTACTGTAATGTGTTGAAAGTCGTTTATAGTAATTATTTTATATGCACCAAATGGATTAGTGCAGATTCCCGGCGTGTCAGAGGACTCTGCGTTATGGCGTGACATTTTGCGATCACTCTGGTATCTGTTTTTAAGCTCACTGTTACGCTTCCACCCTCCTACAGTCGAGTCCGTTTTAGAAACACTGACATGCTCTTGATGGGGGTGAAATTCTGCTGTAACAGACACGCAATCTGTGTGTGTGAACTTGTTCTGTTAGTTACAGTTACACCGATCAGGCATAACATTATGACCACCTTCCTAATATTGTGTTGGTCCCACTTTTGCTGCCTGACCCGTCGAGCCCCGACTCCTCTAGACCCTGAAGGTGTGCTGTGGGATCTGCACCAAGATGTTGGTCCTGTATGTTGTGAGGTGGATCACACTTGTTTGTTCAGCACATCCCACAGATGATCGATTAGATTGAGATCTGGGGAATTTGGAGGTCAAGAGGTGTTGTGCTCCTCAAACCGTTCCTGAAACATTGTTGCTTTTTGGCGGTGCTGAAAGAGACACAGCCACCAGGGAATACCATTTCCATGAAAGGCTGTAGATGGTCTGCAACAAAGCTTATGTAGGTGGTGTGTGTCACAGTAACATCCACATGGATGGCAGGACCCAAGGTTTCCCAGCAGAACATTGCCCAAAGCATCACACTGCCTCCGCCAGTATAGTGCATCCTGGTGCCATGTGTTCCCCAGGGAAGAGACGCACATGCACCCGGCCATCCATGTGATTTAGAAGAAAAACGTGATTCCCCTTCTTCCATCGCTCCGTGGTCCAGTTCTGATGCTCGCATCCCACTGTTGGCGCTGGACAGAGGTCATCATGGACACCTAACTGGTCTGGTCTGCAGCTCCATACACAATAAACTCTGTGTGTTCTGACACCTTTCTATCAGAACCAGCATGAACTTCTTGAGCAATTTGAGTTAGAAGAGCTCGTTTTTCGTTGATCTTCGCTCCCCACGTGCATCAATGAGCCTCGTCCGCCCGTGACCCAGTCTCCGGTTCACCACTGTTGGAGCACTTTTGATAGATCCTGACCACTGCAGACCGGAAACACCCCACAAGAGCTGCGGTTCTGGAGATGTTCTGACCCAGTCGTCTAGCCATCACAACTCGGCCCTTGTCAAACTCGCTCAAATCCTTACGCTTGCCCATTTTAAGACATATAATAATCAGTGTTATTCTCTTCACTTGTCAGTTATTCCTGATCAGTGTAGTCTGGATCAGATTAAACTAGTGAGATATAGACCCGTATCAAGCTTTTAATGTTGTTCATATGTCTATTTGATGTTTTCGATATGATAAGCCCTGTGCAGATTCATCAATCAACACTATTCCTGAGTATTTTCTCCTTCGAACGGCAGCGTGCCAAAGACCGTCTCAAAAACGCCCTGTCACAAGCGTTTTTCTCCGTTGACTTTCTATGATGCTGATTTTAGAAGATGAGATGGTGAACAGGAACATGGTTTGACATGAGCGGCACATTATATTAGCTGTTGGATACAATAGTCAAGCCAAAAGCTAATCTATTATGTGTCCAGCACTACATAAAACACTTTAGCATTCTGATTCATCGACTCGTAGAGCTTGTGTAATCTCTCTTCCTCTTCTTCTGAATCAGTTCCAAACATAGCTGAATGAAAGCAACATTTCCACTTGCCATTGTGTCGTGTTTCCTACAGTTGATCGAGCGAATCAGGGAGTCCGAGCTGGTGTGATTGACTGGAGGCGGAGACTAATTTGCATATTCATGATCAAGTTAGAAAATAGTTTTCATGGTCATTGTCTCCTTCTCTTCCAGTTTCGTCATTCAACATTTGTTAAAAGCCCCCTATTAGTCAACCACAAGATGATGCATAACTAAACTGGTGTAGTTCTCCTTCAGGCTCTAAACTGGGACAAATGAGTCTGCTTGTTTGCTCTATAAATGTAGCATGGAAATATTACTGCAGGTCTAAAGAATCTTTGTGTAAAAACCGGTCAACAAGTGGAAAGTTGGGTTGTGTAGATGTCACGACGCCAGGAAAAGTTTCTCGAGTGCATTTTGCGGTCTCACTCCACATTGTTGTTTCGTTAGCATGATCTGTATAAGATCATCAACTGGACTGAACTGTCATGTGAAACCAGCTCAGAATTTCATACAGGAAGATGCTTAGATTTGTCTTGCTTGCTTTACCGAAGATACGCAGCAGGTGGCAGCACATTTCTTTAGACAGCACACTTGTTACTTCAACTTTAACCAACTAAAGCTTCTTATAGGACACAGTTATATTTAATGTTTAGAGCGCTCTGTGGTCTCACAGGTTTTGCAATATGACTTTCTCTGGCTGTTTTATTCCACATTATATGCCTGTTCTGACCACCACTGTGACCATCAATTCACCGTTTAAACCGCTCTGACGTCTCAAACTAGAATTTCTCACAGTTGTCTGTGTTTGCATTGTACATTTATGAAAACTTGCACAGTCTATTTATTAATTGTTTTATGCTTCACTGAGCTTTTAGATGCTTCAAAGTGCAGGAAATGAGACTGGCCTAAACAAATCCAGCTTCATAAATGAGCTCAGCTGGATGTCCAAATCACACGGTTTCTAGCCGGATTTGATTTTGAGAGCCTATGGTTGATCTCACCAGCCAGAATGATTGTATCTGGGATTAGCCAGTCGGAGGAAGTTGGTTTCCTTTAAAAAAAAAGAGTGCGTCCTGTAGTTAGCACTTCTCAGTAAATCCAAACGCTTTGGACAGTTTGCCATTTAAAGGTTGTTGCACAGGTGGAAGCAATTCATTAGAAAGAAATTCCTGGCAGCTTTTACGTTTTCCTGTTGCTCTTTAGTCATTTCTGGGGAAGCCTATCAAGAACAGATGAGAAGATCAGGCCTATTTTCATTTGTGTGATTTTTGTTGATATCATCATAGTTATTTTGAATATTTTATATATGTATATATATATATATATATATATATATATATATATATATATATATATATATATATATATATAACATACACATACATACATACTTTCAATATGTTATTTTATTTGTACAATTTCATAAATATTTTCATTTAATTTTTTTTTTTTAAATATTTTTTAATTTAATTTTCATTTGTCTGATTTTAGTTGATTTCATTATAGTTATTTTGAATATTTTATATATATATATATATAAAACATACACATACATACATACTTTCAATATGTTATTTTGTTTGTACAATTTCATAAATATTTTAATTTTTTTTAATTTAATTTAATTTAATTTTCATTTGTGTGATTTTAGTTGATTTCATTATAGTTATTTTGAATATTTATATATATATATATATATATATATATATATATATATATATATATATATATATAAATAACATACACATATATACTTTCAATATGTTATTTTATTTGTACAATTTCATAAATATTTTAATTAAAAAATTAAATATATTATTGGTCATATATATATATGTATATATATAAAATCATGTAATTAAATATATTAAAAATATATAATATATTTTTAATTTTCTAATAAAATGTTATACTTAATAGTCATGCACTGTGAATTTTTTAAAATTTTAAGAATAGGATCATATTTTAGTTATAAAACAAACAAAGAAATAAATAAATAATGACATTTATTGTGTAAAATCTTTTTCCATACTCTGTCTAGTAGCTCTGTTCTGAAACTTTAACTTGAGAACAAGAAAACCCCAGATAGTTGTGGTTGTTTGAATGTGTACAGATGGAGTTAAATAGGAACACAAACCAAAGTCCATCATAATTGGAAATTCCTTATGGAGATAACTGAGCAAAACTCTTGCACCTTTCAGCTGTTATGCATTCGGACTCCTTGCTTCTTTAGCTGAACGTGAACAACTGTCATATCTGCACATTTTGGTACAAATTGTACAGTAAACAACTTACAGTTCACAGTGTCCACATCAGACGCAATTGGCGTGACCTTTCCTTCTCGTTTGTGATGTATAATCGAGTGAAACAAGAACAAATGTAGGGCGGGGCTTAATTTTGTCTGTGGGGAGTTGATTGGAGGGTTGTGGTTTGCGATTGGCCGATCTCATGTGAGTGACAGGTGGCCCCGCCCTCGTCATCAGAGCAGAGATGTCTCTGCAGGAGGGAGGGGAAGTTATTCTGATTCAAGATCACGAGGGACATGAGTTTAAAGCAGTAATGATGTGCACTGATAAATCATTTATAATAAATACCGCCAAAAAAACGAGAACTTCAGTTTCACGCTGATGTTAATGCAGTAAAGGATTTATAGGGGCTTTTACTAACTGAAGGTTTAATTGAGAGTAAAGAGTGTTGAGCAATAATGCAAAACAAAACAGCATCAGTATGTCCCAGAATCCCGGTGTTTTTGGTCCATTAGTCAGTGCATGTTATTTTTATCACTGTGACCTGGTCAGTTTGACCGTTGAATCCTTCAGCGGGCCGTTTGTGTTCTCGAGACTGTCTGTTCTGAGCACTGCAGTGTAATTCAATCCCACAATCCCAGAACAACCTGCACATCATCACTGCATCCTGTGTGTGTGTGTGTGTGTGTGTGTGTGTGTGTTACCTCATGAGGGCTCCTAGCATATTCAACTGGAGCCTTCGGTCTTTCCATGAGGAATTAATGGTCCACATGTCATGTTGTTCGTGAGGAATGTGGAATAAATCACATTACTGATATCTGCGCTGATCTTTTATGACTTCAGTGTGTGCGTCTGTGCTTCAGACATCAGTGATTCCTCAAATCATGTGTCATGTTGAGGAAAGATGTGCTTTATTAAGTGAGCAGATCCACCATTGAAATGAAAAAAGATGAAAGTATATTTTAGTCTATCAAAAGATGTCTGACAGTAACCATGTTTCACAGACACAGACAATAGATATGAATTATGAAATGACCTATAAAGATATACTTAAGTCCGCTAAAGTTCAACTAGTTGGATTTAATATAATCAAATATTTGATTTTAATTGCAACTTAAATTAATTGCACTGCTTTTTTAGCTTTAGTTAGTGTGTAATGTTGCTGTTTGAGCAGAAACAACATCGGCAAAGTTACGACGCTCAAAGTTCTTTTACAGAAATCGCTTTTGCCTATGAGCTTCTTAGTGACATCACAAACCCTAAAATTTACATAAACCCCGCCCCCGAGAGCACACAACAAAGGGGGCGGGGCCATGTTGGGCTGCTTTAGAGTTGTTGTAGTCGAGTGTTGTTGATGCCGTCATTTTACGCCGGACTGCTTCACAAACGAGGGTCGATTCAAGGAAAAAAGATGAACATGACGACACATGCTAGTGACGAGTCGATCAACTCCACAGCAACGACATCAATTTATCCACTAACCGTTCAGAAACGTCTAAAACTTCTTCCTGAGTCTCTCCATCAGTGAACAATGTAAGGATGAACACCGTCTGCGTGAGATTCTCCAGCTTTGTTGTTGTTGAGCCGTTAAAGCTCCGCCCTCTTCTGGAGCAGCAGCTCATTTGCATTTAAAGGGACGGCGTGTTTTTGCGCACACCCAAATAGAGGCAAATTTGACAAGCGATAATAAATGATCTGTGGAGGATTTTGAGCTGAAACTTCACTGGAGACACCAGAGACTGATGTTTCATCTTGTGAAAAGCGGCGTTATAGGTCCATTTTAAAAAGTATGCAGAAGTGTATTTATTTTTACACTGATGTCTGATCAGCATGAATCACTTTTAAGAATGCTGCGGGTTTTGTGGATTCCACAAATCATGTTGCCAAAAAAAACAGCATCTCTGTTGTGTAACACAACTGAAGAATTTCACATCAACAAAAGCAAGCAGGAAAGTCGAGCTGTTTTCTCATTATTCTTGTTTCAGATTTGGTAGATTTGGCTGAATTTTCTTCTGTTCCACACACTTTTCATTTTCGTTTCTGAATGTCTCATGATGAAGTTTCCACGCAGCCAGTGCAGGCTTGTCTTTATACTTCACCGAGCCGCATGTCAAGGGTCACGAAGACAAAACAGCTCATGACTTGTGAAGCACGCCAAAAGATCTCACCGTACAGTGTGTAAAGTCTTGCATTGTTCGTCTGGAATAAGCGCTCCTTAAAAATAAATTACCCCGTCTAACCGCAGAGCTATGCTGTTTGGCTGCTTTTAATGACAGGCTGTATTTATGGCCTCGTGTTTGCATCGCGCTCATGGGCGAGTGCGTTTACACATGCATTATTCAGTCAGGTGTCGCAAATGTGTTTCTTGAATCGTTGCTTTGATGTTCAAATACTTCCTTCTATCCCAGGATAATGTGAAGATTTACTAAGTCTTGTAGTTTGTTTGCTAATTTTCGTTTGGTGCTGCTATTGGTTCATAAAAGTTCAGCTTTTTGGCCACAAATGGGTTTGCAGCCTATTTAGGAGTTCAAGAAACTTTATTGTAATTGTAAAAATTTCCAAGAATCGGCATAGAGACTTGACACTTTGAGGACTGGAAGTACTCACACCGTCACCAAGACTTGCCCCGATCGGCCTGACGGGGGCGCTACAGCGGGGAAAAGGATGAAATGGCTCATAACTCCTGAACAGTTAGGCGTAGAATCCATGGATCCGTTGGAATGAATGGAGATGAATCCGTTGGAATCCATGGCTTCCGTCAGATTCGCTTGTCGTTTGCGAAATTTTAGGGTATCTTGGTTTTTTATTATTATTACATTTTTTTAAATACTTTTGCGGAATAGTCCTAGGTTTTTGGCCTGATCGGAACCAAAACAATGCAGGAAGATTCTCTGGAGTCTGATTGTTAATACTTATGAAAAAAAAGTTGAAGTTTCGATTCACGGTCACTAGGGCCACCAAAACCACTTCAAACGAAAATACCCATAACTCGTGAACGGAATGAGATATCTTCGCCAAACTTGGCACATCTGTGTAAGAGCTCATTTTGTGGTCGCTTGAAAAAGGACACGGCGATTGGCCACTTGGTGGTGCTATAACAGGAAAAAAACATGAAAATGGCTACTTCACTGTTAGTCCAATTGACTTGCAAACTGGCATGCAGCGTCTTTGTCCGAAGCGCCATGATTGTCTCTGAGGACAATGACGTATCTCAAAACACATGTCGGCCAATGAAATTTGAGCAGCTATCAGACAAGGTTAATGGAGGCCGATCGGAATTAAATCCGCTGGGCTTGTTTGACGCACAGTCTTAGAGGCCTGTGAGAAATTCGAAAGAAATCGGCCACCTGGGGGCGCCTTCACATTTTTCACATCCGTAAAGGATTGTGTATTGCGTGATTTTTCACACACACGGTACGACTCCTCATTCTGAGCAACTTCGCCTCGAGCACCGCTGCTGTCCATTGAAGTGTTCGATTAATATTGGAGATTATTTCAAAAAACAAACTTCGGCGAACCAGTCCTAGGTTTTCAGCTCAGCCTCGAAAAACTGGCTTCATAAAATATATTTCCTAAGGTAAATTGTCTGTATTTGCTATAAACGGTCTTTTCCATCTACGATCGAGATGGTTACAGGCTTGCTAAATAAAACATTATAATAATTGAATGTTACGTACAGTACTGTTCAAAAAAAATTTGGGATCAGTAAGAAAGAAATGAATACTTTTATTGAGCAAGGATGCATTGAAATGACCAAAAGTGACAGTAAAGACATTTATAATGTGATTTCTACCTCAAATAAATTCTGTTCATTGAACTTTATATTCATTAAATTTACATGTTATTCATTTCATCCGAAGGAATACAAGATTGTATTATTCATCTTATATTTTTATTTCAGTCAGCATTATGATTTTTTTTTTTTTTTTTTTAGTTTTATTTAGTTGTAGTTTGGTTTTAGTTAATGATAATAACCCTGCTGACCAAGAGGAAGTCCCTCGAAGAGGTTTTTAATCAATAGCTTCCTTTTATCTCATGTGTTGTTGTGTCTGTGGAGGTTCATTCTGCCGCAGGCGAGAAAGGAGGAGATGCAGCTCTTGTGTGCATTAAGGTCGGCCCTCAGGGGCGGAGCTTTCCTAACTCCTTATATGGAGGAAGGCTGGTCACATGGTCAAGCCGGTGTCAAAGAGATAGGAGCACAACTGAGAACTTCGAACCACAACTCAAACAAGCCAGCGCAGAGGAGGAGAGGCAGAGGGTGAGACAGACAGATAAGGAGAAAGACAGACACATGGTGAGAAAATGCCCACCAACTTCACTGTGGTCCCGGTGGATGATGGCAGAAAGTCCACTCAGAAAGTCACAGATGACAACAACGTCCTGAAGGAGGAGGATGAAGAAGCCGTAGGTGAGCTTGGGTATTTTCCAGTCTCCGGTGTGAATCCAAACAGCCCAGCTGGAGCAAGTGAAACGTGCCGCTTCAGGTTAACCGAACGGGTCACTGTCCGTAGTTTGTTTGTCTTTCTCTCTCTCTCTCTCTCTCTCTCTCTCTCTTTCAGTGAACACGCCTTCTCGTTTTCCTCTTTTCACATGGGTGAGAGAAGCATGTGCTGAAGACAAGCTCATGTGATGTTGTCTGAGATCATTTCTTGCATCTTTTGCGGTTTCACATTTAAAGCTTCTGTTAGTGCACGTCATCACTAGAAGCACTGAATCTTGTCAGTGTTTATGCATTTATTGCATAAATGACAGCAGTGTGACTTATTTCTACATTCACTGGCATAGTAATAACAACACATTTCCTGTGCCAACTAAAGCAGGGGGATTTATTGAATATGCATGAAAAATTAAGCTGGCAATATAACCCTTTTCCCAGCCTTTATCGGTAGACTAATTTTGCAATCGTTGTCTTTTCAGGGCTTTAGGATAGAAATGTTCATGATCAATTCACTGTGATTTTGCTGGGAATAAAACATAAAGCATTATCATGAATAGTGCAGCTCCATTACATTTTCTGAAAGTCTTTATTGCTTTGAAAAGCTTTTTCTATTTAATAGTGACAGAGTTCGATTCTTTAATGTGAATCAAGTCTCTGATTCAGTGATTCGTTTGCCTCATCATTCAAAACTGCGACAATTTACTTCCTTTAAAATGTTTTAATCAATGTAACCTGGTTAAAATGACTTATTTATTTATATGCATTGTTAAATTCCGGCGAACGAAAATGATTCAATAAATGTCGTGTGTTCATTTAGTGAAAAAAAAAACCATTGTTTTAAACAATATTTCACTTTAATCTATTGGCCTACATGCATGTTCAAATGATGTTTGGAAAAAGCGATTTTGGAGAAAATACACACGTGTTGAGCTTTATTTTGAAGGTTGGCTGGAAAACATTGGTATTTTTCTTTTGTTTTAACCTCTCAGTTATAAACTGCAGCTCGCAGCGACCGCAGGTCATTGAGTTCATCTCCAATGAATCTCTACAGAAACGAACCGTTGTTACATGTCGTGCTCCCGCCGATGGCTTTTTTCCTGCTAATTGCTACCTTGGCTTACAATTACGGCCCCAATTTTACAGGCTCAGTAGAGGAACTGAATGCATATTAAGGGTTATGTAAGCGGGCAGTTTTCTGTGTTGTGCAACGGCTGTTTTTCTTCCCCGTCTCTCCTGCGAGATGAACACGGACTCAGATTCCAGTCAGCGCTATTGATTTGTCACGTTGCTCGCTTCCTGTTGGTTCCCGCCGGTGGGAGTTTAAGACTCCACCCTTCACATTCACCATAATAACTGGAGCTTTTCTTTGTCTGCGTATCTTTTTACGCTTTACAGATGAAGGTCAGGGCCGACGGCGTCCGTATAGAGCCGCCAGTCCTCGTCGTAACTTATCCTTAGAGATAAGGACGCTCTCACTCCCTGGGTTTCTGCCTGATTACATATTACTAGGATACAGCGCTGCGGCTGACATCTGTATCCAATTATTGCCGATCTCCACCCATGAAAAAGCCAACCTGAAATTGAATAACAGAGTAACTGTAAACCCTCTCAGCATGTACTTTATCTGCTCAAATCATTCAGCTCAGCGAGAAGAAATACGGTTATATGAACTCAAGGAGGTGATCCGTTTTGTTAAACGTTGTCTGAGAGGAGAAAAAACGTGTGATGTTTTATGAAACTGATTTTAGGGGATTTTCGATTCGCTTTTCCCATGCAGTTTTTTGCTGATTCGACAGCGCCAAGCAAGACGATTATTAAAGTCATCCACATCCCAACACAGCAGCTTGTGCCCGTGATAACCGTTGTTAGTGGGTCCTAAAATATAATTTATGATGATTTCAGGCAGTGATTCATGCGAAGCCTCTTTATTGCATGCGCAACTCACAGACGGCAGTGTTTAATGCACAATGTGAAGTGGTTGATGGCTGTGTGAACTCATCTTTAAAGGTCCGTTCTCATGCACAGTGTGTGTAATAACGAAGGAGGCTTCGTTTTTCAATGTCAACGATGGGTTACGAAACCGCAGAGTGCTCTGTGAATTTCTGCTTTCTGAAGAGATGATCGTTTGTGTCAGATGAAGAAAACTGAGGAACAACAAGAGGATTCTGTGTCCTAAAATCTCAAATCTGATTGGACGAGCTGCGTTTTAAAATATTCAATTCCATGTTGTGCCTAAAACATCTTGACTGGTTTGGGATCAGGGCTCGGTGGGTTACTTTTAAAATGCAATTTCGCTACAGATTACAAAATACATGCTTTAAAAAGTCATTTGTAACGTGTTTCGTTACATTACTCAAGTTTAGTGACTTCATCTAAATACTTTAGAATACTTTGGAATAGTAATAAGTGTGAAACAAACACAAAAAAGGTCATTGTGAGTTTTTATCTCACAATTCTGACTTTTTCCCTCAGAATTGAGTGATTTAAAGTTGCAGTTGTGAGTTATAAAGTGAGAATTATGAGATATAAACTCACAATATTGAGAAAAGTCAGAATTATGAGATATAAACTCACAATATTGAGAAAAGTCAGAATTATGAGATATAAACTCACAATATTGAGAAAAGTCAGAATTATGAGATATAAACTCACAATATTGAGAAAAGTCAGAATTATGAGATATAAACTCACAATATTGAGAAAAGTCAGAATTATGAGATATAAACTCTCAATATTGAGAAAAGTCAGAATTATGAGATATAAACTGACATACTAAATCCACAAATGCAAGAAAAAGTCAGTATTGCAAGTTTATATCTCCCAATTCTGACTTTATAACTGGCAATTGTGAGTTTAAATCTCGAAATTCTGAGAAAAAGTGAAACACAAACTCAAACAATTTTGAGGGGAAAAAAAACAAGTTGTGAGAAAAAGTCGCAGTGACGAGTGAATTATAAAATGACTCACAAAACATGAAAACAGTCGTTGATCATCAGCTCATGACAGGACAGTTCAGTTGACAGTTCGGCAATTTTAATATAAATTCAGTCATTTTGTCTTGTTCAGGACAGAACTAAATAAAAATAACAACATTTTTATGATCCTCTTAATGTAGATGAAACTGAACTCGTCTTTTTCAGACGGTCAGAGTCAGAGAATCACCAATCGCTGTTTAAATGACATTAAAACTCAAAGTAATCACTTTGGTAATCTAAAACACTTTTCAGATGGAACTGGAATCTGATTACCACACATTTAAAATGAAACACAGTCACTCAAATTTTGTATTTTAAATTACTTGTATTCCGTTACTCCCCAACCCTGTTTGGGACACCCAATAATATTTCTCCTGTCATTTTTTTTTCCATGTTTAAAAGTTACAAAATATCAGCTGACAACTTGAACTTGATCCGAAGGCGGTGTTATTAATCAAGTGAAGGCCTGGATCTCAGCTTCACGGATATTCCCGCACATTCCCCGTGGCTCTTTTTTCAGTGTCTGTCGGCCTCTTTCAGACCCTCTGCTTGACGTCAGCAAGGATTTTTTCATCCTTCTAGGATGTTTTGTGCTTTTTTTGCGTTCCAGCAAGGCTTCCCATGACGTCACGCTCCATGTCATTTTTCTCCCCCTCGACCACGGTCGACTGTAACTCCAACCAGATGTGTACATGTAGAAATCCTCGTGTGTTTGTGTCGGCGTGTTCACACCACACCCTCTTTACACAACATCACCACCTTCAGCTGCAGACGCTGTACATTCCTCTCCCCGCGTACATTTCGTACATCAGATAAAGCAGTGTTTTCGCTGCGTGTGTTGGATTTCACAATAACTCCACATGCATTTCTGCCCGCGTTCATTCACCTGTGAAACTCGCATTGTTAAATCACCCGCGTGTCATTTCAATCCTGTATGCTGTTCATTTTTGTGGCTCACAGAAGGAGAGTCTTTTAACGTCGTACAGCAGATTTATATGAAGAACAGACCAAAATGGAAAAACTCATGCTGTGAATAATGACTTAAATTTCAGCCTGTTCCTCACATAAAACTATCATGTGAATAGAAATATAGCAGTTTGAGCTCCGTTTGGATTATACTAGCATACCTTTATGGGGATTTTCACTGCGGAAAATGATTTCTTATGTAGTATTTTTGTCTTGTTTTCCAGTACAACTGTCTAAACATTCATAAATCTGTAGAAAAATGGAGAAGGTTCTGGTCTATTTTCCGTTAAGTTCGTGGAAATTTTCCTAAAACACAACATAATAAAATGCGTAGTTAAATATTCGAAAAAATACCTATTTATAAGTGCCCTATTTTTACAGACTTTAAAAAAAAAAAAAAAAAAAAAAAAAAAAAAGGAATATAAATTGACTTGAAGCAAAATGACATTTACTTCACTCAAAATTAAGCTTATATTATATTATGTTATTTTTTTAAGTTTTTAAGCCTAAATTTTTCAGAATATATTCTCTTGTAAATGGATCAATGTTTAGACGTTTGTAAACCAAACAAAAATCCAGACGAAGAGCATTGTAATGGTACGGATCTGCGTAAAGGAAAAAAATACCAACAAAGGAACGTAAATAATGAGAGTTTTCATGTTTTGGCTGAGCCATTTCTGTAATATCAAGGCGATAACAAGTGCATCCTTAATAAAATGCATCGGTAGTTACTGTCATGTTTTTTAGCGCATTTCTCGTTGGTTTGTTGTCATGCAGAACCTTGTACTTCCTGTTTCCTGGCAGACGGAGCTCTGCTCGCCATGTGCTGTGGCCGATAAGACCCCGTGTGTGCGACACATTGAGCGCTGACCTGCCGGCTCAACATCCTTTCCCTTTCCCAGCATTAGTTCCTTTCTATGCGATCATTCATTTTTACAGCCTAAAAATCGGAGAAAGTGACGGCCTTCGACAGGTTGGCGGCTTCCTAAGAAGCCAACAGCCTGAAGTAACCTTAAAGTTATGAGCGTGATCGCAGTGCACAACCCGCCTTATAAACTCTGTGACATACTAATAATAAGACACTGAATGTCTTTTCTGTTCTCATATTTGCAGGTTCATTCGAAAAGCTTTACATTCGGACAAACATTGACCTCTTTGACATTCGCCTGTTTGAGTCGCTTGTTGTGCAGATAATGACTGATAATGACCACTTTAACTGCTTTAAAACTCTATAGCATTTATTTATAGGTTTCCCGAACATAGGTACTTGTTCAGTGTTATTGAGATGTTGTGTTTTTTTTTTTTTTTAATTATTAATAATATTTTGAATTAGTTTTTATATTTTCAATTTTATTTTGGTAAAAGTTGTAGTAATTTTGTTGAGTTTTTTTTTTTTTTAAAACAGTTTGAGTTTTTATTTCAATTTTAGTTTTAGCTATTTTAGTACATCAAAGATACGTTTTTTTTTTTTTTAGAATATTTATTTCAGTTTTTGTTTATTTCAAGTGATGCAAACGTTTTTAAACTGTGATGATTGACAGCTTGGTAACCATAGCAACACATCACATTGTTCGCATCTGCTGTTCTCGGCCGGTTTGATTTTAAAGCGAGCGAAGATTCATTATGTTCTGGGATTTGAACTAAACCTCGGCTGAGGCGTTGCGTTTAGCTCGCTCTTCATGTGATGCCTTGTCCTCTTATTATAATGCTTTATATTGAAAACAAGACCGAAATACGACGACCCACACCTGCACACTGTCTTAACTCCGTAAACTGGATCACTTCATGAGCCGAGCTCATAATATAAGCATTTTTTGGGCTTGTTGTTTGAGCTTGGCTCATAAAGCGGGCGGGTGTGAGTCTTGTTTTCAATATAAAGCATTTGCATTTATCTCAGTTTATTATGCGCTTGTTCAAGCCTTTCCCAGCCGTTTTCTCACACCGCACACACACAGAGGAGCCTTTCAACACTTCATCAACAACTAGTGGTTCAGTTCGGTTTCCACACACCTGGAGTTTATCTGGAGTTCATTCGGTTGTAGAATTCGGTTGTCACTCTTGTGAATGACTGAAGTGAGTGTGTACAGAACAACTGAATCTGACTGAAGTGTGTATATGGCTGTAATAACCCCGCTTCACTGATTCACTCTTTGCGCTGCTTTCTCTTGTCGTGTTCAATCACTGCATCAGTGCAACGCGTCTGTATTTCTGTTGCCCACACACAATGGTGATTTAATGTGCTTTACATAAAAAGGATTTATAAATATTCAGAACTATTGTTTGAATTTTAACGAGCCGTTCCGATTCCGCTTCTCGATTCTGATTTTCATTCAAATAAGGTCAAATAAAACTTGATGATATCTAAGTCTTATTGCACCACGAACAAAACTCAACAGGCTAAAGAACACTTACACAAGCCTGTGGTTTAAAAATACCATAGTAAAAACAACCAGCATAACTGAAATTTCAAGCATTATTAACCCTTTAGAACCCTTTTTCACATATTATGTTGTTTTTTTTAATAAAATTCTCACACAATCTGCTATTTTCAAGTGCAAGGTGTCATTTTTTTCAGAGAATAAATGGCTTCCAATAAATTACAGTTATTGACCATTAATAAATATGGTGAGTTTGTAAATAGAATTTAAATAGACAAATATTTTTTAAATTTTCTGATTGTTATTTAGAAAAAAGAATCTAACACTTCAAACTCGAAAATTCAACTATATTATATATATATATATAGTATATATAGTATATATTTTGTGACACTGGGTTGCACAGTTTTCCTTCAGGATAAATGTTTTTCATACACACATACATGAACAACACATACGCACGGGTGCGTTATACAGATACACACACCAAATGCGAAAGAGTCTCCTCCCAAGTCTCCACCCGTGTACTCCTTCAACATGTTTTTGTTTGTTTCTTCTATTATTTAAGCGATCCAAAACTCCTTAAACAGCCACGATCCATATCTCTCCGTTCAAATCCTCCTTCCACCTGCTCTTCTTGAAAGCGGCTGCTGATGGAAGGCACTAAATTACCGTAATAACCCATATATTGCCCAAAAAAAACCATGTTGTCTACAATCAGTTTGAATTAGTACGAGAGCGCAAACGGTTCGAGAGTTACGGTAACATGAATACAGCTTGGTTGGATGTGTCGCCAATAACGCATCGGCTTTTAAAGGGTTAAAGACGAGTAAACACACGCAATCGCACAAATAAATTGAACAAAGATAAAGATTTTTAGGCATTCACAAACGGTAATCAAATGTAAAATAACACTGCTCTTTATAAATAAAATATGCATCACAAATACAGTTAGGTTTTTCACTTAAGAACATCGAGGAAATGTTTTGCGCTTTAACGTTATAAAGACTGCAGCAGGATTATTAGGCTGCTGTCACTTTAAGAGCCGCACAGATAGGCTTCTGATTGGTCAACGAGCACAGAACAGAACTATGAGAGGCGGTTTTCTGTGCACGTGTTTTGGAAGCAAAACAACAGGCATCCGAATCCTGAGCGATTCCTAATCATAACAGGTTTCTTTAAAGTTTGTTTTGGAGCACAGAGCTTCGTGCAAAACGCCACTTCGTCCTGCTGTGTCACGTCTGCAATCTAATCTGCAGAATCGTGCCGAGAGAGATCCAGCATGTTTGTGGACAGGAGTGTCCCTGAAGCATGTAAGATCAACCGACCATCACATAGACACTGAAAACGGGCAGAGCAAGTTCTCCACTCGCCAAATCGCTTTTTAGGGAACACGTCGTGTAATTTCCAGCAGTAGCCGTTCTCCTTTCAAACGTGGGTTTAATGTGCGCTTGTTATTCCCCGCTGCGAGCGCTGATTCACTGCTGCCATTGCATCAGGATGTAATCGCCGCTTCTCTTCACAGCTCTGGCCGACGCGCAGAAATCAGCGGGAGTCCGGCACAAACTCAATTATCAGTCGTGAATGAACAGACATAAAACTCCGAGTCTCTTCAGGAAGAAGTTGACTTATACATCACTTAAACATGGCTTTTTTAATCAAATATTGTAGTCTAGAAAAAGATTTCATTCATTATTCTGTAAACGGAAGGTGAAGTCAAGCCCATTTTATCATCGATGCATACTGTATACTACAGCAGTAGTGTACTACCATAATGCCATACGATTGGTGAACACTGTCCATGTTCAGGTAACACTTTACTTTTGACCCAAATCCTGGGTTAAAAAGGGACCAACTAATTTCTGGGTTATTGTTTTTTTATTTTACTCAACTTCTGGGTTAAATACCTATGGAAGCCCGTTTCCGCCACTGAAAAAAAAATCTCAGAATTATCTCAGAATTCTGATTTTTTTATCCCAGAATTCTGACTTTATAACTCAGAATTCTGACTTTTTATCCCAGAATTCTGACTTTTTATCCCAGAATTCTGACTTTATAACTCAGAATTCTAATTTTATAACTCAGAATTCTTACTTTTTATCCCAGAATTCTGACTTTATAACTCAGAATTCTAACTTTATAACTCAGAATTCTGACTTTTTATCCCAGAATTCTGACTTTATAACTCAGAATTCTAACTTTATAATCCAGAATTCTGACTTTTTATCCCAGAATTCTGACTTTATAACTCAGAATTCTTACTTTTTATCTCACAATTCTGAGAGAAAAAGTCGCAAAAATCTTCTTTTTTTTTCAGTGGCGGAAACGGGCTTCCATAAATACCTGACCCATATGTTGGGTTAAAATAACCCAATATTGTAGTTAATATAACCCAACTTCTGGGTCAAAAGAACAACCCCAATATATGTGTTGAAATATTTATTAATAATTGTTATTTTTATAATTACACACTTCAAGCACTTTTACATTTTTATTGCATTAAATTAAATCAAACTCTATATAAAAAACACACTTGGAGCTATTTATTTTCCTATTTATTTTAGACGCTATTTTATTTTAGACGCTTTGGACGCTAAAAATACGTGTTTACCTTGAATACATGACGAAGTTGCACCGAAGAAGCCCGGGCCAAAACGGATCGAGCGCGAAGTGAGGATTATTTCAACGACTGTCGTGAGAAAATTCCAGAACAACAGCTGGGCGTGAACCCAGAACATCGGTTACTGTTTGAAAAATAACCCAGGAATTGGGTCAAAATATTAGCCATAATTTTAACCCAACACAAATAACCCAGAAAATGGGTTGAAGAAATAACCCAGGAGTTTCTAGAGTGCAGGAGAGACTGATTTAAAGCACATCCATCATTCCTCACCGACTCCCTCTGCTGGAGAAACCTTGCTTTTGTTCATAAATATAGAGAGAGATAATGAAGTGATTTCTTTTTGCACTCACTTCAGGCCTCCATCTGGATTGAACTAATAGTCAGCTCCATCAGAACAGATTTCTGATGTCTTTTCTAGGCCGATGTGTGATTTCTGCTCTTATAATGGACTCTGCTGTATGAAGTGACTCCCTCATGTCCCAGTTCTTTGTTTTCTGCAGGTCAGAGGAAGTGAGCGTGTGATATATGAAGAGCTTGTGACAGACAGAAATAATGACGGCTAGACAGAAATCGAAACCTCAGTATTGAGCTTTAGACTGCAGCATGTCTTTCACAACCATTATTATCAAACCATCGCAAGCTTGAAATCTGACTTTGTCCTCCTGAAGGGCTAATTTTATTATTATTATTATTATTATTATAGTATTAATAAAATAATTTACTCTTATTATTGTTATTTTGTTAGTAATAATAAAATTATTATTATTATTAATTTACTTTTATTTCTTTATTATTGTTATTACTACTGCTATTGTTAATATTAGACGGCTATGATTATTTTATTAATATTAATAAAATTTACTAATATTTTATTATTGTTACTATAATGTTTGTTTGTAATAATAATAATAATAATAATAATAATTTCTGTTAGATTCATAATAAAGTAGTAATATTATTATTAATAGTAATTTTATATAACATTAAATAATACATTTTATATCATTTATTTTTATAAAATTATATATAATAAAATAAAATTATATAATATTATTGTTTTATAATCAATGCTATTATTGTTGTTTTTTTTTAATATTAATAATAATAATAATTATTATTATTATTATTATTACTACTATTATTATTAAATCAACCCCTTCGGGAGGATTTATTTCTACACACATAGACAGAATTTCTTTTTGTTGGCAGTTCTGGTGATCATTTAGATCTCTTAACAAAAATGTAAACAAACGTGTTTTTAATCCTGATTTGATGTGATTATTTTTGTCCTGATGAAGTGCAGCGGTTCACGCTGAGGGTTTGTGATAATTGGTCGTGATTTTCTGTGATCGCCCAGTACACCCCTCCCCCCGCTCACCCCCGCAATCCCAGCATGCTCTGTTACGTAAGCAGCGCTCCTTTTACCTGGAGGCTTTAATGGCTTACAGCACGAGAGCTGCTGTTTGACCACCTCGAACAAGGACGAACCCGCAGGAAAAATGTTTTATTTTAAGTTTAAGTGACTTTTTAATTAATTAATTTTTTTTTTTTTGTCATCGTTTGGATTTAAACAGAGGTTCGGAGGTGTCCGTTCCCCGCGTCCTCCCTCTCACTTCTGACCTGTTTTTAGGTCAGTGTCGTAAATGAGAAGTTTGTGTCATGCGTGGGCCTTCCTTCCTCAGGTCCTTCTACGTTTTATAAAAAGGACAGGATTTGGTTAATCTGGTTAAGTGATTACTGCCCACTTTACATGCTGACGAAGAGCCACTAAACGACCAGCAATTAATATGAGAGTCATAAATTAATTTCCTGCGATACGGTACGAGAAGCTGATGTTCATAGACACACACAATATAACAGCACCTCAAGTGCTTCATTGCTTTCAAAAATAAAAGCAAATAAAATAATGCAATAATACAGACACTAATTTTCATGAAAATATTATTTAAAAATTTTTTTTTGCTATTTTATGTGCGGTGTTTAATATAATGTATTTTTATATATTTTTTAGCACACATTTTTATATATAAATATGCACTTACATTTAAATTGCATATATTATAACCATTTAAAATGAAGTTTAAATGGCAAAAAGATGACTAAAGTAATGAAAATAAAACCTTTATCATACATTTTAACCTAAAATCTTAATATTGTTTATAATATTTATAATATTTCATTATAAATAAATAAATATTTTAATTAATTTAATCAGTTATTTAATTTAATAAAGAGTTATTTTGTTTAAAAATAAATTTATGTATTTATTCACATAATTTTTTTTTTTTTTTAGGGACATTTTTGTTACTTTTGTTTGATAAACAATTATGGGCATCAAGCGGCGATACAGTGTGTGTCGTTTCTCTCTTCTGTATCAAACATGCCTTTCATAAATTGCTTTCGGATGCGTTTAGTCGTTCTGAGCGTGGCTGTGATGGAACGCCGTCTCTCTCTCAGCCTCTGTTTTGTCTCCATCAATCACTTTCCTACCTTCCTCTTTATCCCTCACTCTCTCTCTCTCTCTCTCTCTCTCTCTGTCTCTCTGTCTCTCCTCTCCGCTCCTCCCCGTGTCTGGGTGAGTGGTTTAGATCAGGGATCAAGCGCTCAGGGACTGATGTCTCTGCGTTTTATTGGCACCGTCACAGGCTCTGATCATCAGAGCTCACTCTAGTTTAGCGGCGTCTGAACCTCAGGCAGCAGGGGACACCGGAGACCCCATTGAGCGCGTCTCTCCAGGGACCCTCGGCAGACCCCATCTCATCCTCTCTCCATCGTCAGCATGGAGCCGGGGTCGAGCACCCGTCCGCGGGGTAAGTGCTCGGCGCCCTGGATGGCCGTGGACGTCGGCGTAAACTACCCGGAATTAGGTTCTTTGTGTTTCAATGTTAATACAGAACCAGCATCGCTTGTTAAATTAAGAATTGAATCACTTTAAGTGACTTTTTGAAGGTGTTCAGCTATTATGTTGTTGTTGTAATGGTGTCAACCAAGAATATCATCTGAAGTTCTTGTTCTGGACCTTCACCATCGGCTAGAATGAGATATTTAGCCGTTTTAATGTTGTCAACCTTTCTTCCCAAAAATTAAGGAGGAAAAATGCATGAATGCATTTTGAAGGATATGACTTAGTCTTATTTCTTACTTAATTTGCTGTTCTGGAGCTTCACAGTCATGTAAAATGAGATATTTTGCCATATTAGAGCTGTCAGACTTTACGTGACATTTATTCTTTTAGCTTTTAGATGTACAAATGAGGAATATAACACGCGGTTCTTCTAAGTAGACATGAAATTGGAGTTGTGGAACTTCGTCATCAGGAATATAATCTTCTCTAAACTGATATTAAGTGACTAGATGAGTTGGTCTTCTTACTGTGAACCTGAAATTGCTGTTCTGGAGCTTCACACTCGGACTTTTAATGTCGAATAACCTTTTCTAAACTGACGTCAGGTGACGTTTGTGAGAAGTTAGTCTTGACTTCCGATGTGAAATTGCTGTTTTGAACTTCTCGATCATCTATATTTTGTTCCTACTTGAATTCGTAAAACTGCCCTTCTTGGCGTTCAGTAACGTTGTGACTGACTTTGAGCGTCATTGTGAAGGCTGTGACCAGAGAACGCAGTGTTGGAGACGTTTATACTTGGCTTATTTACTTTGGGCCTTCTAATTGCTTGACATCCGCGTCGGATAAAAGGATTGGAGTGACTCTTTCTGCCTCCGTCTCTTGCACAGTCAGCCGGTGTAAAACATAGCTCCCGTAGGCCGCTTAAAGATCAGAACGAGAGAGAGCTTAGCCGATATAAATAGACCATGTGGTCATTTATTACCATAGAGACTGTGATTCACGCTACCTGTGAATGTCAGCACCTTTGTGCATGTGTTGCATACGGTTGGAAAGAAAGTTCTAAGTTGCTTTTTCTTGCAAACTCCAACTATGTTGTTCCTGGAAAGGAAACAATGAATATAAGTCCTTAATGGGTGAAGGGTTTCTATATTGAGCACCTGCGCATCAGCTTTTCTCTTTAGTCTCGTGTCTCTGCGGTGAATGTTCAGGTGGAGCTGTTCTCTGTTCTTTGTTAATTACAATAAACCCCTGAGCGGAGTCTTCTCACCGAGAAGGAGGATGGATGTCGTTTGGGGCGGAGGGTTTGGTGAGGGTCCGATCACGTCCACCGCAGCATTGGTGCGAGATTACGAGCTGTTAGAGCAGGCGCTTAAAACAAAATAAAATAAAATAAAATTGTTTTATTATTTTTGTTTTCTTTTATTCTGTTATTATTTTTATAATTGTTTAATTTTTTTTATTATTGTTCACTACTTTATTTTATTATTTTTATTTTGGGATTTAATTGGATCTTTATTATTCCATGATTCTATATTATTATTATTTTTTTTTTTTAAACAATTTTAGTATTTTTATTTTGTGAATTTCTTTGATCTTTTATTCTATTAATATTTATTATTTATTTTTTAACTAAAAAAAATAGTTAATTTTACTGTTATTTTTTGTTTTATTTTGTTATTTTAACAAGTTTATTATTTTATCATTTATTTATTATATATTTTATTTTATTATTTTAATTATATCACTGTTATTCTGTTTTATCTTATTTTGTTTTTTTAATTTATTATTATTTTATGTTATTTTAATTAATTTTTATTTGCTGTTTAGTCCCCCCACCCTCAACTATGTTCATCTTATTTTGTCTTTTTTGTTTTATTATTTCCATCCCATTCCATATTTTATTTTTAATTTTTTTTCTTCAGCCATGCAAAAAATACATCTCCGTTCCCGTCAGAGTTTAATTTGTTACTGTTTCAAAATTTTGTGTCTGATCACTTAGTAAAGCACAATCTCTCAACAAGAGATGAATTGATTCCTCGAATCTCTCGTCAGTTCGTGTTGATCACTCGCACTACCATGAACGACAGTAATAGTGACTTATTTCCTCTGTCCATCGACGATGCTGTCATCTGAAAAAGAACGGTCACTTTTATTAGGATCAATTGATAATCCGTCATTGTTGTGATCGGCAGCATTCGGTTTAGTCTCAGGATCCTGATGAGATTATAGCTATATTTGATGTTTGACTTCCATGATTGTTTGTAAACACTCTCCACTCTCATGCCTGGAAAAGGAATCTTCTTAAGCCAAGGACATGCAGTGCGTCGCTGCTGATTGGATGAACTTGATGATCTTGTTGGTAATTTTGGCCGGTACCATCACAGCCGTCTAGATCTGCCATGGTTTAAGCTGAGAATGGAGCTATAAAACTCTCCTGAGTCATCAAGTGTCACCCAATGTGAATGTGGCAGGTCGGCATGGTGTGTTTTGGAGAAGTGAACATGAATTGCATATATTTTTTCTCCCTCTCCGATCGTGCCGTCCATGTCCTCTGCAGATGTGGCAAAACTTTGTGCATCTGGAGCCAAATGTCCATGTGTTTATTCATCGATTCTGTCCCGCTTTCTCTCTCTCATTCATTGTCCGTGGCTGGATAAAGGGAGCACGCTGTGCAGCTTCTGAACCGTCGAACGAAGGACGGTGACGTCTGCAGTGATATAAGCACATCTGTAAACTGGGTCATTCTGATGGAACTGGATCACGTCTCTTGAGATTCGCCGAACTGTATCGAGATGCGAATGTGAACGGTTGAACGAAATGATCATTTGACCCCAAAATGTTCGTGTGCTTGACGTTTGTTCCGATCTCCACAATAATTTCCCTGAACGGTCTCTGTCAATAAAAGTGCTGAAGATAAAGTTTTTGTCGAAAACTATCAGCTAACAGGTAGAAAGTTCATCTTGACGCATGGTTCTTTATCGTTAAATATCTGAAATGCATCAGATTGAAGCTGCGTTTCAGTTTGTTTTCATTGATTTTTTGACTGTTCTGAACACAGAGCTGCTCTACATTTCTCTTATAAAACAGGGTTACGCTTGATTTTGACGGTCAACTTTTCAAGTTTGCAACTACATGTCGACTCACAAGGTTAGGTTAGTGTTAGTACAGTAAGTTTACATGTATTCGTGTGACGGAGGCCTTGTTTTAGCGTCCGACTCCCATGCCGGAAGACCCGGCTTTGAAGCCCGCTCGGAGCGGGTCGAGTAGGACCCGGGTAGAGGGGTTACATTGGTGCCGTGACCCGGATTGGAGTGAGATTTAGGGGGTTGAGTGTAACGGAGGCCAGCTAGTAGTTGCTGTGCGAGTAATCCTCGCTCCTCTGACCTTTAGCCTCCTGGTTAGAGCGTCTGACTCCCATGCCGGAAGACCCGGTTCCGAGGCCCGCTCAGAGCAGATCGAGTAGGCCCCGATTAGAGGGGTTACATTGGTGCCGTGACCCGGATGGGAGTGAGGTTTAGGGGGGTGAGTGTAACGGAGGCCAGCTAGTAGTTGCTGTGCGAGTAAATCTCACTCTTCTGACCTTTAGCCTCCTTGTTAGAGCGTCCGACTCCCATGCTAGAAGACCCGTGTTCGAAACCCGCTCGGAGCGGGTCAAGTAGGACCCAGGCAGAGGGGTTACATTTGCAAAGATTACAGAATACAGTGTTATACAGAGTCACTAATACTCTAATAACTGCTAGTTGCAAAGTTACTTGGACTTGTAGAATGTCTAAAGCGGACCATTGATCTAAAACAGATCAAAGAGGGACACAAAACCCTTTGAATCTGAAGGTACGTATGATCTGAAACGCTCCTGTTTCTGATGAATTGTGTGTTTGAGATCTCTGGTGTCTCATGCTGTTCGTTCATTTGTTGTTTTAGGCCTTGTATCTTTTAAATGTATCTCGCCATGGATGTTTTGTACTGTAGAACTGATGAAGTGTGTATTTTTAATGCACTTACAGATGAATGAAAGTGTTTGTGAGATGCATTCATGTATTCAGGTGTATAGAGTTGTGAATTTAGCATCACTTTGAGTACTTTGGACAAAATTACAGCAGAAATGTGTGTGTCAGACAATCTAGTTTCAGACCCGTTTGCAAATGCGCTGTTGTTTCAAGCTGTAAGAAATGAATTAGAACATCTTATTGCATTATCATACACAGATTTCAGTGGATGTTCAAGCTGGTCTCATTTGTAGTTCCCGGCAGCTTTCCAGAAGCTTTTTTTTTTATGTTTACCATTAAACATACTTTTGGACTTTGTTGTTTACAAAGTTAAACAGTTCGAACATGTTTAACTTAGTATGTTGCACTGTAAAAAATTTAAAATGATTAAAGTAGGATAAACAAGAAAAACTATTTTACTCTTAGAAGAAAAGGTTTTATATGAAACCCTGTAGTTGTTGACTCAATTTTATGCCTATTTATGTCTTAAATCGTTGCATATTACTTTCACGTTTCAGTGTTTATGAGCTGTTTAATTCACAAATTTAATTAAAATAAAAAATGAATAAATCCATGTAAAAGGTTCTGTACATGAAGCAGCTGTCGGAACCCTTAAAGCATCTTTTCTTCGAAGATTACGTCACAATTTAATGTAAAATTCCATGTGGTGTTTGTGATTAATTGTAAATTTTACTAGCAGTTTCAGAGCGAACGTTGTTCAGTGGAAGCTAAGAAACTGGAGCGTCTCTAAATCTGAGCTGAAATGATAGGTCTGAGCAAATGAATAAAGCAATGTAATCTGGAAACAAATCCCGCCCAGTCCAGATGTTTATTTAAAATCACTGCAATTTAACATCTATATATAACCACAAACCCAGGCGGATCAGTGGGTGAGCGACGTCCACTTCCAAGTAATTGCACGTTTTAAGCTATACATTTCAGGTTTTATAAGCGCTTCACTGACAGGACACCATATGCCGTCGTCTGCTCTGAACGCCAGAGTTTGACCGGTGAACCGTACAGCCCTGAGAGAGGACATCGATCGCCATCCTGCTCTAATTATAGGAAAATCATTATTTCGGACCTGCGCCAACGGATAGGAAGTCAAGTCTAGTTTTTCCTAATTTACCCCAAAGACAACAGACCGTAAACACCTCCCAGTTCTGGAAGCAAACAGCTGTAAACATGTCTTTCCACTTTCTATCTAACCATCTATCTATCTCTCCATCTATCACAGGCGATGGAACCCCAAGGGAAAGCAGTCCGTTCATCCATAACACAGATGATTATAAAGGAACTCTGTATGATGGGAAAAACATGGCACTTTTTGAGGTACGGTCTTTAAACTTCAGCGGTAAATATATATCGATATGTTCTTAAATTTATGCAAAAAATAAGATTATTTCATGATATATATATATATCTTTTTTTTTTTTTGCATATGCCACATTTTTATCAGCGATCAATCTTTACTTTTGTGCTTTTAAATTCTCAATATTCTCAAAGCTGATTCTCTCATTTTTAAAACGAATCAAATTTTTACTAACTAAAATCAATTAATATTTTTAATATAATAGTTCTATAATGTGGACTTTTTGCATTACTTAAGTAAATGATGAGCGTATGAGCTTAATCCAAAATCTGCCATGTACCTTTCTTTAAGTAAAATATAATTCCCTTCTTTGGATTTTTTGTGAGATTATTTATATCGGAACGGACTTTGTGTTTATTCTCAAGCCTATATTTGTCATCAAGCCTATGTTTTCCACATTCCCGTTTCTTGTTTATGATCACAAATAAAGTAATTCGTGGGTCATGACGTTTATTTTTGTGTAATTTTATGATTTCGGACCGACCAAGCTGTTATTACGTCCTTTGACTTCGGTCTCCGCGTTTATTTTTACCGTTCGAGACATTGTCGAGGTTTGAAAGGAGTCGTTTGTGTTTGCCTGTTTGGAATACGGCGGTTTTCCATCAAACTCACGACCTTTACACTTTCAGGAGGAGATGGACAGCAATCCCATGGTGTCTTCGCTGCTCAGCAAGCTGGCCAACTACACGAACCTCACGCAGGGCGTCAGAGAGCACGAGGAGGCCGACGAGGACGAAGGTGCCAAGAAGAAAACCGTCAAGGTAACATTCTGAGAAACGCGACACTTTCATCATCAAATACCTAAAGACGTGTTTCTGGATCATGTGCTTTAAAGACTCAAGTCATCTGTGGCGACCAGAGTGAAAGAAGCACCGCTTTCAGGAGGATGTTTGAAGTTTATGTCTGTGTCCTGTTATCTAAAACAAATCAGACACACATTCTCGACATTCTTTCAGCCTTTGTTGAAAATACGACAGGAAATTAATACAGGTCAGATTGTTTGGAATGTCTGATTACAGAAGCGAGTCGGAAATGACCTGAAGTTCTCATAGTTCCGTTGATCCACTCTTAAAAATAAAGGTTCGATGGTTCCGTGAAGAGTCCAAAAGGTTCTTTTTATAATGGAAGATTCTTTTTTTTTTTTTATATATTTCTTTGTAGAACAAAAAATGGAACTTCTGATTTTTTGAAGTTGTAAATCAAACAATGATTATTGGAATATACTATTTCAGTCTTTCACGTTAAATTCAATGTTGTCATTTCTTTGTAATTATTTGTGAAATTTACTTGAAATTGATGCTTTGCAAAGCCCCGCCCCCTTTAGTTACTCTCACGCCACACATCATGTTCTCACGCAGTGAAAAATAAAGAGGACACTGACAACTAATGAAACGGTTTCATGTTTAAAATATTGTAATTTTTTAAAGAAGTTGAATCAATAAATAGCGTCTAGTGTGTGTTTAATGTGTGGTGACAGATCGCTGTAGCTCCTCGATCATCTCTAGTTCATTTATAGCATCAAATAAACATGAATGAACATCAGAAGGAATGTTGTTTCAAGTTCAAGTTCACCGACGTTAATCTACTGACTCCCCTGACCGCTTTGACGGACAAAACGGCGGATTCAGGGTTATGATTGGTCAGATCGCCTGTCAATCAAACTGGCGAAGGGTCGATTTCTGAGTGAAAATTGTTTTATAGAAAAGTAAATCCTTCACTGTTAGTGTATGACATCAAAATGAAACCCCACTTTAGTCTCGTGTCCAGTCAGGAAAGGCACATTTTAGTCTGAACAGATGCCATATTTTATTTATTAACTCCATAAAACTTGGGTTGAAATTCCCTAAAAGTACAGAACAGACAGTTTGTTCTCTCTCTAATAGGCTCATTTTTATTCGCTTGAAAAAGAATTATGACGTCTATGCTTTATGCAAATATTTATTAACGCATGCACAAATGCAACTATTTTCTTTGTTTTCCATTTCAAGCCCAGAGGGCATCAGCATTTTGAGTTCTCGTGGTCGTTGCTGCCAGTAAGTAAAAATGTTTAAGCAATGGCCGGGCAATAGCCACAAAACCACCGTCCCCAGCCAGTCTCCTCGGGTCTGGGCATCTGTGATTGGTGAAACGGGCCACGGGGCGAAGGCGACGCGCTCTTATTAGTCCTGAGACGGCTGGCTTTAGATGCTCGCACTGCTTGAAACTGCTCAAGCCGTCTTGTGAAGAGGCACAATTTTGATCAATTGCGTGAGGAAACATCTAGGAGTTTTTAGAGTTCATTACTAAAGTTCATCCATATAGTGTGTTCGACTCAGCCGATTCCAGCGGGAACAGTGTCGAGAGCGCTCGTCTCACTGCGGTATGCATTTATTACTCTACGCGTTTGAGATTTGTGGTCGTGCAAAAGCTTGAAGATTGAAGCACATCATTTGGGAGGAAACACTGAATCGGTGTGAATCTCAGAGTTGGATCATTTGCAATCTGAATGGAGAACAGAGATTATGCCTCTTTTACAGCTAAAAGCTTCCGTTATAAATGTCCATTTAGATGCACAGCACTTATGGACGAGATATAAATCTGGCTTGCATTTCATGTTTCAGGTGATGTGATGTTTTGTTGCAGAATTAAATATGATCCAAAATGTTAACAATGGAAATTCCTCTCGAAGCACTTTAGCTTCAGCAGAGAAATCGCTTTTTATCAAGAACCATTTTTTTAATATGGTTATTTAAAGACTGAAAATATAGTTTTTTATGCTTTTGATGTTTCATTACAGATTCTTCAGATCCGTGTTTTTGATTTCTACCTTCAAAAAAAGCATTTTTGTTGCTTGAAATGTACATTAACTTAAATAAAATAAAATATAAAATACTTTTTTTTTTTTATTTCACATGTCATTTTCATTTAGTTTAACTCGATGTATTAAAACTTGAATAAAATGTATACGGAAATATCTTTATGTAAAAAAAAAAAAAAAAACCTAAACAAAAAAACGAATAATATTAAACGAAATGACTTTAAAGGAAATTAAAAATAATTGAAAATATTAATAAAAACATATTGTATCAGTGATACTAAAATAAGACTGTGACTACATGGGAGTGTTTAAAAAAACGAATTAAAAATTTCTTTGTGGCATTTAAGTTTTTATATTCCAATGCTGAATTATGGCATGCTTTCACAATCATTTTCAGCATGCGTCTATTGTAAAGTTTCTCATTTTTTGTGTTGTCTTTCTGTCCAGAGTCCACAGATGGGGACGTTTATCGGCGTCTACCTGCCCTGCCTGCAGAATATCCTGGGAGTGATCCTCTTCCTGCGAATGACATGGATCGTGGGAACGGCGGGGATCTTGGAGTCCTTTATCATTGTGTCCATGTGCTGCTCGTGTGTAAGTCCACCTGATCAAACCGTTTCCACTGTGGACAGCGACCGAGGAAGCGTCGAGCTTGTTTAAATGTAAAGCAAAATCTTACAAAGTGTCTGATTTTGTGTTCCGGATAAAACACGCATGAGGTTCATTTGAGTTGGGATTCCTTAGAAGATTATTTTACAATGTCACAAGAGAACTACTGGAATACTGGAACCGCATAGTCCGTTGATCCTGCCGGTTAAGTTTAGCCTCCTTCCTCTTTCGTCTGAACTCACACGTGTGTCATATCCTGGGCTCAGAAGTCTTTAACACCGACGCTTATTTATAAACCACATCAGACAATGAGATCAAGCGTCTAATTCACCTCAACCTTCACTTACTAGTGTCATTATACGTTTCCGGTGATTGTGTTTCAGCGTTTCATCATTGCGCTCTTACAGGAACCGTCGAGACCTCAGCGCTGCCACTTTAAAAGATGTTTATTACAGATAAATGGCAGATAGAGAGGTGTTGAAGCTCAATGTTTACTTCCTCACTTCAATCAATATCAAACCAGCGCTTTTCTTCCTTAATGTCCCACATTTTTGAGGGTAACAGGGATGAAAAGTGCAGGACTTGACTTGAGAGCATCGATCATCAATTGATTTGACGGTGACAAGTTTTTCTTTATGACAGATATTGATGACAAAAGAAAAGAAAGTTACCTATTATAGTTATTACATGGATGAATGATTATAATGTGCACCAATAAATTTCATGTTGATTTCAGGTGGAAATTTAATGGCAATTTTTAGCTTGACCACCTCAAAATACTTATTACTTATTAATACATTTTATTTTTTATATATATAGTATATAGAGAAACAGCATTACAGTGTATGTTGATGAAAATGCCAGGAGTCATGGCAGCTCCTCGTGTCTGTATTTACCCGGTAAAGATCACTCAATCTCCTTCATTCAAACCGCTTTATTTCAAACTCTAAGCCTGCTGGAGCTTCATGGACGCTAATTGGCTTTAGTCCAGTATCTCCTCAGAGTACAGCGCGAGAGACGCGGGGATTTAGAGTGGACGTCCAGCTCAAGGACACTCGAACACAAGGGCCGTATTGCATAACGCCCAGATGCAGATGACCATTAACAGAACTAAATGTTCCTGGAAAGAGAAGAGAACATCATTACTGTACTGCACATTGTTATCTTTATTGATTGAGTTACATTGATCGTATTTACTAATAACTAATCTTTTTTTTTTTTTCCAGACAATGTTGACAGCCATATCAATGAGTGCCATTGCTACAAACGGCGTCGTTCCAGGTATTACAGTTATTGTTCTCGACTTGTTTTTAAACCGGAGATGACGTTTAACCTCAAACGTCTAAGCGGCATGATTAATGAATGGTTTCCAGTAGAAATGGGACGTCATCCTTTCCACCCTCGAGAGTCCTGTGTCACATTTAATAACGCTTCATGGTGTTTTTTCCCCAGCTGGAGGCTCTTACTACATGATCTCTCGGTCTCTGGGCCCTGAGTTTGGAGGTGCCGTGGGACTGTGTTTCTATCTGGGCACCACGTTCGCCGGGGCCATGTACATTCTCGGTACCATCGAGATCTTCCTGGTAAGTGTTCCGTGGACAGTTAAAGGTTAGTGAGATTAGGTCCAGAAAATCCAGAGAGTGGAGATTGAAGAAACCGGTAATTAGCCACTAGGACGTAAGGATCGTCTAAGAATAACTTTAGACTTTAAATTGACGAAATATGTTTATGTTTTTATATAACAAAAAGCGACATTTTGGTGTTTTAATGTCATTTTTAGTCATTAGACGAGATTTGTGAGTATGAAACTGTTTATTTTGCAAAGTAATGAAGTTAAAGAAAGTATTTATAATGTATGACCGTTAGATGGCGTTCACAAGAAATTTACACAGTAAATACTCAATGACGAAATCCATGACTTGAAAAAGTCCGCTGGTGCATTTGAGTAAGTAATCATCTTGTAATGAATGTCATTTCAGTTCTACTCTCTGAGTATGAATAATCATACGCAGTAAAGGACAACAATGCTCAAGCACTGTCAGAGGTTTTGCCACAAACTCAACTGGCTGGCGTCTCTACAGGTCTCAGAACTGTACATGAATTATGAGCTACAACTTTTGACCTCTTAACTGAACGCATAATACAAGATCAGACATTTGTCAGACGTTTAGGCTCTGCTGTGCAACAAATCCTCCGCCATAGTCTCGTCAGTCATCTCGCCACTTACTCTACTCCACTATGTACGACTCTGCAGCTCATGTTAGTGACAGTTATCCAACTGAATTACATGGTTTTTATTTCTATAAAAAGCAAAACGACAATGGAGATGTAATGTTAACATAGCGGTGGCATATTCTATCCTAATTTCACCTTCACACTTCGTCATGGCAATATCGCGGGACAGCTTTTTACCTCAACGAGAAATCCCGTCACATTTTAGAAGATCTGATCACACTTACCCAGTTAACAGAGGTCATGAACAAACGTTCTTCCTGTAATTAGTTATCTGGTCTTCAACAATGTTAGTACAAAAACATCTTCATTCATGGAATGTTATTTTTCTGAAACGTTTAAACTGGACGTTCATCTAAATGTTTTTCGATGTTTCGGAACGTTCGGAGAACGTGTATGATAAAATGGAATATTCTCTTAATTTTTAAAACATTTAAAAAACTGGTTGTTTTAATGTAACTTAATGGGAACATTACTAAAACACTCTTAGAACAACGCTCTTGTTAGTTACATGCTTTTAAAGTTTTATGATAGGGGTTGATGTAAAAGAAAGAAATCCCTGCTCTAACTTTAATCTCTCTGTAGCGCTTAGCACACATGTTCCCAGATGGCTTTCGACATTTATCAATCCCATTCCTGTTTTATTCCCCCTTGTTTTCTTCTATAAAATATAATAACCGCCTTCATTCTGTGTTGTGCCACAGACCTACATCGTGCCCAGCGCTGCCATCTTTAAGGCGGAGGAGAAGGCGCTGGAGGCCGAGGCCATGCTGAACAACATGCGTGTGTACGGCACGTGCTGTCTGACGCTCATGGCTGTGGTGGTGTTCGTCGGTGTGAAGTACGTCAACAAGCTGGCGCTGGTTTTCCTGGCCTGCGTGGTGCTGTCCATCCTCGCCATCTACGCCGGCGTCATCAAAACCATCTTTGAACCTCCGATTTTCCCGTAAGTATATATATATGCAACAGGGATCACTTATTCAGCAGCCTTAATCTTCAATAAAGAGTTTTTTTTTGCTACTTTTTCGGTTAAGGGAAGGTTTAGTAGAGTTAATTTCTGTAATTTCCTGTTATGTTTTTATGTGGCTATTGTGCATAAATTATTTTCTGAGTTTACTTAATTTATATAAGTACACAAGACATGATTCTTATAAGCTTTGAATAAATGTCATATACTAAAAGTATGTGAAATGTATATATTTATACATTTTTACATTTTATTTTAGTAATTTAAATTTATATTAGTAATTTTCAAGGAGGAAACTGTACACAAAATAATGTAGTTGAAACTACTAAAAACAATTAGTAGCATGATTGTAAAATAAATATCTAAATGCAGATTATATTATTTTGTTCAACCACTTGCCTAAAAATAAATACATTTTTTTTATTTTTTTTTTTAATTTTATTTTATTTTATTTTATTTTATTTTATTTTATTTTATTTTATTTTATTTTATTTTATTTTATTTTATTTTATTTTATTTTATTTTATTGAGCGCTTTTATTTTATTGAGTGCTTTTATTTTATTAAACACTTTTATGTCAGTGCACTTTGATTTGAATAAAAAGCATTTGAAAATCAGAAAATAAATCTATGGAGAAAAATGGGATTTTTTTCTTCCATAACCCAAATTTTGCCCTCTATTGTTTCAAAATGCCGGAGCCTCCTTGTACTGTATGTTTTACAGCATTGCTTATTTAAACTAAACTGCGCTTTTTTATAGTTTGTAGCAGCATTGGGCAGCTCTCAGTGCGTTTTGTTGAACCACAAACATCCGCTGCAGTGTTTGCTTCACAGGCTTTCTCAATCACCACAACAATAAACTCTGATTTAAATTTGCAACTCGTGTTTTGAACGCTCTTTTGTCCTCTCCAGGGTCTGTTTGTTGGGCAACCGCACCCTGCAGAACCACGGCTTTGACAAGTGCTTGAAGACAGAAATAATAGACAACGTGACCGTGACCACGAAGCTTTGGTCTCTCTTCTGTGAAGGGCCGGAGCTCAACGCCAGCTGCAGTGAATACTTCAACCTCAATAACGTCACAGAGATCCAGGGCATTCCCGGCCTCACCAGCGGAGTCATTTCAGGTGAGATCATCACTTTTGCTTTGAACGTTGAAGAGAGTTTGATGGTCCATCTATACTTTCTTGTATAGAAAATGCATCTTCCTGATCTTATTGTGCAAGATCCATCATGTTATTCCAAGAAAAGAGTTTTTGTCATTGCAATCATGCACTTGGAAACAAGTCACATTACTGAAGTTGCATGTGCCGTTTTACTGTTAGTTGCTTTATAAAGTGTCTAAGTGATTATTAAAACGTATTCGGATGAGTGGCATGTGTATTAGAGCAGGGGTTTTTGAGGCTAAACACCCCTAATATTATATATTATCATATATAAAAATACATTTTACTGTCTGAGAAAGATGCCAAATGTGATGACAAAAAATAAATAAATAATTGTTTCAAAAAATTATATCCATTATCATTATACTGAAAGAAATGAAAATATTATCTTGAAAATATATCATTTTTAAGTTTACAGAGACATTTTTTATTTTAGAACAATATTTTTAAAAGAAAAAAAATAAAATCAATATGAGGAAAATAGAAACTTCCTATCAGTTTTTTCAAAAGCAGATGGAAATATTACTGTACATGTAGTCAATGTGAAAAAAATACAATTTTATTAATTTCTTCAGTGTGCATATTAACTTTGAAAGCCATAAAAATGCATTTAGTATATAATGAAAAACCATATCCAATTTTTAAAAACATCTACAATTAAACAAATTGGAATAAAATAATAATAATTGAAAAAAATAAACATTTTTCATTCCGAAGTTGCTAGTATTGTTACTTGTTTCTTGTACAAGTAGAAAGTATTTTCCTGTTAAACATGCACCAATAATCTTTTATCAATAATCTTTTGGAAAAATCATTTTTACTCATTGAAAACCCCTGCATTAGAGCATTAAATTGACCTCTGACCCCAACGGTCTCTACCATAGAGAAGTTGAAGAGCAGCAGATCTGAGTGTGTTTGTAGTATCCGCTCTGATCACTGCCATATGCTGGTGTGTTCAGCTAAAGCCCGTCAGAATAGTGGAGGTTATTGATCATGAATGTCATTGATGACGTCTGCTGCTCCAGACTGGATCCTGCTGGATTTAACAGGCCAGGCCTGACGTTAATATCTCGACACCGATGTCAAAGTGAGCAGAAGTAATTGTTTTCATGCAGCATTACAGTGTCTGGCCTGGAGTTTTGTGGAAGTAGGTCAGTACAGTACATTCAAGTGATTTTTCACGGCTTGTTCCATGTGAAGTGAGTCAATTTGTCCTCACAGTTTGATCAAACTTACAGTCTTAATGATGGTTTCAATGGAGCGGGAGAAGAAAAAGAATATTGCATGAGACATTTTATGTGTAATTATCAATGAGGCGTACTCTACTTTACAATAAGGTTCCATTAGTTAATCATCATTAACTAACAATAAGTGATACATTTATTCGTCTTTGTTCGTGTTAGTTAATAAAAATACAACTGTTCGTTGTGAGATCACGTCAGCTCAGGTCTATTAAATAATATTATCAAATACAACTATTAATTTTAATAATGCATTAGTGAATGTTGATTAATAAAATGATGTTTTTCATCATTGCATGTTTAGTAGTTTTAGCAAATGGAACCTTATTGTGAAATGTTACTATGTTGCAAGTGTAATTAGTTCCATCTGTCATTTGTTTGAACTAAAACGGAAGCTCATCTCACTGAAATGAGGTGTTTTTAGTCGAATATCTTGACCTTTAGTGTGCTTTTATTTGCACAGAGAACATGTGGGGAAGCTACGGCCCCGCTGGCATGATGGTGGAGAAGGCGCTGCCGTCGGTGCCGGTGACCGCTTCCTCTCAGGACCAGTACATGCCGTATGTAGTCAATGACATCACCACCTTCTTCACACTGCTGGTGGGAATCTACTTCCCCTCGGTCACGGGTACGAACGCTGTCATGTTCTTGCTTAGTTAGTCTTTCGTGTTTCCTTTCGCTTCCCTCTTTCTTCTGTTCTGATGTAACTCGTCCAGTCTGATCTGTCTTATCTAGCGCTCTCAGATTCACTCTGAGCTCAGCAGGAGCGCGTGTGAACGATAGCGTTTCTCGTATCAGCACGTGACCTCAGAGCGATAACATGGAGCGAGCGTTTGGAAAAGACCCTCATATCAGCTCTGAAATGGCTCTAAATGTTGATTTCATTGTTTTCGGTGGAGCGTTTAGTACAAAATACAAAACAAAATTCTGCTTAAAGGGTTCGTTCACCCAAAAATGAAACTTCTGTCATTAATTTTTCACCCTCATGTTGTTCTACACCCTTCTGAAAACACATATGAAGATATTTTTGATGAAATCCCATGGTCTCTATTGATAATGAACACTTTCAATGTCCAGAAAGACACTAAAACATATTTAAAACAGGTCATGTGGTTCAACCTAAATGTTATAAAGTGACGAGAATACTTTTTCTGCGCCAAAAAAAAAAACAAATAACGACTTTTCAACAATATCTAGTGATGGACGATTTCAAAACACTGATTCATGAAGCTTTATGAAGCTTTTGATTCGAATCAGTGGTTCGGAGCGCCACAGTCATGTGATTCAGTAAACGAGGCTTCGTTACGTCATAAGTGATTCGTATTTTCAATAGTTCACCTGATTTTGACACGCGAACTGAATCACTGAATCGGAAAACAAATGATTCGTAAAGCTTCGAAGCAGTGTTTTGAAATCTACAACTAGATATTGTATGTTTGTATTTATTATACAATCTCCTTCTTTGCATTAATTTCAATGAACTCAAAATTTTAAGATAACCAGGTAACTTACTTTTTTTTTTTTTAAGTTAAACCAATAATAATTTTTTTGCACTGTAGTTTTTGTCATTTCAACTTTATTTTATTTCAAGGCAGCATTTCTAGTATTAAGTTTAAGGGTTAAATGTTTTTGTTACCAAATCAACATCGACTCTGACACTATTTTTGCTGATTCAAAACTGAATGTGATTTTTTTTGTAAATTAATTTAGCTCAGTTCAATTGCACATAGAGCAGTACTTGTTTTTATAAACACATTTTATAAAAACCCACAGGAATCATGGCTGGATCCAACCGATCCGGGGATCTGAGAGACGCTCAGAGGTCCATTCCCATCGGAACCATCCTCGCCATCGCCACCACCACCATCATCTGTATCCTTCCCAAAAGCCCTGTTTGAGAATCATATGAATCGCTGAATCATTTGTGTGAGTCGAGATGCTGTTTGTCGACTCTCTTCCTCCGGGAGGATGGTTTTCTTGACGCTGTGACTCAGATCTGTCCTGCGTCGTGCTGTTTGGCGCCTGCATCGACGGGGTGGTGCTCCGAGACAAGTGAGTGCCTCATTTTCCTCCCATAATCCTCATTTTCCTGAATAAGCACACAGGAAATCTACTTTAAATAACGGTGAGCAGTTTCTGCACTGCAGTCAAAGAGCTCCTGATGTGTTGTGATTATATAAACAGTATTAGTAGACAGTATTTTAGGGTGTAGATGTGTAAATGCAATGGGCAGCAATTATGTTTTCTCCCAAGATTCATAATAAAAAAAACACGAAAGCCTGAGAGAAATCAGTCATAGAATATGTATAACTAAACATCTGCATAAAATGTTTAATATATTACATTATATTATATATATTATATAATATCATATCCTGTTTACTAGGTTTGGAGACTCTGTGAAAGGGAACTTGGTGATTGGCACGCTGTCCTGGCCCTCCCCCTGGGTGATCGTGATTGGCTCTTTCTTCTCCTGCTGTGGGGCGGGGCTTCAGAGTCTCACTGGCGCCCCCCGGCTGCTGCAGGCCATCGCTCGAGACGGCATCGTGCCCTTCCTCGAGGTACGATCCAAAGAGCCGGAGCTCAAAAATTTACTGGAAATTCACATATATTTCTAACTAATTAATCTTTATTTAAAATGATTTTTTTTAATAAAAAAAAAAATATATATATATATATATATATTTTATAGTAGAATTATATATATATATATATATATATATATATATATATATATATATATATATATATATATATACATTTTAATTATGGTTTTGTGCTTTTTGCTATTTAGATTTATTTTTATTTCACTTTTGTCATTTTAGTAGTCATTCATCTAATATTTATATATTATTCCAGCTTTATTTCAAATCACAAAATATATTTTTTTTAAATAGTTTTAGTTTTATGTAACAATATCAACACTGTTTTTATCAAATTTATATAACTTTGATTTAAAACCAATGCTATTTCAACTATTGTCACTATAACTAAATGTAAATTCATTGAGAATGTGTGAATTAACGCAGATGTTTGATTAGTGTTGATGATTGGTTTATTTTTAGTAACAATAGCGGTTGAACTGTTTTTAGTCAGTATTTCATCTTGTGTGGTTCATGTTTTGAGTCATTTAACACGTGTTCGGCACATAAGCGCTCTGACTGTCGTCTGACTGTCTCTCAGGTGTTCGGTCATGGCAAAGCCAACGGAGAGCCGACGTGGGCTCTTCTCCTGACGGCTCTGATCTGTGAGAGTGGGATCCTCATCGCCTCCCTTGACGCCGTGGCTCCCATCCTGTCGATGTAAGTCTGGCGTCTGACGTCGCTCCTCCTTCGCTGTGGTGACAGACCGTGTGTTTGACCGCGTCTCTCTCGTCAGGTTCTTTCTCATGTGTTATCTGTTCGTCAATCTGGCCTGTGCCCTCCAGACGCTGCTGAGGACGCCCAACTGGAGGCCGCGCTTCAAATACTACCACTGGTGAGACACACAACAGACCCTTCAGTCTCAAATCACGTCTGTTGCTCACCAAGGCTGCAATTATTTGATCAAAGCTACAGTAAAAAATGTGAAATATTATTAAAATTTAAAATAGCAGTTGTTCAGTGTGAATATATAGTAAAGTGTAATTTATATCCTGTGATTTCAGCATCATTACTTCATTCTTCAGTGAATCGTTTCTGATTAATATCAGTTCATGTTTTTGATTTCAGGATTCTTTGACGAATAGAAAGTTCAAAAGATCAACGTTTATCTGAAATATAAAACTTTTGCAACATTATAAATGTCTATTTAATGCATCCTTGCTAAAAAAAAGTATTAATTTCTTACATTTCTTTCCAAAAAAAAAGAACAATAATAAATAAAACTCTTCCTGACCCCAAACTTTTGAACAGTGGTGTGATAATGGTACAAAAGCTTTCTATTTTTCCTATAAACGCTGTTCATTTGAACTTTCTATTCATCTATTAATCCTGAATAAAAACAACTGTTTTCAACATTGATATAATAATTCAATGTTGTAATAACGTCATATTAATAGTAAATCTTGAGCAGCAAATCATCACATCAGAATGATTTCTGAAGGATCATGTGAGTAATGATGCTGAAAATTCAGCTTTGATCACTGGATATAAATGACATTTTACTATATATTCATGTAGAAAACAGCTTTTTTAATTTGTAAAAATATTTAAAATTTTTTACTGTATTTTTGATCAAATCACCATATTAGAATGATTTCTGAAGGATCATGTGACTCTGAAGACTGGAGTAATGATGCTGAAAATTCAGCTTTGATCACTGGATATAAATGACATTTTAAAATATATTAAAATAGAAAACAGTTCTTTTAAAATGTAAAAACATTTCACATTATTACTGTTTTTACTGTATTATGGATCAAATAAATGAAGCCTTGGTGAGCAGAAGAGACTTCTTTTAAAAAATATTTAAAAAATCCATTCAGAAACATTTGACCAGTAGTGTATATACTTTTATTTTATTATTGTTATTTTTTTTACTGTTTAATAGTGTCTTTTGGAGTTTTTTTTTCACAGTCCGATTGATTCCTGATGGATAACATGATGCAGTTTCTCTTAAATAAATAAGAAATCAATAACTCTTTTTAATTTGGGAAATGTTTTAAATGCGCTGAACTGAAGGACACTGACTTGATTCTCAGGTCATTTCCATTTCAATCATCGCATAAGTTTCTCCTAAAATTCCTCAAAATAGACCTAAATGAGACGACATCTGCCATTTACTGAGATCTCTTCTGAAACTCTGAAGATTACTTCTCAGGAGAGACAGTATTAGTCTTAATTTTTTTGTTAAATTGCATATTTTTTTTAAATATTGCTATTTTTGCATATGTATTTCGTGAAGTTAGAGGCACAGTAATGTCTCCATTCACTAAGTGATTTATATTTTATTACTATTATTCTCATTCCGCAGGGCTCTTTCGTTCCTCGGGATGAGTTTGTGTCTGGCTCTGATGTTCATTTCCTCTTGGTACTACGCTCTGGTGGCCATGCTCATCGCCGGATGCATCTACAAATACATCGAATACCGCGGGTAAGAGCTGCAGAAGCGCATTACGGCCCACGCCGTGAATCAGGGCAGACCTTAAGCTGATTACAGATGAATTTGACTGAGTGATTGTCTGCGGTGAGTCATTGTTAGTTAAAACTCCCTCACGGTGTTCAGGGCGGAGAAGGAGTGGGGCGACGGAATCCGCGGCCTGTCGCTCAACGCGGCCCGCTTCGCTCTCATTCGATTGGAGGAGGCGCCGCCGCACACCAAAAACTGGAGGTGAGGATCAAAACCCGTCTTAATACACAAGCACTTTTACACTAACCAAAAAACCTGCAAAATGTTTGGGATACTTTTATTCAGCGTTAAACAGGTCAAAGTGACAGTTAAACATTTAAAATGTTACAAATAAAAATATTTCTATTCATCAACAAATGATTTCTACACAAATGTGAAGCAGCACAACTGTTCTAAACATTCATAATGATCATAAATGTTTCTTGAGCATCAAATCATCAAATTAGAATGATTTCTGAAGACTGGAGTGATGATGCTGAAAATTCAGCTTTGATCACTGGATATAAATTATATTTTACTATATATTTACATAGAAAACGGGTGTTTTAAATTATAAAAATATTTTGAAATATTACTAATTTAAATGAAATAAATGCAGCGTCTTCTTTTTTTCTAATTTTTCAATTAAACATTTCTAACCTTTGAACAGTGTATATCATGTTTATCATAATGTTGTTGATTTATTTGCTGTAAATTCAATTAAAAAAAATATTTTTATACAAATGTATTATATAAAATGTATTAAAGTGTTTTAGAAAATTCAGTCTATTTAAATAAGTCTAACAAAATAGTAGTCAACACATTTGTATACCAGCTTTCTTTCTGTCCTCCACCCTGTACTTCAGTGTCATAATCCGGAGGGAATCAGAATTGGATTTTTCCCAGAGCTCTCAGTAATCTTTCGTGGATTAAATAACCTGCACACAATGAGATGCGATGAAACTTCAGTCGTCTTTCAGGAATCAGGTCAAACCTGTTCATTCCTCGTCACGGCGGTCTAATCTACGGCGGGAGAAATGGATCTGTATTTTGCTCTTTGACATCTGTGAGCCGACAGACAATCTCTGTTACAGGTCTTCTGTGTTTTTCCCGTGTCTAAGCCTCTTTACTTCCTCTGATCGACATGATGAGAGTCTGTCCATCGCGTCTCATGGCCAGGGTTATTATAGTCAACTGAAACTTGATGCACTAAATAAATAGAATAAAACTATTCTATTAGATATAGAAAAATACACTACTAGATATCTAATCTAATCTACTTGATAGAATAAAAAATAAAAATTAAAAAGGCATACAACAAAATTACTACTACTACTTTAACAAAAATTAAAACAAAAATGAAAAACATAAAAATGAAAAAAAAAAAACTAATAAAAATGACAAAAGCATACAACAAAATTACTAAAACTTTAACATAAATTAAAATAAAAAGGAAAAATACAGAATAAAAAGGAAAAATAAAAAATAAAAACGACAAAAGCATACAATAACATTACTAAAATTTTAACAATTGAAATAGAAATGAAAAATAAAAATGAAAAAAATAATAAAAATGACAAAAGCATACAACAGAATTACTGAAACTTTAACAAAAATAAAAATAAAAATGGAAAAACTAATAAAAACGACAAAAGCATAAAACAAATTTACTAAAATTTTAACAATTAAATAGAAACGAAAAATAAAAATGAAAAAACTAATAAAAATGCCAAAAGCATACAACAAAATTACTAACATTTTAGCAATTAAAATAGAAATGAAATAAAAAGAAAAAAAAAATGACAAAAGCATACAACAAAATTATTGAAACTTTAACAAAAATTAAAATAAAAATGAAAAATAAAAAATAGAAATGAAAAAACAAATAAAAACAACAAAAGCATAAAACAAATTTACTAAAATTTTAACAATTAAAATAGAAATGAAAAATAAAAATGAAAAAGCTAATAAAATTGACAAAAACATACAAAAAATTACTGAAACTTTAACAAAAAT
>CM074301.1:15060000-15080000 GCA_037194245.1 Opsariichthys bidens | reverse complement strand
TAAACTTTTCTTATTTTTATATTACAGTATAGCATAATATATAAAAAAAATTTAATAGTATTAAATCATTTAATATATGAACATAATGTTTTAATTTTTGTTTTATACTATATTATAATAATTCTGAGTTATCTTATTATTATTATTATTATTATTAATAATCATTATATAATGTATTAATATAATAATATTATTAATCATTTATTTAATATATTAATATAGTTTTAAACTATTTTATTATATTCCGTATATTTTTTATTATATGTTGAATTATCTTTTATAATTGTTATTATTATTATTATTCATTTAATATATTAATGCTTTATTTTTGTTATATTATTTTATGTCATTGTTTAAATTATTTATCATGTAAATAAAATGTAACATGTAATGATTATAATTATTTATCATTATATGTAATATAGAATTATCTTATTATTATAATAATTATCATTTATTTAACCTACTAAAATATTATTTACATTTTATAGTATAAGGTGTATTTTTAATATACTTTTATATATATATATATATATATATATATATATATATTTGTTTGTAACATTAATATTTTATTGAATAATTTTCACAGGAAACTGTGCGTTTCGTTCTGTCGGTGTTGCTCATGCGTGCGTTCTCTGTGTTTGTGACTCCAGCACGACAGCGACATTTCAGCGTTCACCTACGAGAAGACGCTGGTGATGGAGCAGCGCTCGCAGATGCTGAAGCAGATGCAGCTGTCGAGGACGGAGCGCGAGCGAGAGGTGATGTTCAGCGTCCAGCGTCTGCAGTGACCACATCTCATTTCAGTGTCTTCATTAATACTCCATCTCACCAAAACTACCAAGAAATGTCCAAAGAATGCACATATTTCACTCTAAAATCAAAAGAAAACACAAGTTTGCTACATGTCAATAGGAAACTATCATCTAATTTGCATTATCATTTTTGCATTACAATTGTTGCACTTAATTGTCAAAATAGGAAAAGTATGGTTGCAATTTTGCGGTGAGGTTTCTTCATGCGATTGAAGAGAGCATCTGAATTGCTGTGGTTAATAATGTCGAAGCTCTCAGGAGGACGGCGTACAGCTTTGTGACTTGTGGTCCCTCTTTCATTTCTGCTACTTTCGGGGAAACGCACCTCAGATTCAAAGCATCACGGACGAATCGCGTAGCTCCATTCGGAGGAAGAACCAGAGCGGAGCCCACAGCTCGGCCGCCAATAACCAGAACAGCCAACTAGATGAGGATAAACAAGACGAGGTAGTGAATTCAAAGACCTCCGTCCTGGATTAAACACCTGCAAGTGCAGAGCCAGGAGACACGTGTTTCACACCTGTGGATGTGTGCGTAGTGTTAGAGTAGCATTGGCTCTGTAGCTGTAACGGTGTGCTCCTCTTCCCATCATGCATGTGTCGCAGACTTCATGCACGAACATCTGTGAACGCTTGTGACCCCTCGTGATCGTGAATGACCCTGCTCTCCTGTGTTTCCCCGTATTTGGTGTAAACTAGTAACAAATATATTAAGAATGAACAAAAATATTTATATGAGTAATAAAAAATATTTTAATATGCACAATATTTATTATTGCTATATAATATTATATTATTATTATTAATAATAATAATTTTTAATATATTTGTGTTATTAAATCATTATATCGTATTTAATTATGTTGCATTATATTATTATTGTTTATAAATATTTATTATTTTTTATATTTATTATTATTATTTATTACTGCATAATGTTGAATTATTATTATTATTATTATTAATTTAATATATTTTATTTTTGTTATAATATATATTTTAGTGTGAACTATTAATAAATATATAAATAAAAATAATTACATTAATAATTAAATAATTAAATAATAAATAAAGTATTTAAATATTGTATATATGTATATGTGTGTGTGTGTGTGTGTGTGTGTGTGTGTGTGTGTGTATTCCATTCTTTCATTATATGGTCCATATTGCATGTTAGCTGTCAGTATATTACAGACTAATATAGTTGCATGTGTGTAGTAGACGAACTAAAACATTAATATGGCATGATTTTCTTTGAAAACAGTTTGTTTTTAATACTTTATCATCGTGAACTTTGCTTTTGTGCTCGTTAATGCATCATTTAATTATCTTTGGTATAGATTCAGTTGATTTTTTTTTTTTTTTGGATGGAATGAAAAAGAAAATCAAAAATCAACCATGAAATGTTTGGTGACAAAAGGAAAAGTAATTGAGCGATTAATTAGAAGTTTATTAATTGATTTTTTGATTGTGATGACGGCACAGGCCCAGCTGATCCACGACAGAAACACGGCGTCTCACGCGGCGCTGAACGACAAGGCCGACGCGGCGCCGGAGCGAGTCCACATGACCTGGACCAAAGAGAAGTTCTTCACCGAACGCAACCGCAACCGAGAGCCCAACGCAAACGTGGCCGTGCGTGACCTCTTCAACATGAAGCCGTAAGTGAAAACACAGCTCAAATGTGTGGAGTAACCCTTCAAACGCTCACGTGAACGCAAACACAAGCCCAGAGACTTCTGGGTGTTTAAAGGACACAGTCTGCATGGTGTGTGTGTGTGTGTGTGTGTGTGTGTCTGTGTGTGCGCGGTACGGCATGACCACAGTGTGTCATCATGAGTAACGGTCACGCTTTCATCATCCGTCCGTGTCTCTGTCTTCATAGATTCATATCTGACAGGTTTTTTCGTTTTGATGTAATAGTCATAATTATATTCCTCTTCTATTAATGCTTATTATTACATTATTTTCATGGCATCTTAAACTCATGATTGTAATAAACACAGGAATCTTACTTTAGAGTTTGTTTTGTAATTTGCATGACGTGAATTTAAAAAAAAAAAAACATGAAAATAGTAATTTAGTGATTTGTTTGTTTTTAAATCAGCATAAATTTAAGGAAGTACAACAAACATTACAAAAAAAAATTTAATTTTATTTATTTATTTCTGATTCTTTTCCACGATTTATTTGGGAAGAATCATTTCAGAAAAGATCCTGGACGAAAACCTGTCAACAGATTAGATGATATTTCCAATAAATTATATTTATTTATATTATATTTTATATTATAATTATATGTCATTTATTTATTTATATCATATTATATTTATTTATAATTTTTTTTATTTCCTATTTTTCTTGTTACTTTTTTTTTTTAAACAGGAACATCATTTTTTTTTTTAAATCCACATTTTCCTATTAATTAATTGAGAAGAATAATCTAAACTAAACTACTATTTTTTATAAAAAAGGAATAAAAGTGCTCTGAGAGATTTCTGGCTTTATTTTATTTAACTTTACATTTTTTGTCATGCATTTCTTATTACTTTCTTTTGAAAAATAACGCAGAGGTTCCAAATGCAGAATGTGTGGAGTGTTGTTTCAGTGTGTGTTTAGCTGGAGGACGCATCTAAGCCTGTCTCTGTTGTTCTGTCCTGTTTTCCTCCTTCTAGCGAATGGGAGAGTCTGTAAGTCACATTTCTCTGTACCGTAGCTGTGTCTGTCTTCATGTTTATTAGCATCCCGTCTCAAACCCTCCGGCACGCTGGATTATTCGAGCACATCTACGTGTGTGTGTGTGTGAGCTTCGGCATGTGCGTCGACATCCCAGCATTCCCTCGTGTCCGTCAGCGCTTGTCCTCAGAGCTGCAGAAGTGCAGCATGACGGATCGCAACCGTTGCCACGTGCAAGAAAACTTGTGCTTCACATTCACCTGTTGTGCCTCAGACCATCTTTTATTTCCATTTCATATTTTTATATTATTTAATAATGCTACTAATAATGAAATAAATCATGCAAATAATAATCATAAAATAAATCATGCAAATAATAATAAAGCAAGTAATAATAAAAAGATTATTTATATTTTTATATATACCGTAAAACTTTTATTGTGGTATATCTACTGCAGTCATGAGTGCCATTATTGTCATTTGCATTATTTATATTTTGTATACAGTATAACTTTTATTTATTTATTATTGTGGTATATGTACTACGGTTAATAGAGTGGAATTATTATTATTATTATTTGAATTATTTATTTATATACAGTAAAACATTTATTTATTTTTATTTAATTTTTTTTATAGTGGTATATTTATTACAGTTAATAGAGTGACATTATTATTATTATTATTATTATTATTATTTGCATTATTTATATTTTATATACAGTAAAACATTTATTTGTTTGTTTTTATTGTGATATTTTTACTACAGTTAATAGAGTGGTATTATTATTATTTGCATTGTTTGTATTTTTATATACAGTAAATTATTTATTTATTTAATGTTTTTTATTGTGGTATTTTTACTACAGTTAATAGAGTGGTATTATTATTATTTGCATTATTTGTATTTTTATATACAGTAAAATATTTATTTATTTAATGTTTTTTATTGTGATATTTTTACTACTGTTAATATAGTGGCATTATTATTATTATTTGCATTATTATTTGCAATTATATTTTTATATACAGTAAAACATTTATTTATTGTTTTCTATTGTGGTATTTTTACTACAGCTAATAGAGTGGCATTATTATTATTATTTTCATTATTTATATTTTATATACAGTAAAGAAATATTTATTTGTTTGTTTTTATTGTGGTATTTTTACTACTGTTAATGTAGTGGCATTATTATTTATTTATTTATTTATATAGTAGTTCATTCTGGCACCAGGTGGCGCTGAGGAGCACAAGTTTTTATTCAACTGTATTTGTCATCATTTATGCTTTATTAAAGGCATGTGCATTTGCTGTGCATGTCAAATCTTGATGTTGTGCGCACTAACCTCAAAGCGCTTTATTATATCACTAATATTTAATGTAAATGATGCTTGAATTACAGTGCAAATGTTATGATCATGCCATATTCAAGAGCTTTGCAAAACTTACAGCACACATTGCACAGCTGTCTGGAACAATGATCTGTTACTCAGTTTAGCATCATTGTATACAAATATCTGACCAGAGAATGACAACATTGACCAATCACAATCAGATATTTAAATTTGAGCCCAGATGTCACAGTAAACATTAACTATAAAGCTTTAAGTTAACAGTACAGAGCTAAACAAATGTTGACTGATTTGAAACTGTAATAATATGATGGTCTGACTTTTTGTTTTTGTTTTGTCCGTCGTCACATGACTGTGTGAAACAGGAACCAGTCGAACGTGCGCTGCATGCACACAGCTGTCAAACTGAATGAAGTGGTGGTCAACAAGTCTCAGGGGGCACATCTGGTCCTGCTCAACATGCCCGGACCGCCGAGGAACAGGGGCGGCGACGAGAACTGTATCCTCAAACACGCCACACCTACAGTCTGCTAAACTCACGCGTATAAAAACTTGATTTGAAGCCTTATTGTTAAAGGGATAGTTCACGCAAAAATAAAAATTCTGGCATCATTTTCTCACCCTCAAGTTGCTGGTCCCCATTTTATGGAAGACCGTTCCCGCCACTGTCGAGAAAAAAAAATAGTCTGTAAGTCATAATAATGAGAAACTTTCTCATAATAATGACTTAGTATGTCATAATAATGACTTAGTATCTCATAATAATGACTTAGTATCTCATAATAATGACTTAGTATGTCATAATAATGAATTAGTATCTCATAATAATGACTTAACATCTCATAATAATGACTTAGTATCTCATAATTATGACTTAACATCTCATAATAATGACTTAGTATCTCATAATAATGACTTAGTATCTCATAATAATGACTTAACATCTCATAATAATGACTTAACATCTCATAATAATGACTTAGTATCTCATAATAATGACTTAACATCTCATAATAATGACTTAGTATCTCATAATAATGACTTAGTATCTCATAATAATGACTTAACATCTCATAATAATGACTTAACATCTCATAATAATGACTTAGTATCTCATAATAATGACTTAACATCTCATAATAATGACTTAGTATCTCATAATAATGACTTAGTATCTCATAATAATGACTTAGTATGTCATAATAATGAATTAGTATCTCATAATAATGACTTAGTATCTCATAATAATGACTTAGTATCTCATAATTATGACTTAACATCTCATAATAATGACTTTGTATCTCATAATAATGACTTAGTATCTCATAATAATGACTTAACATCTCATAATAATGACTTAGTATCTCATAATAATGACTTAACATCTCATAATAATGACTTAACATCTCATAATAATGAATTAGTATCTCATAATAATGACTTAGTATCTCATAATAATGACTTAGTATCTCATAATTATGACTTAACATCTCATAATAATGACTTAGTATCTCATAATAATGACTTAGTATCTCATAATTATGACTTAACATCTCATAATAATGATTTAGTATCTCATAATAATGACTTAATATCTCATAATAATGACTTATTATCTCATAATAATGACTTATTATCTCATAATAATGACTTAGTATCTCATAATTATGACTTAACATCTCATAATAATGACTTTGTATCTCATAATAATGACTTAGTATCTCATAATAATGACTTAACATCTCATAATAATGACTTAGTATCTCATAATAATGACTTAGTATCTCATAATAATGACTTAACATCTCATAATAATGAATTAGTATCTCATAATAATGACTTAGTATCTCATAATAATGACTTAGTATCTCATAATTATGACTTAACATCTCATAATAATGACTTAGTATCTCATAATAATGACTTAGTATCTCATAATTATGACTTAACATCTCATAATAATGATTTAGTATCTCATAATAATGACTTAATATCTCATAATAATGACTTATTATCTCATAATAATGACTTAGTATCTCATAATTATGACTTAACATCTCATAATAATGATTTAGTATCTCATAATTATGACTTAACATCTCATAATAATGACTTATTATCTCATAATAATGACTTAGTATCTCATAATAATGACTTTGTATCTCATAATAATGACTTAGTATCTCATAATAATGACTTAACATCTCATAATAATGACTTAGTATCTCATAATAATGACTTAACATCTCATAATAATGACTTAACATCTCATAATAATGACTTAGTATCTCATAATAATGACTTAACATCTCATAATAATGACTTAGTATCTCATAATAATGACTTAACATCTCATAATAATGACTTAGTATCTCATAATAATGACTTAACATCTCATAATAATGACTTAGTATCTCATAATAATGACTTAACATCTCATAATAATGACTTAGTATCTCATAATTATGACTTAGTATGTCATAATAATTAATTAGTATCTCATAATAATGACTTAACATCTCATAATAATGACTTAGTATCTCATAATTATGACTTAACATCTCATAATAATGACTTAACATCTCATAATAATGACTTAGTATCTCATAATAATGACTTAGTATCTCATAATAATGACTTAGTATGTCATAATAATGAATTAGTATCTCATAATAATGACTTAGTATCTCATAATAATGACTTAGTATCTCATAATTATGACTTAACATCTCATAATAATGACTTTGTATCTCATAATAATGACTTAGTATCTCATAATTATGACTTAACATCTCATAATAATGACTTTGTATCTCATAATAATGACTTAGTATCTCATAATAATGACTTAACATCTCATAATAATGACTTAGTATCTCATAATAATGACTTAACATCTCATAATAATGACTTAACATCTCATAATAATGACTTAGTATCTCATAATAATGACTTAGTATCTCATAATTATGACTTAGTATCTCATAATAATGACTTAGTATCTCATAATTATGACTTAACATCTCATAATAATGACTTAGTATCTCATAATAATGACTTAGTATCTCATAATAATGACTTAGTATGTCATAATAATGAATTAGTATCTCATAATAATGACTTAGTATCTCATAATAATGACTTAGTATCTCATAATTATGACTTAGTATCTCATAATAATGACTTAGTATCTCATAATTATGACTTAACATCTCATAATAATGATTTAGTATCTCATAATAATGACTTAATATCTCATAATAATGACTTATTATCTCATAATAATGACTTAGTATCTCATAATTATGACTTAACATCTCATAATAATGATTTAGTATCTCATAATTATGACTTAACATCTCATAATAATGACTTATTATCTCATAATAATGACTTAGTATCTCATAATAATGACTTTGTATCTCATAATAATGACTTAGTATCTCATAATAATGACTTAACATCTCATAATAATGACTTAGTATCTCATAATAATGACTTAACATCTCATAATAATGACTTAACATCTCATAATAATGACTTAGTATCTCATAATAATGACTTAACATCTCATAATAATGACTTAGTATCTCATAATAATGACTTAACATCTCATAATAATGACTTAACATCTCATAATAATGACTTAGTATCTCATAATAATGACTTAACATCTCATAATAATGACTTAGTATCTCATAATTATGACTTAGTATGTCATAATAATGAATTAGTATCTCATAATAATGACTTAACATCTCATAATAATGACTTAGTATCTCATAATTATGACTTAACATCTCATAATAATGACTTAACATCTCATAATAATGACTTACCATCTCATAATAATGACTTAGTATCTCATAATAATGACTTAGTATCACATAATAATGACTTATTATCTCATAATAATGACTTAGCATCTCATAATAATGACTTAACATCTCATAATAATGACTTAGTATCTCATAATAATGACTTAACATCTCATAATAATGACTTAGTATCTCATAATAGTATCTCCCCCCAATTTTAGTCATCTTCATGTCATGTGACTCACTGTAATCACAACCTTGCGCGTGATGTCTGAACACAGAAGCGTTAACATGTTCATCCTTGACCGATGCGTCTCAGACATGGAGTTTCTGGAGGTCATGATGGAGGGTCTCAACCGGGTCCTGTTGGTGCGCGGTGGCGGGCGAGAGGTCATCACCATATACTCATAAAGCGGACCGCGGCTGGACGCCCCGCCGGCTGGAATTCTGTTCATTATTTTCTCCCACAGCATCGCCGGGCGTCACGGAAAACCTAGCGGAGGGTTTTACGGCAGCATCACGTCCGGCTGCGTGTTTATTACGGGACAGTGACATTCGTGACCCTCCTGAAGAGACTCGACGTGAAGCACCTATGAAAAGCGGCGTACCGACACTTTAATTTATGCTCATTGACTGTTTCATCTTTTGTTTGTTCGTACAATGCTAGTTTTTATGTCCGTTTATTGGTTTTCCAAGACGTCCGACGGCTTCAGCTTTGCAATGTTTGCGCAAAAGTAGGAGCGTTTAACGTGTCGCTAATCCCTGTTTAATATCCATTCGTTCATAAAGTCCATCTGCACGTCTCCGTCGTCAACCTTTTATTCGCGTACGATTCAAATTGTCGCTCGATACCCAAAATGAAATCCTGCGCCGTTCGGCCGATCCATATCCATTTCTGATATCAAGGGAATGTTTGAGTTTTTCACGTTGGCTAATTTTCTGGCGATCGATTTTCTGGCGATGCTGAATGTGTCTGACGACGTTACTGACTTCATGATATGGAAAGTGCAATAATTTAAAATATTTTTTATCCAGGCATCACTGGTGGTGTGTTATAGGAGTTGAAATGTTTAACAGCGTTCCAGGAGAACGGCCGTAACGTTTGACCGGCGCTGCTGAGGGTTTGTTTTGGCTCCATCTCGGCATGAATCGCTGAAATCAGTTTAATCCGGATGATTTCGGCTGTACTTGCACTTTTTATTTTGTATTGTAAAGGATAAAAGCAAAAGGCACGGCTGACCCGTCCAGCACAACATTTCCTGATGATCCGAACCAGCACTGCACAGTCTTTTTCTCTCAGCAATAAACATGCTTTCTCAAACTGGCACGAAATGTAAAGAATTGACTGGGTTGGCCAGTATGTTGAGCGCTGAGCAACCAATTTAACCAGCATTACTACTGGAGTAATGTGCACAAGCGTCCAGTTAGTTACCGCAATCTACTGTATTAGAAGATGAAGTGTGTTATTTCTGTGTTTGAGTGACACAAACGAGCTGGATGCAGAGCGACTGGCTCAGCCAATGGAGTGATGGTGGGGGCGGGACTATCTGTTTTTGACCAATAGCAGATGGGAGGAGTGTTTGCACATTCGTCATTATTTTTTTTTTTAGAAATGACACACTTCAACTTTGCCAGCTTTAGGAATGATTGTGTTTAGCAGCACTCTACAAAATAACTGCAAAAACCTAAACGAATTTACGCAGTAATATACTTTTTTATTGTAACGGTAACATACCGTAAAAGCAATGCATTCTGGGTAATATTATTAGTCGTTTTCAAAAAGTAACTTTCTCGAAAACAACATATTACCCCAGAATACATTGTTTTTACAGTATATTACTTCTGTTTATTACAGTGCATTGTGGGTAATATTAAGTTAATTTCTCAAAAACTACACATATTACCCAGAATGCATTGTTTTTACAGTATATTACATCTATTACAATGCATTGTGGGTAATATTATTAGTCGTTTTCAAAAAAGTAACTTTCTCAAACAACATATTACCCCAGAATACATTGTTTTTACAGTATATTACTTCTGTTTATTACAGTGCATTGTGGGTAATATTAAGTTAATTTCTCAAAAACTACACATATTACCCAGAATGCATTGTTTTTACAGTATATTACATCTATTACAATGCATTGTGGGTAATATTATTAGTCGTTTTCAAAAAAGTAACTTTCTCAAACAACATATTACCCCAGAATACATTGTTTTTACAGTATATTACTTCTGTTTATTACAGTGCATTGTGGGTAATATTATTTTCGAGAAAGTACCCTATTGGCATCTTTTCTTAAAATGACAAATATTACCCAGAATGCATTGTTTTATGGCATTCTACTGTTTGACTGTAAACGGTATTTTACTGTGTCAATTTTTTTTACAGTCATTTTTTAGAGTGATTTACAATGTTTTATTTTTCCTGTTTTTTGCTCTTGTATCCGTGTCCTGACAAGGCGTGATGCGCCTCATTGGTCCAAAATCACCGCATATTTAACAGCTCGTGCGTTCTGATTGGCTGTGATTTTGTTGAACCTGGTGAGGACACGGTGTCACATGTAACATACACTACTGTTCAAAAGTTCGGGGTTAACTTGATTTTTTTTTTTCAGCAAAGATGCATTAAATTGATCTAAAGTAACAGTAAAGGCATTTTCGACTGATAAAAATGTCACATCAAATCATATCAGAATGATTTCTGAAGGATCATGTGACACTGATGCTGAAAATTCAGCTTTGATCACTGGATATAAATTATATTTTACTATAAACATCTGCATTACGTTGTAAAAATATTTCACTATTTTTACTGTATTTTTGATCAAATAAATGCAGTGTTGATGAGCAGAGGAGACTCTTTCAAAAACACCCCAAACCTTTGAACGCTAGTGTAGCGTGATTCTGACGATTCAGAGTCCTAGGAAGATGTGTGCCAAAAATGTCCGATAAGAAACGGCGTCGGGTCAAACGCTGCCGGTTTGTTTCCATCATGATGATCAGCAGCGTCAGGGTTCATATCCTGACCGTTTCTTTCAGAACCCTGTTAGCGGTGCAGTATTTTGTTACCAGGACATTGTTACTGTATTTTTCTACAGTGTGTTGTAACATAGAGGAGGCAGATAGATCATTTTCTCTCGTGTTATCAGAGGACGTCGTTCTGCGCAGCTCAGCTGTGGTGAAATTTAGGACGGGAATATTGTGTAAATTTGCTTTTTAAATTGTTTATTTTATGTGGTCACTTCTTTTGCTCATTCAACATGCCATGTAAACTTTTTTCAGGATTTTTTTTTTCATCGAAAGGACCTGGAGGTTATTGAACTGATTCATATAAACGTACAGTTGCAGGTTTTTTTCGGTGTCCTTCGAGACACCAGAGATACACTAAGGTTTTCATCTGTGATGAGGTTCGAATAACCTCACTGATAGATGTGTTCATCAAAATACCAGAATAAAACATCTGATGATGATGATGATGATGTGGTTGAAACACCCTCTGAACCAAAACTGGCCGTTCCTCATGCAGTGTGTTTAATCATATACAGACCCACTCAGAAATTTTAAATTCTATGTAACAAATGCATTTCAAGAATTTATTGTAATTATTATGTTGTTATTATATTACAAAACTCTGAGATCACTAGTGAAAATACAGCTGTTTTAGATTTACAAATGACACGATCAGCTTTGCAACTTGAAAGTAGAATTGAGAAATGAATATGAATGTGAGAATGGTTTTGCATTCGACTCATCTCTTGATCTTCAATCGAAAAATAAAATCTGAATGTCTATATGAAGTGACATATTTACCTACTTTTGACTAGTCATATTTAAATATTGTGCTATATATAGAAATAAATATTATATATATATATATATTAGTAGAAATAATATATATATATATATATATTAAACATTTTATGTATATTTCATAGAATTTTATAAGTAATTTTATTTATTTTTATTAACATATATATATATATATATTAATAGAAATAAATATATATTAGTAGAAATAATAATATATATATTATAAATTTTATGTATATTTCATAGAATTTTATAATTAATTTTATTTTTATTAATATATATATATATATTAATATAAATAAATATATATATTAGTAGAAATAATATATATATATTATACATTTTATATATTTCATACAAAATTTTATTTATTTTTATTAATATATATTATATATATATATATATTGTATTTATTATTTTTTTTGATATACTGTAGTTTACATCACATTTTTTTGTTTAACATATTTAAAATCGTAAAAATTTGTTTGTTTCCATGTTTACATTTCATTTTGAAAACGACAGATTTTCAGCGTGATCTCAGACTTTTGAATTCTGTTGGTGTTTGTATATAATGATAGTTTTCAGTACTTCCAGCTGAGTTTAACACATTTTACAACATATTTTATACACGTTTGAACCCAAGTTTTTCTCCAAAATCAGCAGAAAAATGTGAAAGGCTGCATGTTCTGGGTCTGTTCGTCGTCACTCGATGTCTTCTACCTCACAGGGTGTGATGGTTTCACTCGCGTCCGGTGTTGTATGATGGGTCATGCTTGTTTTTTCTGTTTTTCTTTCTTTTTCAAAATAAGAATCATCTGTCGTTTCAGATTCCCATCTGTTTAAAAGAAGGCACAGGTGTGTGTGTGTGTGTGTGTGTGTGTGTGTGTCATCTGAATGTATCGATTGTCTGAACGTCTGGTGAGTGTTTTCTCTGTGAAGCCGCTCTCAGGTCAGATTTTGTGCTCAGTGCTGTTTGCTGAAGGTTCTAAACTGATCTGAGATCTGCTCCACGAGAACCTGTGGAACTGTGGGAACAGCCGCTCAGACTCTGGTAGGACGTTACTCGTGGCTGTATAGTAAAGAATCTCCCTTTAAGTGAAATTCGTGCCTCTGAGTAATTTAAATAAAAGTGCTACATCATTTGTATGCGTTCTGATTCATTTCATTTCTTTCACTGAGGAAGAAGATCCAGGAATGATGCAAGAGCGGAATGTTTCAGTGTAGGTGGGGAGATTAGACATGCTGAACCTCTTCTAAAACGACTTAAAACTTTATAATCAACTAATAAAGTCAAAATGATCATTTAAATGTTGTAAAACAAAATTGTGAGCATTTACAGCTCAGTTTTCATATATACTGTATACATTGATAATAATCATAAATGTTTCTTGAGCAGCAAATCAGCATATTAGAATGATTTCTGAAGGATCATGTGACACTGAAGACTGGGGTAATGATGCTGAAATTCAGCTTTGATCACTGGATATAAATGACATTTTAATATACATTACAACAGGAAACAGTTATTATAAATTGTAATAATATTTCACTTTTTTTCTGTATTTTGATCAAATAAATGCAACATTGGTGTGCAGAAGAGACATTAAAAATCCTCAATGTTTCTAAATCTTTTCCAGTACTATATATATATATATATATATATATATATATATATATATATATATAGTGTGTGTGTGTGTTAAAAATATTTCAAATAATTATATTTTAATATATATATATATATATATATATATATATATATATATATATATATATATTTGATTTATATATAAATTATAAATATTTTATATTTTTATATATAGTATATAAAATAAATAAATATTGTAAAATATTTTATTTAAAATAAATAATAAAATATTTTACATATATGATCAAATAAATATGTATATATATATATATATATATATATATATATATATATATATATATATATATATATATATATATATTTATATATATGCTTGCATGTATCGAACACCAGGTGGCGCCTGGAAAAGTGACCTTAAAGTCAAAGTCAAATTTCGAAACTGATAAACTGAGAGTCACGATGAGAGAGAGTTCAGTGCGGATACAGACGTGTCTTTCTGTGTGTCGGTTCAGTAAAACAACAGCTATTTTATATTCAAAACTATTCATTGTGTTGATCTGAGGTCAAGAACCATCAGCCAAATCAATATCAGTCCTTCGGTTCATTCGGCTTCAGTATACATGAATAAAGGATGTGAATCCTGCCCTTCGCTTACAAACAAACCACCTTATTCATAAAGAACAGCTGTTTCATACCAATAGCTTTAATTCCATATTTATTCCTTTTATTGAGATCTTTTTCTAAAGCAAATCTTCACCTGGCAATTCAACAAGAATTGTCAGTAGAAATAACTATTAAAAATAACACATTAGCCGAGGAGAGTTGCTGTGTAATGATCATATTCCTCTCCCACATTCCAGGGTGTTTTAGGGTCTGTGATCACATGCACATCGTCACATGATCAGATCAGAGACACGAGCGTCCGATTAAATCTTTATCAGACACAAACTTCTCAGTCATTTGACAACCACAGCGGGTTCAAAAGAGAGCATATGAAGCAGAATCTAAATTTCCCCACACTTTTTTCAATGCATTTTTGAGGTGTGATCAGAGGGGTCGTAGGTCAAAGTGTGGCGTATGTGTTTCTGAATCAGGGATCGATCGTCATCCTCCTCCTCCTCCGTTCTGTCAGAAACCGCAGCAGCAGAAACAAGGCCGTTATTGACTCACTGCTACTGTATTTTCCATCTGAATATTGACTCATACTCTGAACAAATTTGAACACATTGTGATGCATTTCCTTTGGAAACAATGATGCAATAGATATTTAATAAATTATATATGATCATTATATATATATATATATATATATATATATATATATATATATATATATATATATGTGTGTGTGTGTGTGTGTGTGTGATCAAATAAATATATTATATATATATGATCAAATAAATATATATTTATTTATTCATATATATATATGTAAAATATTTTATTTATTTATTTTAAATAAAATATTTAACATATATATGATCAAATAAATATATTATATATTTATTTATTTATATATATGTAAAATATTTTATTTATTTATTTTAAATAAAATATTTTATATTTATTTTATATACTATACATAAAAACATATATATATTTATTTAAAATATATTTTTACATTATATATATGATTATTAAAATATTATTATTTTAAATATTTAAACATATTTTTATATATATATATGTTATTGCCTATTAAATATCGTAATATGACATTATATATTCATGTACTCATATGACATGAATATTTATTTTACATATCAATAATCATTTCTAGCTATCATGTATTTTTTAAAACAACAAATCCTTTCACTTTGACCTTCTGTTGCTCTATTACGCAATTTAATCTCCCTTCTACGCCAATTACGGAATGATTTTTAACCCTGCAGTGATTCATTTGTCGTTTTCTCACTGGTTTTTGTGTTTCCGTTCACTGCAGTCACTGTCTCCCGCTGTGATCAAACAGAATTCCGCTGCCTTCTCCAATCCTACTACCGCGCAGGCTTTGCTTATGAATATTCAGCGTTTAACCCTTCCGACGTTGCTTGGTAACCCTCTCGGCGTCCTGTTACGTAACCTAATTAATATTCATGAACCACGCCTTCCCCGCGGTATGATTCGCCAGCGTACCCAGCGCCCACCTGCGTGCCAGCCAATCAGAAAGTCCGCTTCATCCAACGTCACGCTGCGTAATTAATATTCATGCACCAAGCCTTCGTCATAGTAGGCTTGTCGGATCCTCTCTCCGGCGGTGAAGGGGTTAACAGGGAGGGCGGAACTCCGCACCGGCCGCAGTAGATGATCGCAATATTGATAGCGGGAGGTGCGGAGACACTACAGCGCGGCTCCGGGACGCATTTTAGAATCTTATTTGGATTTCTTTTGCATCCCTACGGGATCGTGACGCGCGCGCGTTGACCTCGCCAGTGATGCGTTCGCGTCTTGTTGGATGATACAGAGTGGACGCGACGCGAGTGTTGCGCGTCTCGCACGGATACCGAAGCGGATACAAATCCATTTGCGAAGATAATATTAAATCATCGCGTATATTCAGTCAAGGGAGCGTTTACTGATGCGCAGACGCGGGGCGCTGTGTGCAGGTGATGATGATGGTGAGGAAGATGAATCTATATCCCCTTTATGTTTGAATGAATAGTGATTGATTACTCTAAATTACAGTAGATTTAACACCGGGAGGAGTAAGCAAAGGCGCAATGGTCATAGTTCATGGATGCACCCTGCTCGGGTTCGAACCTGCACCCGCCGGGTCACCCGCCTCAGGTGTGTGAGCATCAGCGGTCAGCCGTCATGTTGCCCGGGGTGGGTGTGTTCGGCACGAGTCTGACGGCCCGGGTCATCATCCCTCTGCTGAAGAACGAGGGCTTCTCGGTGAAGGCGCTGTGGGGTCGCACGCAGGAGGAGGCGGAGGAGCTCGCGCGCGACATGAACGTGCCCTTCTACACTAACCGGATCGATGACGTGCTGCTGCATCCGGATGTGGATCTGGTGTGCATCAACCTGCCGCCGCCGCTCACCCGACAGATCGCCGTCAAGACACTGGGTGAGTGGATGTGTGGGAAAAGATCATTGCGACTTTTTATGTCACAATTCTGAGTTTCGTGTCTTGTCATTTGTTCATATCAAAGCTTGGCATTTTGAAAAAAAAAAAAAAATCTAAGCTATTGATATAAAACCTTAAAGCCATAAAGTTTTGATAAGGGATCAAGTTGAATTCCGAAAAATTTCAAAATTGTAGATGTCAACTCAGAATTACGACAAACATCAAAATTGCCGCACAAACTGGGAATTCCGAGAAACGTGTCAAAATTGCGAGATGTAGCTAAACTCAGAATTCCGAAAAATTTCAGAATTACGACAAACATTAAAATTGCGGAACAAACTAGGAATTCCGAGAAAGGTGTCCAAATTATGAGATGTAAACTCAGAATTCTGAGAAACGTGTCAAAATTGCGAGATGTAGCTAAACTCAGAATTCCGACAAACATCAAAATTGTGGCACAAACTGAGAATTCTGAGAAACGTGTCCAAATTACGAGATGTAGCTAAACTCAGAATTCCAAAAATTACAAGATGTCAACTCAATTCCGAGAAATGTGTCAAAATTACGAGATGTAAACTCAGAATTCCAAGAAACGTGTCAAAATTGCACAATGTAGCTAAACTCAGAATTCCAAAAATTGCAAGATGTCAACTCAGTTCCGAGAAACGTGTCAAAATTGCGAGATGTAGCTAAACTCAGAATTACGACAAACATCAAAATTGCGGTACAAACTGGGAATTCCGAGAAACGTGTCCAAATTATGAGATGTAAACTCAGAATTCCAAGAAACGTGTCAAAATTGCGAGATGTAGCTAAACTCAGAATTCCGAAAAATGTCAAAATTGCGGTACAAACTCAGAATTCCAAGAAACGTGTCAAAATTGCACAATGTAGCTAAACTCAGAATTCCAAAAATTGCAAGATGTCAACTCAGTTCCGAGAAACGTGTCAAAATTGCGAGATGTAGCTAAACTCAGAATTACGACAAACATCAAAATTGCGGTACAAACTGGGAATTCCGAGAAACGTGTCCAAATTATGAGATGTAAACTCAGAATTCCAAGAAACGTGTCAAAATTGCGAGATGTAGCTAAACTCAGAATTCCGAAAAATGTCAAAATTGCGGTACAAACTCAGAATTCCAAGAAACGTGTCAAAATTGCAAGATGTCAACTCAATTCCGAGAAATGTGTCAAAATTACGAGATATAAACTCAGAATTCCAAGTGTCAAAATTGCACAATGTAGCTAAACTCAGAATTCCGACAAACATCAAAATTGCGGCACAAACTGAGAATTCCGAAATTGCGAGATGTCAACTCAGAATTGTGAGGTAAAAGTTGCAGCAATTTTCGTGTTCTGTGTCGGAAACGAGCTGCCGTATAGAGTTCATCGATGTTTTGATGTTTTACTTTAGCCTTCACAGCACGTGAAATGCCACAGTGTCTAATCCGCTTCGTTTGGATGAATTGCTCAATGTTCCTCTGGTGGTTCTCACGAGGAGAACGCGTGTCAAATCTTGTCCCTGTCAGGTTAGGTGTGGCTTTAAAACATGACCTCAGAAAACAGACCGACTTCACCAGCCATTGCATCATAATTGTTTTTTTGGCCAGTAAAGCTCCAGTGTTTGTGCAGACTGAAGGTCATATTTATTTCCGTGTTCAGTCGCACAAACTCTGAACTAAAAAGGCCTTATGGAAGTTTGTCGTTCCCGGGTGCAAAAATCTCTTTAGTATCTAGGAATGAATCTTTTCGAAGGAGATCTGAGCAGCCATGTTGGTTTCACAGCTCCACACTCTCACTGGTGACGACCAAGTATTTAAGGAGAAACACCTGAGACGAAATTGATGCTAAAGATTCCATTTTTCGCTATGCAGTGCTTTGAAAGAGCATCTCTGAGCTATAACATTGTCCTCTGAGGATTCGTGTGTTTTTCACCGAGACATCAGATCTCCCAGAGATCAAAACCAGCGCTTCAGGATCTTCAGAACGTCTCGGGCTTGTGTTTTGGTCCGTCGCTCGCCCGTGTTTTGGTTGGCGTCCGTTGTTCAGTCAGTAGAGACGGGCAGACTGACGTGTGCTGGTGTCCAATAACAGTCAGAAATAACCTGTGAGAATTATTCATCCCTGGGGATCAGGATCATGACCCCGAAATAACCTCAGACGGGAACCGTCGACGGATTGGATTGTTTTCCTCTCTCTTTCGTTTGGCAAGTCTCTCCGTGCTGAAATGCATGTATTCAGCATTACATTTGGAAATAGCACTATTATATTTAGAACTACATATTTATGTTTTCTAAAGAACGTTGATAGTTGCCTTAAAGGGAACGTCATTAATTCCTCCTGTCGTTCTACACCCTTAAGACCTTCGTTCATCTTCTGAACACATATTTTTGATGAAATCCGATGGTCTCTATTGATAATTCACACTTTCAATGTCCAGAAAGACACATATTGAAATCAGGTCATGTGACTACAGTGGTTCAACCTTGATGTTATAAAGCGACGAGAACACTTTGTTGTGCGCCAAAATAGCGACTTTTCAACAATATCTAGTGATGGACGATTTCAAAGCGCTGAAGCTTTACGAATCTTTCGTGTCGAATCAGCGGTTCGGAGCGCCGAAGTCACGTGACTTCAGTAAACGAGGCTTCGTTACGTCATGAGTGATTCGCGATTTCAATAGTTCACGTGATTTTGTCAGTTTGACACGCTGTTTTAAATACATCTTTAGTACTTTTCTGGCCATCTGAAGGGGTTAATTATCTAACTGGCATGTGACCCTTCGCCGGCAGTTTGATTGACAGGCGATCTGACCAATCATAACCCCGAATCCAGGGGAGTT
>CM074301.1:15047500-15055000 GCA_037194245.1 Opsariichthys bidens | reverse complement strand
CAGTTTGATCCTAATTCACCATGTTTTACACTCTTGTCTCTGCAATGTAGGACTTTTATTTAGTTAAGATTAAATGTTATTCATGATCCATATGTCTGTGTCTGCATATTCACGTGAACTAAAACCATTCTGTGACTTTAAATGAAGTAAACATTAACTAAACATTAAAAAAAATATTTTTTTTCAATTATTAAATTATTTTATTTCAGCCAAGGCAACATTTCTCATATTGTAAATAGTTTATAATGATATAAAATTAATAATAAAAATGAAATTAAAAAATATATATTTTTTTAAACTAATAAAAATGCATAAATGCACAAAAAAAAATTCAATTGAAAACTTTTCGTAATAAATTTGTATTTAATCATAAATAAACATCACTGAATGTCTGATAAAACATTATATAAGGCCCTATTTTTGTAAAAAATTAAATAAATATAAATGCACAAATTTTTTTTTTTAATTGAAACGTTTCGTAATAAATTTGTATTTAATCATAAATAAACATCACAGAATGTCTGAAAAATCATTATACAAGGCCCTATTTTTGTAAAAATGTAAATAAATTTTATGCATTCAACTGATTAGACATCTTTTTTATTGGTTATTAAATTTAATTAAACCATTAAAATGGAATCCAGAAAAATTAAGATGGAAAAACATGAAATTGGGGTTAAAAATAAAATAAAATAAATCCAAAAAACGCCAAAAACATACAAGTTTACTATAACTTCAACTAAATTTAAATTGAAAACAGAAATTATAAAAATAAAAATTAACTCAACCTATTAATTAAAAACTGTACTAGTGTCTCAGCGATGCAATAATATATTCAGTGTAAAAAATGCACACGACGTCTTTTTTATGTCATTGAAAGCACAAAATGTCAAGTTTCGTGTATAGAGACGCCACATGCGCTCTCACTTCCTGTGGTTTGTGACTACATCCTGTCCTCGGAGCTTGGAGAAGGGTCTGCGTGGGGTGGGTGGACTCCTGCTACCTTTTCATAAAGGGTTAACGTCGCTGGTGTGATGTCACAGGAAATGATAAACAGGAAGTGTTCAGGGTAATGTGAAGAGCAGACGCTCAGAATGCTGTCATTGTCTTAATAAGGCAAGAAGGTCAAACCGCAGTGTCTGATGACATCCTTCCTTTTCTTAGCGCTCCCTTTTATGGAAGTAATGCACGCAATTTTTCTTTTGCATTCAAAATATAAAATATTATGCACCCCTTTAGTTGTCTTGCATTAGAGTAAATGTATATTTTTATATTAAAAATTTTAATAAACAAATAGTTCAAATTGAATTCAGAAAGCCTGTTCAGTGACGAACCGAGGATCAGCATAAAGCCGGTTTATGATTTGCATTAGTATAAACTCATGAGGATTGAGTGTTTTTCTTCACTCCAGCAGTTTAATGTTTCAGGCTTTGAGTAGATTTGCTGTTATTTTTGCTAAATGTCTCTTTATATTCCCCATAGTTTTCATAATATGCCCACTATAACTATTGCTGCACTATCCAGTATGTATACTAGGTGCAGTATGCAAATCTTGGCATGCAAATGAGGTCATGTGTCAACGGCATATATATATATTGAATTTAGGTTATTTATTATAATAGATTATATTAAAAATATTTTTATATGTATTTATTATCATTTATATATATATATATATATATATATATATATATATATATATATGGGGAGAGAGATAGTTTTATTTAAATAGATTTATTTATTTTTATATATTTATATATATATAATTGCAAAATATTTTTATATATATTTCTTATCATATATATATATATATATATATATATATATATATATATATATATATATATGGGGAGAGAGAGATAGTTTTATTTAAATAGATTTATTTATTTTTATATATTTATATATATATATAATTACAAAATATTTTTATATATATTATATATATGGGGAGAGAGAGATAGTTTTATTTAAATAGATTTATTTTTATATATTTATATATAAAATTGCAAAATATTTTTATATATATTTATTATCATTTTTATATGGGGAGAGAAAGATAGTTTTATTTAAATAGATTTATTTATTTTTTATATATTTATATATATAATTGCATTTTTTTTTAAATCCAGTTTTATCATTAATAATATTTAATTAATATTTAATATTAAGACAACCGTTTTTTTTAAATATTAGTTGATACTCACTAATTACTGCGCAGTGTTCTTCCGTTTAGAACAAAGCCGAACGTTCGTGTTGTTGTCACATGACCTCATTTACATGCATTTACATGTTTTAATTCAGCATCATCTCAGAAATAAATACTGATTCGCTTTGCATTTCCATCGCACAATATTCGTATGGCATACAGCAAATCTAGCATGAGAATGAGTAGCATATGTCACATGTCCAAACTTTCCAGACGTGTCTAAAATACACGGTCTGGTTTTTGCACCAAATATAGTGAGACCTGGAAGAAACGTTCTGGTTGATTTAGCCAAAAAAGTGCTCACTCCTTTGCAATTAAGTTCAGTAATGAAGGTTTGACTCCTACGGACGGACCAGAACTGCACCGCACAGTGAAAACAGAAACTGGCCTGCCAATCAAATGACGACGATGACCTTTGACCTCTGCATGCTCTGATAAAGCGTCATTTCAGCTGGACTATGCAAACATTCGGCTTTGCATACGTCAAAAGCAGATAGTCAAATGTACAGTGTGACAGACGAACACTATCAACAATCAGACGCACCTCAGCAACGGCAGAGAAAATATAGTTTTCCTGAAAATGCGTCATTGTGTGATCCCTTTATCTTCTGTGTTTTTAACGGGGATTGAAGCGTTTATGCCAATGATTCCTAATGCATATTCCAATTCCTCTAAAGTTACATGACAGATTTATGTGAAGATCAGAGTAAAATTCACTAAAAAAGCTTTACATGTTCATATGAGTGAATCATTCAGTGGTGAATGATTCAGTGAATGATTCTTTTCGAGTCAGTTCCTCTCCCGGTTAATCTAGTTCACAACACCAGTATGTCCCTGTTCATTTAACAATAAAATGCATGGAAAATAAAGACCAGCACTTTCTTCAGAGCATGAGGATGAGTAAATATTGACAGAATTTTACTTTAACATATATATAGCATCTTTTTGCATCCCTTTATTATAGTTACAAACATGCATTTCATAAAATGCACCATCTCAGAATTGTTCGTTTGAGTTGCATGTCACTTTAAATTTTCTGAGTGGTGTTTGTTGTGGGTGGTTGCCATGGCATTGTTAGGCAGTTGCTAGGGTGTTGAGGGTGGTTGTTTACAGGCCGTTTCTGTATGGCTCGGGTCCGTGTGTGGGAGTTTTTGCTGTGCAACATTTTACCTTTTTGCTGAAAAACAATTACAGACGTTACAATCAGACACTGGAATGCTAATGATTCGTTTTGATGAATCAAAACACAACGGAACGATTCTTTTCCACGAATGTGCGTGTCATAACACATCTCAGCAGGATCAGATAATCCAGATATTCATAGCGCTTGCAGTCCTTCAGCCTGCTGTGTCATCATCATATCAGGGAGAAATGAGATTAGGATTCCAGGAGGAATTCAGGGCGGAGTCATCATGACTGATCCATTCATTCACGCGCTTCCGTGCCTCATAAACACAAGATCCAACGTGCAAATCCTTGCCATCAGTGCGAACATCATAAATCACTCTGATTACATTCCTGTGGCTGGTTGCACAAACTGCGAAAGTTGCACATCAAATGTTTTCCTTTAAAATTGTTCAAAACTTCATGTCAGTTAGATAAAAACACAGATTGGTCTAATTTGATACTGAAAGGGAAGACCGAGTACCTCTAACTAACTGCTATTGGTCAAATTATTTCTTAATATTGTCTTAACATAATGTTCATACAGCTGACTCCTAGTCTTCCTGTGAACAATTCATTTGTGCACATTATTCCAAATTAAAAATATTATATCTATTTATATAATAATGTTTATTTTTTACATAAATCGTTTATTTGTATATTTATTTTTATTTGTTATACATTTTATTTTTTATCATAAATATCATACATTTGTGTGTGTGTGTATATATATATATAATTTATTTGCAAAAATATATTTATTAAAATTGTCATAAATTATTAAATTGTTATATATCTATAAATATTATAATATATAATATTTTAATATTTTATATATTTATATATTTTAATATATCACACACACATATATATATATATATAAATATTATAATATATAATATTTTATATATTTATATATTTTATATATATTACACACACACACACACATACACACATATATATATATATAATTAAACATTTTATTACATTTATTTATTAAAATTATTATTATTAATTATTAACTATTAGCAATAATTATATATGTTTGTATTATTTTATATAATATGTATATCATTATTTTATATACAAATGTCTTGCATTATTATAAATTATATTGTAATCATAAATTATTATATATTAAATATTTTTATATTTATTAAATTTATATATATATTAAATTTAACATTTAAATACATATTTAATTTTTTTTTACTTAAAAGTTGAATCATATAGAACTCTAACCCTTTTTTTAAACTAATAAAAATATATATATATATATTTATATATATATATATATATATATATATATATATATATATATATATATATGTGTATATATAAATATATATAAATGATTATTTATTTGTTGATGTCACTGGATTCCACAGACAGGACAGGGGTGACGGAGCGTGTCCTGAAAGGCTGTTCTCGGCTCTGAGTCTGGGGACCCTGCCTTCCCGCTTTATTAGCTTGAGGCGTTTGGCTTAGAAAATCCCAATGACGAGGAATTCACCCAGACACAATAGAGTGAGGCGCACTACATCATGACAAGAGATGACGGAGTCAAGTAACCGTCCTCCGGGACGCAGCGATGCTGCGATGTCCTCGGACAGACGCTGTACGCGTGCCTGCGACAATTATTATCTCCAGAACATAAAGCAACAACAAACATTTTCATTTCGGCTCAATGTCCTGACAGATTAATAAGAGACGGACGGCTAATTGTGTGTCCGTGCATTTGCATGAAAAAGAAATACAAGGACGTGCAGAATACCTTAATGTGTCACTCCAGAGATTTATGAATGCAATCTGCACGGCTCTTTTGTAAGTCTGGCTGATGTTTTATTGCAGTAAGCATGTCGTTTTAATGCACTTTGCGTGTGGTTTTAATAAGATGAAGGTGAGGCTGTGGTTAACCGGCCCACAGAGACTCAGATGAGCGTTCGGTGCACTTCCACAGCAGATCAATGTCTTTTGTTTTCCTTCTGTGGAGGAGAAAGAGGAGGCGGTAATGACAGCGCAGCAACAACAAACATCATGTTTTAGAAGGTATTTTTTCCCGTTTTGCAATTATATGTGCCGTTCACTTGGAAACAGACACTCATGAGACTACATGTAGATGTACATCTATAATTATCCCATTTTACTGCAAATTAGCATATTAGAATGGGTCATGTGACATTGAAGACAGGAGTAATGATGCTGGAAATTCAGCTTTGATCACTAGATATAAATTCCAATTTAAAAGATATTCAAATAATACACAGTTCTTTTATATTGCGATATTTTTTCACAATTTTACCATTTTTACTGTATTTTTAATCGAGTAAATGAGCAGAATAGCTTTCAAAAATCCTAATTTACCTTTAATAATATTGGGTTACAGACATTTCCGACACAATAAGTTCAGCTATTCTGTTCAATTTTCACTGCCAACAAAAATATCCGTTCATCATTTTATTTGGTGACGCAAAAATGTCCCTCTTTTAGGCATCGTGACTGTCCCAAGAAATTCGGAAAGGGAGCGTTGTTGTCTTGAGAGTTTGTACGCCTGGTTTCTTCTAAGACTGTGAATGCACAGAACACACATTGCTGCAGCGTTGGAGACAGACTCATCCATCACAGCGCATTCACATGCTAATGCTAATGGATGATGTGTTGGCTTCAGTCAGCAGAAACTCTTGTTTATCAGCGTGTGTTTGTGGCTCGTCCATTCAGCCAAACTGTCTGGAATGTCTTCTTTCTCTTTACTCACTGTGACTTATGTCTCGTTTTCTGGTCAGTATTTATCGTGCCTCAATAACACACAGTAAGAAACACTTGTACAACACAGTCTTTGCAGCACTTTGTCCTGGACTATTAGGTTTATTAAATATTACAGGTGTAAAATAATATATACATATATACGTGTATATATTCAATATATATATATATATATATATAATATATTGAATTTAGGTTATTTATTATAATAAATTATATTAAAAATATTTTATATATATTTATTATCATATATATATATATATATATATATATATATATATATATATATATATATATATATATTGAATTTAGGTTATTATAATAAATTATATTAAAAACATTTTATATATATTTATTATCATTTTATATATATATATATATATATATATATATATATATATATATATTGAATTTAGGTTATTTATTATAATAAATTATATTAAAAATATTTTTATATATATTTATTATCATTTTATATATATGTACAGTACTGTGCAAAAGTTTTAGGCAGGTGTGAAAAAATGCTGTAAAGTAAGAATGCTTTCAAAAATAAACTTGGTAATAGATTATATTTATCAATTAACAAAATGCAAAGTGAGTGAACAGAAGAAAAATCTAAATCAAATCCATATTTGGTGTGACCACCCTTTGCCTTCAAAACAGCATCAATTCTTCAAGGTACACTTGCACAAAGTCAGGGATTTTGTAGGCATATAGTTAGGTGTATGATTAAACAATTATACCAAACAGGTGCTAATGATCATCAATTCAATATGTAGGTTGAAACAAAATCATTAACTGAAACAGAAACAGCTGTGTAGGAGGAATAAAACTGGGTGAGGAACAGCCAAACTCAGCTAACAAGGTGAGGTTGCTGAAGACAGTTTACTGTCAAAAGTCATACACCATGGCAAGACTGAGCACAGCAACAAGACACAAGGTAGTTATACTGCATCAGCAAGGTCTCTCCCAGGCAGAAATTTCAAGGCAGACAGGGGTTTCCAGATGTGCTGTCCAAGCTCTTTTGAAGAAGCACAAAGAAACAGGCAACGTTGAGGACCGTAGACGCAGTGGTCGGCCAAGGAAACTTACTGCAGCAGATGAAAGACACATCATGCTTACTTCCCTTCGCAATCGGAAGATGTCGAGCAGTGCCATTAGCTCACAATTGGCAGAAAACAGTGGGACCCTGGTACACCCATCTACTGTCCGGAGAAGTCTGGTCAGAAGTGGCCTTCATGGAAGACTTGCGGCCAAAAAGCCATACCTCCGACGTGGAAACAAGGCCAAGCGACTCAACTATGCACGAAAACACAGGAACTGGGGTGCAGAAAAATGGCAGCAGGTGCTCTGGACTGATGAGTCAA
>CM074301.1:14915000-15037500 GCA_037194245.1 Opsariichthys bidens | reverse complement strand
GGCCGCGACTTTCGAGGACTGCTTGTACGCGCTTTGCGTCGTCGACACCATCAAGAAGTCGAATCAGTGTGGCGAGTGGCAGAACATTGTGGTGATGACGGAGGAACCGGAGGTCAGTCCCGCGTACCTGATCAGCGAGGCCATGCGGCGCAGCCGGATGTCGCTGTACTGCTAACACGGCTCGCGTACGGACGCAACCGGAAACGGATTACAGTCCCAAACGTTACATTTCGCGGACGCTTTTATCCGAAGCGGCTTACAAGTGAGGCAAGGGCACCTTAGTCATGGTGTCGAAGGTGGAGATTGTGTTTATCCACAATCCCAACTTTCAACTGCGTGGGAATCGAACCGGCAACCTTCAGGTTACACCACTAGGACACGACTACCCAACATCATCTCTCGCTGGAGTTACGGCGCTGAACAAAGTAGCCGATAATGCGACTGTTCAGACCAATGCATTTTTTTTTACGGAGAGGTTTGATCTTTTCCATCACATGTTCTTTTAATGAACTCTTTCCCAGCCAAGCACAGAGTTTTCCTTAATTTGTGAGAGAATGATTCCCCGCCATCCGTGTTTTCACCGTTAACCTTAACCAGACGCGAATCGCGATGCGATTCAAATATCGGCGACAAACAATTGACGCTTCTACGAGATGAAATCAATCAAAAATCACAGCCAATCAGAAAAGTGCGTGGGCGGAGTTAGCTACATAATCAAATTATTTACACCATTTTGGCGTTATTACGAACAGGGTTGAGGAGTAACGAAATACAAGTAACTTGGTTAAGTATTTAAAATCAAACTTTGAGTGACTGTGTTTCATTTGAAATGGGTGGTAATCAGATTACAGTTCCATCTGAAAAGTGTTTTAGACTTTGAGTTTTAATGTCATTTAAACATGAATGTAAACATTACTGGATGATCCACGACTGTTTTCGTGTTTTTGCGACCGTTGTTTTAATCCCTCGTAATTGTAAAAAAAGGTAATTGCAACTCTTTATCTCACAATTTGACTTTTTTTTTCAAAAATCCAAGATTTAAACTCACAAATGCATTTTATAAAATCAGAATTGGGAGATATAAATTCATAATTGCAAGTTATAAAGTCAGAATTACACGATAAAACTTGCAATACTGACTTTTTTTTCTTGCAATTGTGAGTTTATATCTCATAATTCTGACTTTTCTCAATATTGAAAAAATGTATATCTCATAATTTTGACTTTATAACTTTATAACAATTGCAACTTTATATCACACAATTCTGAGGGAAAAAGTCAGAATTGTGAGATAAAAACTCACAATGACCTTTTTTGTGTTTGTTACATAATTATTAGTATTCCAAAGAATTCTAAAGTATTTAGATGAAGTTACAAATCTAAAGAAATACGTTACAAATGACTTTTTAAAGCACGTATTTTGTAATCTGTAGTGAAATACATTTTAAAAGTAACCCACCCAGCCCTGATTACGAAAACATACGGAGTCACTAAAACACTTTTATCATTGAATACACAAAGAATTGACAGCTTGAACGTCCTTGTATTTATTTTTTTTATTTTTTGAAGATCTGAGGTGAATTATCCATTGTTGCTTTCATTCGGCTATCAAAGACTCACAATGATATTCAAACTCACATTAGACGCTTTTAAAATTAAATAAAGCACATAAACGTTATCTTCGTCGCAGAAAAATAGAAACCGTTTCTAAAATATAACCCTAGTTAGGACAAAAAAAAAAGCTGAATAACATGGAAAAGATTGTAGTACTGAATCTCCTTATCAAAACGCAGCATTACTATATGCAATCGTATGCATATATAAAATAACGTGATTGCTAATATTAAACGGTATATAAATCAAAACTGCCTAATGTTACTGAATGAAATGTCGACCAAGCATATGATGGACTGGATCAACTTTTTGATTTTCTCAGCTTTTTGCTCAAAATGTTGCTTTTTTTTTAAATGACATTCTAAAAAGAACGCTTGAAACTAGAAGAAAACATTTTTTTGTTAAAAAAAAATATCACATGATCAAATGAAATTGAAATTTCTGTGAAAATGCTGAAAAACTTTTCTTTTTTTTTTCGCCGGTTGGGAAAGAGTTAAAGATTTGAGAGCAAACGCATGATTTTTTTCGTGCTAAAACATGAATCTAAAAATTAAAGCCCGTTCATAGCGAGATGAATATTTGATGCAATAAACATGGGCAGTTCTCAACTATTTTCCATTTTTAAAAAAAGTATTTTTGCTTTTTTTTTTTTTAAAGCGCCACCTACTGTCCATCTACATTTCATTCTTCCCGTTTTTATGCATTGCTCCGAACAGACAAATTGCACGCGAAAATCACTGGTGTTGGTGTGAACAGGCCTTTAGAGAGGCTGGATTCTGGGAACACTGGGATGCTTCACTTTGAATACGTGCGTTTGTGCCTCTTGAGTTGAACTTTCGGCTGTTCACACATCGGCTGCTGGGACTTTTGGTGTCCAAACGCTGGTCAAGTATGCAATAAAAACCTGCTGTCGGAAGGAAGGCCTTTGCTCCTGCGACGTGTTCGCAGTTTGAGGATAGCGCAAAAAACAACAAACATGCACTTTTGCTTTTCAGACTTCGGTTTGAAGGCGCCGTTTATCCGTGTGAGTGCGACCCAGACCAGATCATCCGTCGCACGCGTTAAAAACAAAGACTGCGAATGCATGAAATCTCCACGGACACCGTAAACTACAGGATTTGCTGTGTTTTATGAGCTAGATCTGGACAAAACACACGTTTCCGACGTGTGTATTCATATTCCCAATGTTTGTGTGGTATCTTGATCATTAATGCTGTACGTGTGTCATTTTCCAGCTGAAAGAGTTTGTGTTTTTTAGGAGGGCGTCACATTCCCCGTCTGTGCAGATTTTACATTAGACATCATTCGAAAAGTATTGGTCAAAAATTGCATTTATTTGATGAAAAATACAGCAAAATTACTAATATTCTGAAAAATTATTGCAGTTCATAAAAACCACTTTCTACTTTAAAATATTTTGGAACGTAATTTATTCCTGCGATGCAAAGCGGAATTTTCAGCATCGTTAAAGTCGTCAGTGTCACATGATCCTTCAGAAAGCGAATATTAGAAAAGAATATTAGTAAATAATCAATCAATATTATCATGAACTGTGTAGACTCACACATATGCAAAGTTAATAACGTGTTTTGCATAAATAATAGCAGAAATGTACTTTTTCGATTCTGTTCAACCAAATGACAGAAGAATGATCCATTTCTCCTTCTTGGTTTTTATTTATTATTTTCTGCTCTTCAGACCAAATGAACACGGCTGAGGACGGCTGCGGACTTCCTCGAGGGTTCGTTCATTTTTTTTAAGCCTGAAAAATATAAACCAAAATCTCTTTCGCTCTAATCGTGTGAAGCCTGTATTGGTCCATTTTAATAACGCATCTCCGGTGAAGGTTTATAGTTGTAAACGTTGCTGGAGATGATGATAAAACTGTGACGTGCAGAAAAGCTTTTATTTGGTCCGTTCACTATATGAGGCTTGGCTGCATGCAAGCGTCGGCCGTCGTCCGTCACTGTGTCCTCTTCCTGATGAAGGTCGACTCATCCGTGGCTGTATTTTCTGTGTGTTGACCTGCTGTACATTACTGGGAAAACTCTGTGTAGTCTATGAATGCTATTTATTTTTTATCCCGAGTGTATTAATCGTGATACGAGAAATAGAGGCCTTTGCTTGTGCATTTCTATGTCAAGTCCCAAACAAAACCTGTCCCGGTTTCCCTCAGAAATGTGATCTACTGAAACACCCAAACATGGTTCTCTCTTCAAGGAAAAATCATCTCTGTAAGATGGGAAAATACTCAATATTATCACAACTCACAGATAAAGTTCATAAGCGAAACATATTTCATTTGCGCGAGGATGCAGATCACATTTACGTGACCAGAAGATTTGGTTCATTAAATATGGTGTGAGGTGAAGATATAATCAACATCTGAGCCGCGCATCGATTCATTTTGGCATTATGAAGTGGCGCCATGGATAGTTATTAATTATGATTATTGTAATTATGACACAAAATGAATGCAGCATTTCCACCACATGGGAAATGCGTGGAAAAATATGCGTCAGGAGTTATGAAATGTCAAAATGATACCAAAAAGTCACAATTATTAAACAAAAAGTTGAAATTTAAATTCAAAATTATGACGAAAGTCAAAAAGTTGTCATAATTTTGACTTTTTAATGACATAAGTCCTTATTTTGACAAAAAAAAAATCTTAATTTTAACTTTCTATATCTGTGAGTTTCAACTTTATCTGATTTTTTATCTTTTAATTTAGACTTGGACTGTCACCCAATTTTGACATTTGTCATTTCAACTCATAATTTTTTAACTTTTTGTCATAATTTTGACTTTTTAATGACATAAGTCCTTATTTTGACAAAAAAAATCTTAATTTTAACTTCCTATATCTGTGAATTTCATCAACTTTATCTGATTTTTTATCTTTTAATTTAGACTTGGACTGTCACCAAATTTTGACATTTGTCATTTCAACTCATAATTTTTTAGCTTTTTGTCATAATTACAACTTTTAATGTCATATTTATGACTTGGTATGTCACAATTTTGAATTTGATGTGATCCTTAGACCCTCCAGAGATGATGTTTCTGATGACGTGAGACAAAAAGGCTGCAATAAAAACGCTTTTATTCATTTTTAAAAGACGCTTTCTCCATCATCTATGAGACTCTTAATGGGATGATCTGGAATCAGTAAAACTCTGTTCTCCTTTGCTCACAGATGAACGTTTGGCAGGTTTACAACGACACGGGGGTCAGTAAATGATGACAGAATAATGGTTTTTAAGTTGAATGAAATGACTTTAGACACAGTTTAAAAACTCAGACGGCATGACTGACTAAAACTCTCTGTGGTTCTCAGAGACTCACATTTCAGTGAGTCTCTGTGATGATTGTGGTTTGATCGTCATCAGAACTGTTTTTCCCAGAATTAACACGGACAAACTGGAGTCGAATGTGATTACTGTATGCTTGCTGTTTCTGAACAAAACTCGACGATGCTTCAACACGAACCTGTGAAAAACATGTTGCAACTGGAACCGTTTCAATGTAAGATATGGCTTGTTCTCTGTGTATGTGAATATCTACTGTATCCTCGTCCTGCTGGGCAGCATGTGCAAACACACGGTGTGTGTGTGTGTGTGAGTGATGGAGACCGATTAAAGACGGGGTTCAGCGGTAAAATGTGATCTGGGTCTGTTATTTTACATTGAATGCACATTGACCATCAGTTTTTGAAGTGTGTCCCGTTTCATCCCCTGCTGCTCTTGTGTGGTTTCTGCAGTTTGTGCTGCCATATGAAGAATTCAGGACAAAAGTCACGTCCAAAGCTGTTGCAAGATTACTCAACAAATTTCATAATCAGAGGAGAATACTTTCAATTCTCCAACACAGCGCAGCGCTTCCGGGTTATATGGAAGGTTCAGAACCCAGTTCCTGGATCGGCATTCTGAGGTAGAGCCTAGAAGCACCTAGTGATGCAAAGTCCGATTCTTTTCCGCGAACCGATTCTTTTCGGACAGTTCGGCTCAATGAACCGATTCAAACGTTCCTAATGAATTGGCTTAACAGAAGTCGTAATAAACATATTTCCAGTTATCCATGTGCCTCGGCAAACTTCGACAGAACTGGCTCAATCGATTCTGTTTGAGTCGGACGTGCTATTTCGGCTTGAAAACTAAAGTTCCGTTTTCAACCGACTCAAACGAACGATTCGTTCAAGAACCGAACAGTGTGTACAATATCGACAGCGACATTTTTGAATTAAGCCCCTTTTTTGCGCACAAAAATGATTCTCGTCGCTTCATAACATTAAGGTTGAATCACTGCGGTCACATTTTAACAATGTCGGATCTCGGATTTTATCAAAAAATATCTTCATTTGTGTTCCGAAGATGAAGGAAGATCTTAGGAGATTGGACCAACATGAGGGTGAGTAATTAATGACAATTAAAGTTCATTTTTGGGTGAACTAACCCTTTAACTAGGATGAAAATGAAGCTGCCTTTTCAATGGCGTGCACATGAGATCACCTTTATTTTCATTTTTTTTTTTTATCAAGTGATTTTTTTTCTTTTTATTTTTTGGACAGACTTCCTTCTGTCCCTCTCAGCCTAGTTTTCATTAACCCTGATGTTATGTTCCGGATCAGTTTGACCTGTTTACATTTTCAAGTTGTTGGAAATACTGGGTTTTTTTCTTGATATTTTGTGACTTTTTCTCATTGATCATCATGCAAAGTTTCAACATGCTGGTGTTTTTTGACACATGCAAACAAAATTACTGTTACGTTCGCCGGGTCAATTTGACCCGCATATTTTAACGCTCTAAAGCAACTGTACTGACCCCAAATAATAACATTTCTTAGTAACATTTGTTATTTTATTTTTTTACTACCTCATGAACCTAAAAAGGAGGTTTTCCACACTTATTTCAACACAGAAACATGTTTTAACCAGCAGCATGAGTGTGAAGTTCATGTGCTCATCATGTCAGAAGAAACTTCTTGACTTTATGAAATGAGTTCACAAAACAGCCAAATTAGGAAAAGTACATATTTTCATTATACAGCTACATTCAACTGTTCAGATATGATGTTCTAAGAAAAAAAAAAAAAAGTTTAAAAAAAGTATTTATTGTATTTAAAAAATCCTGTTTATTTTCAAATTTTGTCAAAACAAAATTTTTTTTTTTTTAAAAATGGTTAAAAACATTTTCATTAAATCATATCTTCAGATACATATATATATATATATATATATATTGGAATATTTGACAAACGTTGATATTAAAAGTTTACAGTTTGTATCTGAATCTTTGTTGTTTTTCATAGAGTGATTTTTGAGGAATTGAATTGAATCCAATTAGGGTCCATTTGACCCGCTCCACAACGAGTGTCCACAGAAATCCAACAGCGCATAATAATTAAAAATAATTTTAAATAAATTATATAAATAATTTTAAATGGTTAAATAATTTTTTCATCAAAAATTTCAAATGGAGCTACCATGACTAAGGTTTGTTTTGGCATGGAAGCCCGTTTCCACCACTGAAAAAAAGAAAAAGAAGATTATTGCGACTTTTTAACTCACAATTCTGACTTTTTTTCCTCAGAATTGTGTGTTATAAAGTCAGAATTGCGAGTTATGTTTGATTATTTCATTGTGCGGCCTATATCACGCTCATGTGGATTGTGACTTGACACTAAGGCAATAGACCACTAGGTGGAAGTGTACAACAACAAAAGATCTGTGATGGCAGTTTTCTGCTTTTTCAGTGATGAGTTTGATTAAAATCATGTCAAATTAAGAGGTAAAATTTCTAGGTTCTTATTCATTATGTGTTCGCAGGGTCCACCACAGCATGCACATGTCGACATTATCCTGCATTACGACATGGAAACCCTTTTCAATTTTTTGATTTACTTCTGTGTAAAGCAGTTTAAAATTACACGATTCACAGACCAAACAGATGGCAAGAGTTTAGGACGGGGTACTAAAATGTTTAAGGTCTATGCTTAAAGCAAGAAAAAAATATCAGAAAATATCAGCTTGCGTCTTGTTTCGTGAATGTTAAAGCTTTATTTATAAAGAAAACCAATCCCCTGAAAAATCCAAAATAGTTTAAAATAATCCATCATGAAAATTAAATCTGTAAATCACATGAAGCTATAGCAAATATCTGTCACTGACAAAAATGTGTTAATGTTACAAAAATGAAATCGACTATAGCAAATGAAAGTGAATATGTCTACATTTTGAGACAAGAAAAAAATAAAATAGGCCTAAAAGTCTGAAAAACGACGGGAATCTGCACCCTAACTACTGAGAATATCTTTCAAGAAGCAAAAGACTTCCTTAAACCAATACAAACATTGATAATTTCCATATAATGATAGTATGCCACACAAACTACATATTATATCCCCTTCCCTTAAACACAAACTTTCTGAATTTTTACACTATCAAAAAAAACATCTAGTATGATTTATAAACATAGGGACCAAAAGATTTTAAAACATTGACCTCAAACATTTGAAGTTTTACTCTCCCTATTCCTCCTCTTCTATGGCTTGTTTCATAATCTAGATGTCTAATAAACCTTGTATATTTAAAATAGTGTTGCTTTTGTTCCTCTTTTCTAAGCCACTTTGGATAAAAACGTCTGATAAATGCATAAAAACAAAATAAAACAAAAAAAAAAATTCAGTAAAAATCTGTCAAACTAAAACACAAAATGTCACAATTTTCTGTAGAAAACGTAAAATTTCATTTAAACTGACTTAAAATGCAGTCGAATCTTGCATAACGTTTAAAAACAGCTGACACTGAAAGTTTTGATGACGTTTTTTACAGTCGTATTTCTGTCAGAAGAAAAGAGAGTCGGCGTTAAATATAAATCATGCAAATTTGTAATCTTGTTGAGAATTATTGACGGCAACAAATGTGACCGCTTGGATGTCCGGCGGTTTACAAACCTAGTTTATGCTTTGAGGATGGTTCTCCTTCCTCTCCACCCACTTCAGCTTCCAGTGGACATGATCATGAAGTCCATCTTGAAATGTTTCGTTTAGCTGAAAGACAGGATGACATTGCATGAAGTTGTTTTTGAATGCTTCATTTTTAAATTGGGCCTTCAAGATGAAAGGTTTAATAAAAACGTATTGTTACATTTTAAAACAAGCTTTTTGTCATCAATATAATAGTGCAAATGTCAATCAAAAAAGTGTGTTAAGAAAAATCGTTGTGTTTGTTGTGTGCACTCATTTCATGATAATTCTGTTGCTGATGCAGGTGAACATCTCTTCACCTTCTTGAGTGTATCATTCTGAGTTCCACTGGTTTCACACTGAAGTTCCGTTTGAGAGGAGCACAACATCGTGAGGATCAGTGTCTTCTTATTAGGCTCTGGAAACAAACAGACGCGTTTAAACGCCAAGAAATACGCAAAGAGTGTGAGTGCAAAAAAATACAGCAAATCATTTTAATAACATGCTAGAAAATCATGAAATGCAATCGATGTAAATAAAAGGCAAACGTTTGCTTCATAAACAGTGTTGGGGTAACCCAATCGGATTACAATCAGGTAACCTAATCAGATTACTTTTTTCACACAGTAAAATCCCCAGAGTTAAATCAACTCTGCTCAGAGAACATTTGGTCCCTCTCTAAATAGTGTTAAAGTCACACTCTTCAGAGATTGAATGTCTTTTATCTTCAGTTGATTTCATCAGTTGTAGTTCTTGTGTTTCTCTTTTCTTCAGTGATTCTGCTTGTTAACAGCAGGTGTTCATCATTACTGTTCAATCATCGCTTAATTATCTCATTAACTTCAACTCTGCTTCAGTGTTACTTTAACACTATTTAGAGAGGGACCAAATGTTCTCTGAGCAGAGCTGATTTAACTCTTTTTCAATTTCAATTTATTTTTCAATTAAGTAACGCAATTTACTTTTTCACATTTATTGAAGCTCGACGAATCTTGTTTCGAATCAGTGGTTCAGAGCGTGAATCAAATTGCCAAAGTCACGTGATTTCAGTAAACGAGGCTTCGTTACGTCATAAGTGTTTCGAAATTTCAGTAGTTCACGTTTTTGGGCCTTAACATTTGCCAAAAATAGAACTTTTTTTGTTATTATTTAAAAAAATGAACTAGCAAGCCCAGCCCAGATGAGAAAAAGTAATGCAAAAGTAATGTAATGCATTACTTTTCATAAAAAGTAACGCAATTAATTAACAATATTGTAATGCATTGCTTTTAAAAGTAACTTTCCCAACACTGGTTATAAACAGACAAAATGTGGTCTCTTTACCTGTGTGTGCTTCAGCAGGGACTGGGTCACTCTTATCCTCGCCTGCCACAACACTGACATTAAACGTGTATTTTGTTCCTGGTTTTAAACCAGAAAAGGTGTACTTTGTGTCAGTTGTAGTTGTGCTGTGTTTGATATCTTTCCAAAAAGGAGCACAATATTCCACCAGATACAAAATGAAGGCATTCTCTGACTCCGCTGGAACTCCCCAGCTTACAGTTATGTTAGTTTTGATAGAAGTGGCTGTTGCTGACCCAGGTGAAGTCGGCTCTGTGAATTGATTTGTGACATGTTATATAGCTGAAATGAAAAGCTGGCAGTAATTTAAGCTAGTGGACAAATGGTCTGAATAATAGTAATCACAATGTAATAATTACTCACTGGTGTAAGATGACTTTGTACTATTGTAACTTCTCAGGTTACCATTGAGAGTGACAACTGTAACGATGTACTTCACGCCTGCCTTCAGCTTTAGGAAAGTGTAGTTCAAGTGGGCAGTAGTAGTATTTTCCACGATTTTATTATCTTCCGTTTCAATCATCACATTGAATTTTTCATAATTCCCTTGTATTGTCCAGCTGGCAGTCATGTTTTGGGACTTGGGGGATAAATAGAGGCTCACATTTTTTGGGACTAGAGAAGAGAAGACGGAATATCTGTTAGAATTTACAGTAACATGGCTTGACAAAAAGTCGTCTACTTAGATCTTTTTTTCACAGACAAGGCTTAAGATAGTCCCAAACTAAAACTATTTTTTAAGCTGTTGTGACTGAATGTAACTTGCACTGATATATCTTAAAGTCAGGGTTGGGGAGTAACGAAATACAAGTAACTGAGTGACGTATTTAAAATACAAACTTTGAGTGACTGTATTTGATTTGAAATGGGTGGTAATCAGATTACAGTTCCATCTGAAAAGTGTTTTAGATTACCAAAGTGATTACTTTGAGTTTTAATGTCATTTAAACAGCGATTGGTGATTCTCTGACTCTGACCGTCTGAATAAGACGAGTTCAGTTTCATGTTTTGGGAGTCATTTTATAATTCACTCGTCACTGCAACTTTTTCACACAATTAGTTTTTTTCCCTCATAATTGTGAGTTTGTGTTTCACAATTCTGACTTCTTTTTCTCAGAATTGCGAGATTTTTACTCACAATTGCAAGTTATAAAGTCAGAATTGGGAGAAATAAACTTGCAATACTGACTTTTTTCTTGCAATTGTGAATTTAGTGTGTGAATTTATATCTCATAATTCTGACTTTTCTCAATATTGTGAGTTTATATCTCATAATTCTGACTTTTCTCAATATTGTGAGTTTATATCTCATAATTCTGACTTTTCTCAATATTGTGAGTTTATATCTCATAATTCTGACTTTTCTCAATATTGTGAGTTTATATCTCATAATTCTGACTTTTCTCAATATTGTCAGTTTATATCTCATAATTATGACTTTTCTCAATATTGTGAGTTTGTATCTCATAATTCTGACTTTTCTCAATATTGTGAGTTTATATCTCATAATTCTGACTTTTCTCAATATTGTGAGTTTGTATCTCATAATTCTGACTTTTCTCAATATTGTGAGTTTGTATCTCATAATTATGACTTTTCTCAATATTGTGAGTTTATATCTCATAATTCTGACTTTTCTCAATATTGTGAGTTTGTATCTCATAATTCTGACTTTTCTCAATATTGTGAGTTTGTATCTCATAATTATGACTTTTCTCAATATTGTGAGTTTGTATCTCATAATTATGACTTTTCTCAATATTGTGAGTTTATATCTCATAATTCTGACTTTTCTCAATATTGTGAGTTTGTATCTCATAATTCTGACTTTTCTCAATATTGTGAGTTTGTATCTCATAATTATGACTTTTCTCAATATTGTGAGTTTATATCTCATAATTCTGACTTTTCTCAATATTGTGAGTTTGTATCTCATAATTCTGACTTTTCTCAATATTGTCAGTTTATATCTCATAATTCTGACTTTTCTCAATATTGTGAGTTTATATCTCATAATTCTGACTTTTCTCAATATTGTCAGTTTGTATCTCATAATTATGACTTTTCTCAATATTGTGAGTTTATATCTCATAATTCTGACTTTTCTCAATATTGTCAGTTTATATCTCATAATTCTGACTTTTCTCAATATTGTCAGTTTATATCTCATAATTATGACTTTTCTCAATATTGTGAGTTTGTATCTCATAATTCTGACTTTTCTCAATATTGTCAGTTTATATCTCATAATTATGACTTTTCTCAATATAGTGAGTTTATATCTCATAATTCTGACTTTTCTCAATATTGTGAGTTTATATCTCATAATTCTGACTTTTCTCAATATTGTCAGTTTATATCTCATAATTCTGACTTTTCTCAATATTGTGAGTTTATATCTCATAATTCTGACTTTTCTCAATATTGTGAGTTTATATCTCATAATTCTGACTTTTCTCAATATTGTGAGTTTATATCTCATAATTCTGACTTTTCTCAATATTGTGAGTTTGTATCTCATAATTCTGACTTTTCTCAATATTGTGAGTTTATATCTCATAATTCTGACTTTTCTCAATATTGTGACTTTATATCTCATAATTCTGACTTTTCTCAATATTGTGAGTTTATATCTCATAATTCTGACTTTTCTCAATATTGTGAGTTTATATCTCATAATTATGACTTTTCTCAATATTGTGAGTTTGTATCTCATAATTCTGACTTTTCTCAATATTGTGAGTTTATATCTCATAATTCTGACTTTTCTCAATATTGTCAGTTTATATCTCATAATTCTGACTTTTCTCAATATTGTGAGTTTATATCTCATAATTCTGACTTTTCTCAATATTGTGAGTTTATATCTCATAATTCTGACTTTTCTCAATATTGTGAGTTTGTATCTCATAATTATGACTTTTCTCAATATTGTGAGTTTATATCTCATAATTCTGACTTTTCTCAATATTGTCAGTTTATATCTCATAATTCTGACTTTTCTCAATATTGTGAGTTTGTATCTCATAATTATGACTTTTCTCAATATTGTGAGTTTATATCTCATAATTCTGACTTTTCTCAATATTGTGAGTTTGTATCTCATAATTATGACTTTTCTCAATATTGTGAGTTTATATCTCATAATTCTGACTTTTCTCAATATTGTGAGTTTATATCTCATAATTCTGACTTTTCTCAATATTGTGAGTTTATATCTCATAATTATGACTTTTCTCAATATTGTGAGTTTATATCTCATAATTCTGACTTTTCTCAATATTGTGAGTTTGTATCTCATAATTCTGACTTTTCTCAATATTGTGAGTTTATTTCTCATAATTCTGACTTTTCTCAATATTGTGAGTTTATATCTCATAATTCTGACTTTTCTCAATATTGTGAGTTTATATCTCATAATTCTGACTTTTCTCAATATTGTGAGTTTATATCTCATAATTCTGACTTTTCTCAATATTGTGAGTTTATATCTCATAATTCTGACTTTTCTCAATATTGTGAGTTTATATCTCATAATTCTGACTTTTCTCAATATTGTGAGTTTATATCTCATAATTCTGACTTTTCTCAATATTGTGAGTTTATATCTCATAATTCTGACTTTTCTCAATATTGTGAGTTTATATCTCATAATTCTGACTTTTCTCAATATTGTGAGTTTGTATCTCATAATTCTGACTTTTCTCAATATTGTGAGTTTATATCTCATAATTCTGACTTTTCTCAATATTGTGAGTTTATATCTCATAATTCTGACTTTTCTCAATATTGTGAGTTTATATCTCATAATTCTGACTTTATAACTCACAATTGCAACTTTAAATCACACAATTCTGAGGGAAAAAGTCAGAATTGTGAGATAAAAACTCTCAATGACCTTTTTTGTGTTTGTTTCACACTTATTAGTATTCCAAAGTATTCTAAAGTATTTAGATGAAGTGACTAAACTTGAGTAATGTAACGAAACACGTTACAAATGACTTTTTAAAGCATGTATTTTGTAATCTGTAGCGAAATACATTTTAAAAGTAACCTACCCGGCCCTGTATATCAGAGCTATTGTTTTGTCTCAAGATGCACACCAGTAATGTTTTTTTAAAGGCACGTTTATAAAAGCTACTAAAATGTCCTAATTGAACCAAGGCTTAATCTAAACCCTGTCTGAAAAACCAGGCCTATTTTTTTCCTTCAGTCATTTATGGAAGCTCGTTTCCAGCGTGAAATGAAAAATAAAAATGGTAATTGCAATTTTTCCATCTCACAATTTATTCTAGATAGATAAAAACTCAAATTGTGAGGGGGAAAAAAAGTAGTTATGAGATATACCTAAACTTGCAGTTGTGAGAATAAAAAGTCAGAATTGTGAGATTTAAAATCTTTTATTTTTTATTCTGTGGCAGAAACAGGCTTGACTTTCATCTTACACTGAACTATATCTAATGCACTGAGCTTACAGCTTTATATGCATGAAATGAAATGCCCTTAATTATGGCAGTAATGTAATAGCGGACTCACGTGTGTATGCTGGGATTACAACCATTTCTCCAGATAGGCTGTCGTCCTTTGTTAGTGCTCCCACACACAGGCAATACTTGGAGCCATCTGTTTTATTTTCCTTTCTTATGAAGAGGTCTTCTGTAGTACTGCAGTCTGTTATAAAACTGCAATTTTTTATGATGTCGCAGTTTGTTGCCTTGCTGCTGTTTGTTGCGTTGTTGCAGTTTGTTGCGTTGTCGCAGTTTGTTGCCTTGCTGCTGTTTGTTGCGTTGCTGCTGTTTGTTGCATTGCTGCAGTTTTCTGTAGTGATGCAATTTGTTGTGAAGCTGCAGTCAGCACACTTGTCTGTGTTATTGACCATTTTAAGACAATAGCGGTAACTTGTATGTCCCCCAAAAGAAGCGTTCCAAAAGGCTGTTATAACTGTGCTGTTATCGTCTTTTGATGTTAGGTTTGTGACCTTTGAAGGCACTGAAAATAAATAACACAAGCGGTTAATTTATCACAAACATGTAGTTTTCATCAACACTGGTCTGTTGCACTGCTTTCGAAAGCACAGGGTGCTTGTTACTTTGACGATAGCTTTGTTTCCATCCACTTCTTTTATGTGTGTGTGTTTTTTTTTTTTTGTTTTTTGTGACGGAAATTGTTCACACAAATTCTAAAAATGAGCATAAAAATTTTTTTTTTCATCCGATTATAAGATGCGATGATGAAAACACACAATCGCATCACCTCAAATATTGGTTTGGTGCTTCTGAGGCAAAGTCTGTCATCGTTTACATTTTATTCATTTGGCAGACGCTTTTATCCAAAGCGACTTACAAGGGGAGCGATTTAGGGGTTAGGTGTCTTGCCTTCAATTCCTGCCCGTGTGGGAATCGAACCGGCAACCTTCAGGTTACAAGCCCGACTCCCTCACCATTAGGCCACGACTACCCTTGTTATTAATTCCCTCTCACATGATTAGATTCTCAAACACTAGGCATCCAAGTGAAAGATAACGTGACAGCATTTACTGACACAAGTAATCTATGATGGAGAAGAACCACAGTTTCTTCTTCGCTATTTCCCCCGAAAGTGACGATTTCGTTCTTGAACACATGGGATGGAAACGCTGCTTTATTCGCAGATGTTTTATGCAGTTAGTTACATTTGTATTTTACACAAAATACAAAATCTGAGTGACTGTATTTGATTTGAAATGGGTGGTAATCAGATGACAGTTCCATCTGAAAAGTGTTTTAGATTACCAAAGTGATTACTTTGAGTTTTAATGTCATTTAAACAGCGATTGGTGATTCTCTGACTCTGAGCGAAGAAAAAGACGAGTTCAGTTTCATGTTTTCCACTGTTTTCATGTTTTGTGAGTCATTTTATAATTCACTCGTCACTGCGACTTTTTCACACAATTTGTTTTTTCCCTCACAATTGTGAGTTTGTGTTTCACAATTCTGACTTCTTTTTCTCAGAATTGCGAGATTTAAACTCACAACTTTAAACTTTTTAAACTTGTGAATTTAGTATGTGAGTTTATATCTCATATTTTTTACTTTTCTCAATATTGTGAGTTTATATCTCATAATTCTGACTTTTCTCAATATTGTGAGTTTATATCTCATAATTCTGACTTTATAACTCACAATCGCAACTTTAAATCACACAATTCTGAGGGGAAAAAGTCAGAATTGTGAGATAAAAACTTGCAATGACCTTTTTTGTGTTTGTTAGGGTTAGGGTTAACTTATTAGTTAATTATTAGTTATTTCAACACTTATTAGTATTTATTGTGAGATAAAAAATAGAATTAGTGAAATACATTTTAAAAGTAACCCACCCAGCCCTAAATATAGCTATTGATGTTCTGATATCGTGAAGCAAGAAACCTTCTGCACTTACTGGTGTAATCAGAAACGTTGTTTGGCACACCGTAAGTGCTCTTATTCACTGTTGCTGTAACTATGAATTCATACTCTCTTCCTGGAGTCAGTCCCGTGATGGTGCACTCTTCACTTTTACATTCCTTATTCATTTTTGTATTATCAGACACGTTTTTGACAGACACTAAATAGAATTCACAGTCTCCTTCTGGTTTACTCCAGGTGAGGGTGATGGATTCAGTTGTCACACTCACGACTGTCAGCTTTCCCACAGCGGAGGGGACTGGAAGAGGAACAGCACTCAGTCACCGTGATGAAAAACAATACATTGTTTTACAGGTGTACAGAATGCCATTTGGATGTGTTTAAGTGCCCCATCATGCTTTTTTTCTTGTTTGAGAATGTAAAGATTATTGTCTCCCTAAAGAACGACGCGTTTCTGCCTTTCAGTCATTCCAGTCTTACTTCTGTATGGACCTGTAGGTTTGGAATCAATGGTTTTCATTGGCTGCCCGCAAACAGCATCTCCTTCGCCCCGCCCTCAAACACTATAGTTGTAACTGAGACTGGAAGAATTTGATTTTAAGAATTGATTCTATTTTCTGTGCTGCGAATGAAAGGATGAGGATTCGCTCTGGAATTGATACGGTAAAACCGATGCCATCGTTTATCTTCGTATCGCTGTATATCAAGCGCTGAAATTCAGATATGCTAATGAGGCCGGTGCACTTGACCAATCAGAGCAGAGCAGGCTCTTGGAAAGGCGGGGTTTAGAGAGGCCTTGATCGAACTCTTCCAGACACTGAGAGCTGATGCTGCAGTGGATATTATGAGAAAATTAAAGTGCTTTTTAACCTTATATACATGTAAACCTATTATAGGTTAACAAAATTTTGTTTAAAATAGCATAATAGGGGCACTTTAAACAAGTACAGGTAAATAAATTCATATAAACATGCAAGATCTTATTATACGGCTCTCTGAAATACTTGATTCTCATTGGTCAATGTAATATAATATTAGCCTACTTCATTGTTTTGTTGTAATGGACTATTTTCCTGGTGATATTCATTATAATCAATACATCACATCCATGCGATAATGTATCGGGCGAGCAGCCGTGTAATAAGCGAGATAATGTGCAGTCCTGATCAGAAAATAAACTGTACATTATCCTTGAAAACTTGTGCGCACTGAAGTCAGCTTACTGGTGTAGAAGGAGATATTCTGCGGATTGAGATCCCTGCCACACTTCACAGGAATCACCTGAACGTTGTACAGATTTCCTGGCGTCAGATCTTCTATTTCTTTATACAGGTCAGTCTTCGAAATATTAAATGTCTGGTTTGTCTGGTTGGTCCCAGTGATTTCCACTCTGTAGTGAGTGATGTTGCCAGGAGCCTCACTCCAGCTCAGATTGCCCGTTCTTGAGGTCACATTGGTAATGTCTATTTGCCCAAAAAAGTGCACTACGGACAGATAAGTGTGTTAATGTGTATTGTCAGAAATGCAAGTTAAAAGTTTCAAAAAGGAGGTTTGACGCCATAGAAGAACCCCTTTCAGTGAACGGTTCTCAAAAAACCCATTTTTGTGTCCGTGTGAAGAACATTTGAATAATTCAAAGAACCTTTATCCACTTTATAGAACCCTCTGTGCAATGGAGAGGTTCCATGGTTCTTTACGGAACCATCGATGCCAATAAAGAGCCTTTATTTTTAAGTGTGCATAGAACCCTCGCCATTTCAAAGAACAAATTTTGTGCCAAAAAAGGTTCTTGTCTTGCATATGAAATGATACTTTAACATTTAACAGGTTTTTTTTTCAGTGATAACATAATTTTCCAGTGATAATGAGCTGTTTAAGTTATTAATAAGTTCATTGAAATGTTACATTTTAAAGAACCCTTTAAAAGGTTCTATAAAAGGAGAGATGTCTTAAATGATTACATAATACTGTCATGTTTAATGTTTTATTAAAAAAAATCTTCTAGTAATAACATGTTTACAACAAATTAATAAAAAAAATGAATTCATTGAAACTAAATCCCATAATGGAAGCCCTTAAACGTTTCAATATATTCAGGAGCCTGACAGAGTCCGTTAACGTTCTATATAGAATCTTTTCAAGGTTCTTTATTGGCATCTATAGTTCCATGAAGAAGCTTTAACGTCCATAGAATCTTTCCATTGCACATTCTTTTAGTCGATAAAATGTTCTGAAACTTTAAGAATTGTTCTCTGAAAGGTTGTTTGGGGAACCAAAACGGCAGGGGTTTTCAAACTGTGGGTCGCAAAGAAGGAAAAGTCACTAGATTTACATTTCGGTGAACGACACAAAAATGTATTCTGCACGATATACCAACATCAAATAGAAATTTTGCTTAGTGTGATTTGTGAATTGCAAAGGCTGTGATTTGTGTTTATGCACGACTTGTATAAGTGTTTTCATTATCAAGTGGCTCGGTGTGCATTATTAAAGGGATAGTTCACCAAAAAATTAAAATTATCCCATGTATCCCGTGCACATGACTACCTTCTTTCAGATGTATTTAAAAATATCCTGGCTCTTCCAAGCATTATAATGGTAGTGAACGTGTTTTGAAGCCAAAAAATATTCATCCATCCATCATAAAAATAATTCATACTCCCTCTGACGTTTTTTTAAGAAGAAAAATATCCATATAAAACGATTACTAGCTTCTGGCAGACGGCCGCACTCATCGATTTGCGGTAGAAGAGTGAACTCTGACCTGATTCATGAGGTAATGACGAATGCAGAAGCTTGCACACTTTTTAGAGAGAAATATCAGAGGAATTTCTATGTATAATAGAAGTCGACTTGCGTACGGTCGTCTGCCGGAAGCTAGTTATTTTACTTTGTAAAGTTTTAAATATGTACATTTTTCTTGGAAAAACCCATCGCTTCGCTTCAGAAGACCTTTATTAACCCTGTATGGATTATATTTATGATGAATGGATGCATTTAATTTGGGCTTCAAAACACAGTCCCCATTCACTACCATTATAAAGAGCCAGGATATTTTTAAACATATCTCTGATTCTGTTTGTCTGAAAGAAGATAGTCATATACACCTAGGATGAGATGAGCAAAAACGGGTAAATCATGGGATAATTCCCATTTTTGGGTGAACTATCCCTTTAATTATACACACTTGACTTCTGCCAACTTTCTCAAATCTTTTGGTGGCTCTCGAGATGAATCATACTAGTGTAGGTATGGAAAAGTTTGGGAACCCCTACTCTATGGCATCGCTTTGAAACCTTTATTTTAAGAGCGCGAATGCACAAACGATATGATGCTGTGTTTTAAAACAAAGGCCTTACCATCGTAACAGATGAAGGGTAGACTTTTGGTGCAATTTATTTCCTTCCACATGCCAAAGCTGAGCAAGACCACACAAGCATCCTCGAGGTACACTTCAAGATCTGGCTCGGGTTCGAGGACGCAGTTGCTGTTTGTGGTGCTCTCTGTCGTGATGCTCTCTGTCGTGGGACTCTCTGTCGTGGGACTTTCTGTCGTGGGACTCTCTGTCGTGGGACTTTCTGTCGTGGGACTCTCTGTCGGGGTACTAAAGATAGTGGTAAATGTGGTGGAGTGAGGGGTGGAGCTATATGTTGTGGTTTTAGGGGTGACATCCTTGGGTTTTGTAGTTATGTACTTATGCACCTCATCCTCAAGTTCATCATATGTCTTATTTATGCAATCGAGGATCTCGATCAGTATAGGACACATTTCATCTGTTGTGTTAGGTGGAGATGTCTCTGGAGAGGTTTCTAGAGAGGTTAGCAGAGTAGTTACTGTGGAGGTCTGCGTTGAGGTCGTTGGGGTAGACGTTGGGGTAGACGTTGGGATAGACGTTGGGGTAGACGTTGGGGTAGACGTTGGGGTAGACGTTGGGGTTGACGTCGGGTCAGTTATTAGGGTGCTCAGTGGAGTTTCTGTAGTTGAGAAACATCTAGGAATCATTTTCTTTTCTTTATTTGGCACCGGATGACCAGGGTACCAATTCTGATATGTAACGGGATCGTCATTGGACCATCTGGACCACGGGATGGTGCCATTGTAGCTCTTGCGGAGCCCGATCCAGTAGTCCAAAGAGACGTTCTGCCGCACGATGAGGTGGACGTTTCTGCTGGTGACGGTGGTCAGTTCTTTGAAACATTTCTGACAGTGGTCCCTGGCCTCATCCCATGTGGTATTTTGCTCAGGGAATATGTAGTCGTTCCATGTGGCATTGGGGGAAATGTGAAAATAATCCTCCTCTGCCCATATGACTGAGCCTGAAGGTGAACAATTAATATTATATTCGCATGCACCAAAAATAATGCTTCTCTTAACCCTCTGGTGCTCCTCATTTAGGGATCATACTCCTCCCAGTCTAGAATGGCCGCACACCTCCTTCAATAGTTCTTTCCCCACCATTGATGAGATTTTGTGTAATTCATGAGAACACGTACTCACCATTGACGAGTTTGTCTGGTTTCCTGGTCAAATCAATTGCTTTGAAAAGCATTGAGTTTTGTAAATGCAAAAACTGGCATAAAAACACCTTTTGCAAACCAATTGTAAATGTTTTCTTGAAAGGATAATCTATTTAATGGAATCTTAAAATCATCAGATTCCATTAAATATGAAATGTTGGATTTCCTGGCCTTGTTTTGAGTTTTATGAAGAGTGTATCTAGTCAGAAAATTAACTGTTCTCTTCTCTTTTATTATAAAATGTCATCACAAATGTCTACAACTGATCTGTGTTTAGGTAAAAATCATGTAGACATTTGTTCATGGGTTCACTGAATCGCCCCTTAATGGCGAACCATTGAAATAACGAAACCGTTATGATGTAATGATGCTTTGTTTACTGAAATCATGTGACTTCGGCAGTTTGATACGAGCTCTAAACCGCTCAATCGAAAACAAAAGATTTCGAAGATTCTTGAAGCAGTGTTTCGAAAACACCAATCACCAATGTTTTTAATAATTAATAATAAAAATAAATAAATAATTCATCCTAATAAGTTGATATAACTTGAGGTTTCATATCATTTGTTAATTGAATTAATTAATCCATATTTTTTTCAATTAACCCCATCATTGCTGTGCTTTTTTTCTGCATTGTAGCCGATTTGTAGATTCTACCCCACACAAATTCTCTGTATTTTTATAATTCCCATTCATTTCTATGGTGCTTATTTGTTAAGTGTGACTATTTCTTAAAACCATTTACCCTTTTCGAATCATGTCCACAATTGTGTTCACATAGCAAGTGCCACAAAAGCGTCATACCATTTTGATGACATAATTCCTTTTAAAAAAAATCGAAACATAATTATAATTAATTTTTTTATTAAAGTAACCAAAGGGCACCAGAGGGTTAAGTAAATTTGTCTTAGCATCCAAGTAAATAATCTAGAAATACGGAGATTGTATCTTTAATAAAAGTGAATGTAGTCTTACTGCATTAGACAGTTGCATTTTAAGCTCACAAAACTGTTAATGGTTCACCATTTATACATGTTACTGTGAAATAAATGCAAATATAAGGAATACAGCTCATCATTTAGGCTTGGTTATGCAAACTTTAGGCGAGCCAGGAAATTTTCCAGGAAGCTTTTGAGGATGTAAATGCAAATTATGACAGTGGAATGCAAGAGGAACTGCCACACATGATTGTAAATGAATAAATGTATTTGAAACCATCCTCTTGATATTTAATATTCAGCAAAAATGCATTACACACTACCAGTCAATCTTTTTTTATGTTTTTGAAATAAGTCTTGTGCTTCCTCATTCAAAAATGTGAAATTTTTTCAACACTGATAATAATCATAAATGTTTGTTGAGATTAGAATGATTTCTGAAGGATCATGTGACGCTGACGACTGGAGTAATTCAGCTTTGCATTACAGGAAATTGTAAAATTTTAAATTGTAAACATATTCAGCTGCTTTTACGGTAAATACAGCCTTGGTGAGCATAAGAGACTATCTGAGTTATTCCAAACTTTTGACCTGTAGTGTATGTGTGTTTCCTCTAAGCATGTTAGCTATAAAGATAAAGTCAGTTCACAGACTTACTCAGGAGAAGAAGTGGCAGCCACAGTGTGTTCATCTCACATCTGCTTCTTGACGATTCGCTGGTTGTTAATCTCAGGTCACGATAGGAAATTTTCCACACCTTTTTAAGTAATGAAAACAGAATCCTCACTTAACAATCTGAAACGATCCAGAAGGACAAACTAGACTCTTCAGATTAAGATACTTTACTCGATTCAAGTCTGTCCGCAATACTCTCCTGTTCACTGACCGTCCTGTTCTGATTCTGATCTCTAACAACAACCTATTCACACAGTGACTTTGCATAGGAAACCTCAACATTACCATTGACCTCGTTTGCAAATAGCTATTGAAGCTGGACTAACTGGACATGTGAAAATGCTGTATTTCTAATACCAGACCTCCAAGACTAAGATCAAGACCAGAGTGGTGATTGAGCATTAGTGATGAACACCTGCTGTCAACCAGCAGAATCGCTGAAGAAAAGAGTAACAACAACAGAAAAATAGACAATCAGAAACACAACTGACTTCAGCCACAGCCTTAGATGAAATAACTGAAGATAAAAGACATTCAATCTCTGAAGATCTGATTAAACTGCATTACCAGCTTCACGTATTGCTAACCAGACTGACTTTATTTCTGTCACACGTCTACAGAAGCTCTTATTGAGAATTAACAGAGGTTTAGATGTGAATGTTTTCTTTGACGTCACCCTTACAGTGATTGGGGTTTGCTTCAGTTGCGCTCTTGACTTTTATTTTAGTTGTTGTTACAGTATAACTATGAATCAACACAAAATGACACTAATATTACAGAAAACTACTACACATTTTACTGTGTCTTTAGATGACACTTAGCACTGTCATTGTTTCGATAGTAATTAGTGTCAATTTGCTTGGGATCTCGGACCTTGTATATTCATACTTAAATTCTTAATCTAGCCAAGTAGGAATTTGTTGAAACAAAGATGAGCTAGAATATGGAACATCTTAATTTAGTCAAACTATTTTTATCTTGAGCATGAATGATTCATTTTAAACATGCAGATCCAGCAGTTACTTATTCCATATTCATAACTGCTTGTAGATGACATGTAAAAATAGCGAAGCAACTGTTGAAATATATATCTGAATAACACAACATCGTCACGCAACACAAGATTGTATTTTCTCATAAGCATCACCTAATGATGCACAAAAAGGGAAACCAACACAAACTGCTTAAAGTGAAGCAAAAATAAGTTACTGTAGAAATACAGTATGGCGTTTGTTTACAGTATGTTTTCCAATTCTGTAACCTCACAGTAAAAACACTGTAATGAATTGCTGTAAAAATTACAGCATTATTTTACAGCCGCTGGCTGTTTCTTAATAATACAGCATATTGCTGTAAACTGCAATGCATTCTGGGGTCACGTGTTGGTTTGACTCAAATTGACAGAATATTGCTGTAAATTGACCCTTCGTCATTTTAAAAAGTTATTTACTGTAATCAGAGAATACAGGCAAATTCTGTAAATTAAATTACAGTAACACTACTGTAAATTTTACAGTAACTGGCTGCCAGTATTATACTGTAAAATTTACAGTAACTTTTTAACAGTGAACCAAGCCTTTTTCCAGTACAATTATAAGAACTTGAATGAAATTGCCATAAAGCAGTGATAGAATAAGAACTTTAAACTCCAAATGAGATCAGTGATGATTATGTGATGATAAAACATAACAGTCGATATTTGATTTAGATTTTAGACACAATTACAGTAGAGAATGATAAAGCAGTGTTGAAAATTCAAGGGACAAGAGCCCAACTAATGGTGACTTCAAACGAAACATTCGATAAAACATCTACACTAGGAGTTTTTCACAAAATGAGATCAGGACGTGTTGATTAATTAAGACTGCTGCGCTATTAATACATGTTGCATCATCGACTCTATGAAAATATAGCATGAGATGCAGCAACACTGAAAAAAATCAAAAAAAATCTAAAGACTTCTTTTAAAAATATTAGGTGGACAACACCACTGTGTGCGAACTGACCTGAGCTGGACGATGATATCACCTCTCCATACATATAAATTAATTAAATTATTAATTATTGACTTTTACAAACTAATAAATCAATACTGAATTTATTTAAGCTGGACTTGACAATCAGATTTGGGCCGTAACAAAATACAAGTGACTTAGTTACGTATTTAAAATACAAAATTTGAGTCACTGTATTTCTTTTTTAATGGGTGGTAATCAGATTACAGTTACATCTGAAAAGTGTTTTAGATTACCAAAGTGATTACTTTGAGTTTTAATGTCATTTATTTCATTTAAAACATTAATGTAAACTGTGACGGGGTTTCATACCCCTTGCATAATATGCAACATTTTAATAATTTTAACAAAATATTTATTATTTACAATAATATTTAATAATAACTTATAAAGTCATATAAATAATAAAGATATAAAGTCAGAATTGTGTGATTAAAAACGTGCAATTCTGACTTTTTTTCAAGTTTATATGTCACAATTCTAACTTTTTCGCAATTCTGACTTGTTTTCTCAAAATTGAGTTTACATCTCAAAATTTTGACATGTTTTCTCAATATTGCGAGTTTATATCTCACAATTCGGACTTTATAACTCGCAATTGCAACTTTGTATCACAAAATTCTGAGTCAGAAAAAAACTGGCAATTCCCTTTTTTGTGTTACATATTAGTTTTCTGAAGTATTCTAAAGTATTTAGATTAAGTAACAAAATTTGGGTAATCTAACGAAACACGTTACAAATGACTTTTTAAGGCATGCCCTGCTTTTCTTTAAGAGCAGCTGCAGCCAAAATTATTTGCCAATTATTTCTCTAAAGCGGCTTTAACACAATTTGCATTATAAAAAGCGCCATATAAATACAGGTGACTTGAAACTTTTGCAATTTAGGTCATCATTCCGCATGTGCCATATGTGGGCCGGATCTGGGCCGAAACAAAGTTGTTATCTGGGCCCTGATCTGAAAGGTTCTGTACATGAACTGCCTGGTCCACCGTATCTTCAGTATTCAGTTGAATCCCTGTCAGGTGACGTAAACCACAGCTTTTATCACAACATCTTTTCACATGCAGGTTCATAGAGCTCATTTTAGCGCACCTCATTTGCATTTTCATTCAACATCCTGTAAGATGAGACCTAGTCTGACGTTTAGCGTGTATCATTTCTTCAACCTTTTGACTCTTCCGTAAACAAGGCTCTTTTTTAGTTTGATGAAGGCATATAAAATGTGTAATGATTAAAAGCTATGCTCACACTTTGCAAATAGTGTGATTACGCATATTTTTAAATATTAATGTTGCATCTCTCTTGCCTAACAAACTTCCATTGCAAGTATGTGTTTTCAAAAACTGTATTTAAAGATATAAATCAAAATTGACAATTCTTGTTTTCTTTAGTAAGATTGCAGTCATCAGTACATTATTGTTATTATTATTATTTAATTAAAGTGCCTCATAATCTTTAATCAAAATGACATCTCCCTCTTGAGATGTTATTGAGAGTCGAAAGTGTCATTATTCAGTTCAGTTCCTGCTGAATCTTCTTTTAGAGCCTCATTTAAATAAAAGATGTACTCATTTGCATATTGATCAGATGCTTCAGTGCTCTGAGAGTGTTTATAGTGCTGTGAGTTTAACACTTCATCACTGACACACACAACAATCTTCATCAACATGACCTTCATCATCATCTTCATCTGGACACTCACAGCGTTTGCTACAAGGTGCAATTTATTTTTGGAGCAAATCAAGTTTCATATCAATTTAACATTTCTTCAAAAAAATATGGCAAAGTTATGTACTTGATTTTCTTCTTGATTTGTTTTTCAGAGTGTAGAGCTCAGATCACAGTGACTCAAACTCCTGTGAAAACTGCTGAACCTGGAGAAACTGTTGAAATGAGCTGTAAATTCAGTAGTGATGATACATCCTGCAACCCACCCTGTGTGTCCTGGTACTTACAGAAACCTGGAGAAGCTCCTAAACTCCTGATTTATAGAGTAACCCGCCTCCAGTCAGGAACTCCATCTAGATTCAGTGGCAGTGGATCTAGCAAAGATTTCACTCTGACCATCAGTGGAGTCCAGACTGAAGATGCTGGACATTATTATTGTCATGAGTTAACACTGGACCAGTGTTCACACAGTGATAAAGAGTCGTACAAAAACCTCCGTCAGTCAGAGTCACAGTGACTGAACTGATACTGCAGCTGCTCAAACACTTTCACTCTCTACTGACACACAGAGGACAAACACAGGAACTACATGTGCTCCAAACTGACTTCTGACTGACATCAGCTCTATTAGACTGTGATCTGTCCTGTGACAGACGGGTTTCACTCAGATGTGCTCAGAATTTCACACTAAACTGATATCAAGTCAAAGAAAAAACACATTTTCCTCAGTTCCAGTGTTCAATCGTTCTGAACCCCTGATAAACTCGTCTTGTCTTGTAAAACTAGCACTGAAACTCATAACTGTCTCATCACTCCATGAGCAGAAGTGAAAGAGTTTCAGTTCAGAGCGTTGAACCGATCAAAGAGTGAAACTGTGAGTTTGAGGTGAAAATCTCATTTGCATTGGCAGGTTTAGTGATTGTGATCCTCTCAGAATAGAGCAGCTCCGTCTCCAGTGACCATGTTCAAACCCCAAGAGCTTCATTTGACATTTCCTGCTAAATGCAGCTGTTCTCAACGATTACAATCAATCAAAAGCAGCTGAAACTTTAGTGCAGGACTTTGAAGGAACGACACACTGATCAATGATGCAGTCCAACACAAATGTAAGGCGTTCAGAAGCTTTATTGAATGAACAGCAATGGCAGCACATTGAAAGAGCGCTTCAGTATTGAGCTGTAAATCACGTGACCGCTGTGAATCCTGCCGGACGCTCAGATACGGCTCGTCTGGAGCGGAGAAACATCAGCACTCGGAGCTCTTGCTGAACGAGGCCTCCTGATCGGCTCCGGCATGTGTTACTCTGCAGGCGAATTTCGTCACGCCTTCCCAGCGTGCTTTGCTGAGGCTCAGGACGCTGCTGCGGCCGTAGCGTCCGTCCCGCTCGCTCTCTGCGCTGGTCTGAACCCCCTCGGTGACCTCTGACCCGTCCAGCGTCCAGCTCACCGTCGCCCCCTGTGGAGAGTAAGAGCTGAGCAGGCAGAGCAGTGCGGCTGAGTCTCCAGAGATCTGCAGAGAAGAGGGCGGCAGCAGAGACACGGAGGGCTTCACTGCGGGACCAGCTGCACACACACACACACACACACACAACGTCCATTTAGATTATGAATTATTTAGATGTCAGACACAGTAATGCAGTAAAAATCACAATAATTTCATCTTTACAGAAATTTCACATTCTTTCATGATCCACATAATAATGATCCTGTATTTAAATTTAAATATTCTCAGTTAAAATAAAATATTCACTGCTACTAAATATATGAAGTATAAGATATAGAAATATGAATCAGTTCTCTGAAGCAGACATGATATACAGCAAATATTACAGTAATTTCATCTTTTCTGAACTGAAACAAACTGATTCTTGTCCACAAACAAACTGATGATTTATAGGATTTAGAAAACAAATTTAAATAATCATTTCATTATTAACTTTATTTGAAAAAAAATCTTAAGACACACAATCATAATCATCAGCAAATATAAATTGAAATTATGAATTTTTCAAATCTTTGTCTGACGATGACGCCTACAAAATTACAATTATTTTGTCTGTATCATCAACGTTTTAAAAGTTAAATTTTTCATGATTTTAGGACACAATTGTGTATTTTAAGAATAAGTCAGAAAATATTGCAATCAATATGTTTTAAAAAAGAATTTTAGCAATTGTAACATCTGAAATCACTCACATAAAAATAAAAAAATATTTAAAAGCGACATGAAATATTCCTTGCAATGGAAAAAGATAAATATCATGAAATAATTGAATATAAATATGAATTTGAAAAATATCAGACAAATTTAAAGAAACAATTACATTTAACATGAAATATTGGAGTTAATATTATTATTTTTAGTTCTTAAAAACTTGTCAAAAAACTTACTTGAATAATCTAAAAACAAAAGTTTGCAATAAAATATAAACATTTTTAGATAATTTAAGAAAGACTTACTGATCGTCAGTTCAGTTCCTCCACCGAAAGTCCACCACAGTGCTTCATTCTAGTGAAAGCGTCGTACAAAAACCTCCGTCACACTCAAATGAACACAAACTCCAGCAGAGAAAGAGACGAACGACACTCACACACACTGATATGAGACTCAACAGCAGCTCTTCTCAACATCACACATGATTGAGCTGAAAACACACTCAAAATATTCATCTTTTACTGAAAAAACTGCTTCATAATGAAATCTTCAGCCATATTTAGATGGTCATTCTCTACTGGATGACCTTTGACCTGTTAGACAGTCTCATGGAGGATATAAATCTGCAGCACAGGTATTAAATGCTCTCAGCATCAAAGTCTGAATGAAACAGATCATTAAAACAGTGTTTAGAGGGAGAAGATCCACCCAAAATAACATGAAGGAAATCACCAGTGTCTGTTTCTGAAAATAGAAATAGAAATGAATTAGCAAAGAGACGAAATGAGCAAACAGTGTTTCTGCTGTCTTCAGGTAAATGATGTGGAGTGTGTTTGCATATTGATCAGATGCTTCAGTGCTCTGAGAGTGTTTATAGTGCTGTGAGTTTAACACTTCATCACTGACACACACAACAATCTTCATCAACATGACCTTCATCATCATCTTCATCTGGACTCTCACAGCGTTTGCTCAAGGTTTGTGGAGCACAAGTTTCATATCAATTCATTTCTTCAAGTATATTGTCAAAGTTTTGACTTGATTTTCTTCTTGTTGTGTTTCAGAGTGTAGAGGACAGATCACCGTCACTCAGAGTCGCTCAATGACAGCAGCTCAACCAGGAGAAACTGTGAAGATCAACTGTAAAACCAGCAGAGATGTGCAAAAGGACAGTATTCCTGAGCGTTTAGCCTGGTACTTACAGAAACCTGGAGAAGCTCCTAAACTCCTGATTTATTATACCAACCGCCTCCAGTCAGGAACTCCATCTAGATTCAGTGGCAGTGGATCTAACAGTGATTTCACTCTGACCATCAGTGGAGTCCAGACTGAAGATGCTGGACATTATTACTGTCAGAGTCGACACTGCATAACTAATTGGCTTGGTGCTTGTACAGGTGATTATACATTCACACAGTGATAAAGAGTCGTACAAAAACCTCCGTCAGTCAGAGTCACAGTGACTGAACTGATACTGCAGCTGCTCAAACACTTTCACTCTCTACTGACACACAGAGGACAAACACAGGAACTACATGCGCTCAAAACTGAGTAAAATCAGCTTTATTAGGGCCAGATTCACTAAACAGACAAAATCACCATGAGAACACGATTCCAAAAAGGCGCGGATGGGAGTGGAAAGTTCTGCAGATGCAGCCGGATCATTTCCATAATGACCAACGCAATCGTCTGGTTTAAGACATGCTTTTTGGGTCAGTAAATAATGGCGCAAACACCAGTAAATTGACAAAAGCAAACCTTAGTAAATCACCTTAAATTTTGCATCTGACAAGGAAACTCCTACAAATACATATGCAAGAAAGTCAGGCACAAAAATAACTGTGCCCGCGCTTTCAGCTCTAATTTTTCCACTACGGCCTTTACTAAATACTGACAGCAGTGTTTTAACGCCAAAAGAGAGTTTGCACTTGCTCTAGCCGTTAGTAAATCTGGCCCTTAGACTGCGATCTGTGACAGACAGGTTTGACTCAACTATGATTAGAATCAGAGAAACCCGAGAGTGGAAACTGATATCAAATCAAACAAACAATAATAGTGCCAAACTCTGCGCTGGTCTGAACCTTCTCTGTGACCTCTGACCCCTGCAGCGTCCAACTCACCTGCATGTAAGGGAATATGTGTTGTGACCACGTTTTCTGACATGACACAGTTCAGAAAGTCTCTGAGGTCTTATGGTGTTCTTTCAATAGAATAAACTCAAGCTGCATTCAAACCCCTGATGGGTTTAATACACGTTTATTTCTCACAGCCATAGAAAGTGTTTCTGGATCGATGTCCCAAAGACGGTTTAAGCTACAAGCTAAACTTATTGTGCTAGGTGGTGTACACGCAGGGGCTGGATAGGTCACTTTTAAAATGTATTTCACTACAGATTACAAAATACATGCTTTAAAAAGTCATTTGTAACGTATTTCGTTACATTACTCGAGTTTAGTAACTTAATCTAAATACTTTGGAATACTAATAAGTGTGAAACAAACACAAAAAGGTCATTGCAAGTTTTTATCTCACAATTCTGACTTTTCCCCTCAGAATTGCGTGATATAATATTATGAGATATAAACTCACAATATTGAGAAAAGTCAGAGTTATGACATAAATTCACAATTGCAAGATAAAAAGTCAGTATTGCAAGTTTTTATCTCCCAATTCTGACTTCATAACTTGCAATTGTGAGTTTAAATCTCGCAATTCTGAGAAAAAGAAGTCAGAATTGTGAAACACAAACTCACAATTGTGAGGGAAAAAACTAATTGTGAGAAAAAGATGCAGTGACGAGTGAATTATAAAATGACTCACAAAACATGAAAACATGAAACTGAACTCGTCTTTTTCAGACGGTCAGAGTCAGAGAATCACCAATCGCTGTTTAAATGACATTAAAACTCAAAGTAATCACTTTGGTAATCTAAAACTTTTCAGATGTAACTGTAATCTGATTACCACCCATTTAAAATGAAATACACTCACTCAAAGTTTGTATTTTAAATACGTTACTCAGTTACTTGTATTTTGTTACTCCTCAACCTGTGTACACGTGACACGTGCATTAAAGCTATCAAAGGCCAAGTGTTTGTCTAATATAGGCCATGTACCCTGTTAAGTAAACTTTGCAGGGCATGTACTTTTTTGCTCAAACAATGAACTTTAGGCCACTTTTGCAATTGTTACAGGACACACACAGGAGCCCCATCGAATAAATCCGTCACTGTATTAACTGTCCTTGTTAATGGCTCTGACCCTGTTCATCTTTGGCGCTTGTCTGTTCACATCGCCCTCTAGTGGCACAGTGATGCAGTGCAAGACAACAGGAATGAAACTGTTGACACTGTTCTCGCTCACTCCAGGATTGCTCTGCAGGGTTTCTGTCATCAGTCGAGCTGATGATCACTAAAGCACTTTTGCTCACGTAATTTTGCTTAGATAATGATAATAAAGTTTTGAAACATTTCATCTCATCATAATCAAAATTTTATGCTTCATTCATGAAGTTCACACTTAGTGGTGTATCATGATTACATGATACATATTTAATGTTGTAATTGATTGGATGAGATCCTTCTGAACCCTAATTTAGAGCCTCATTTAAATACAGACTGAGTTCATTTGCATATTGATCAGATGCTTCAGTGCTCTGAGAGTGTTTATAGTGCTGTGAGTTTAACACTTCATCACTGACACACACAACAATCTTCATCAACATGACCTTCATCATCATCTTCATCTGGACTCTCACAGCGTTTGCTCAAGGTTTGTGGAGCACAAGTTTGATATCAATTCATTTCTTCAAGTATATTGTCAAAGTTTTGACTTGATTTTCTTCTTGTTGTGTTTCAGAGTGTAGAGGACAGATCACCGTCACTCAGAGTCGCTCAATGACAGCAGCTCAACCAGGAGAAACTGTGAACATCAACTGTAAAACCAGCAGAGATGTGTACAGATGGAGTGATGGGGATGAAGATTTATTCTGGTACTTACAGAAACCTGGAGAAGCTCCTAAACTCCTGATTCGTTATGCAAAAAAACTCCAGTCAGGAACTCCATCTAGATTCAGTGGCAGTGGATCTAACAGTGATTTCACTCTGACCATCAGTGGAGTCCAGACTGAAGATGCTGGACATTATTACTGTCAGAGTCGCCATTACATCAACAGTAAAGCAGTGTTCACACAGTGATAAAGAGTCGTACAAAAACCTCCGTCAGTCAGAGTCACAGTGACTGAACTGATACTGCAGCTGCTCAAAGGAGGATCTGAAACATCGTCACACATGAATCTGACATAAAATCTTCTCAATTAATCTGTCGCTATTAATAATTATAGAGGTCAGAAAGAGATTTTATGCTCTTATAGATCAGAAACACGTTTGAGATCTGAGTGATTTCAGTTTGCCCTCTTTTATTAATAATATATTTTCATTCATAATGAATATTATGATATATATTCATTATTTCACATACATATTTTGGTTCATCATTCGTCCTCATGTTCTTGTTTCATCATGTTTCTGCAGGTGTTTTCATGCTCCACTGAGTGAAGTTGATTTATAAAATGTGAGATAAAGATTTGATCCAATGAAACAAAAATGACACAAAGACAAAGTTACAGTTTTAAATATTGACTGAAATGTACTAAAATCATGACTGATAAATCACTCACAGTCTTGTGTGAAAGGCAGAAAGCAGAGCAGATGAAGCGACTGAAGCTGATGAGGATGAACGAGTCTCTCGTGAGCTGCAGAGAAACACACTGTTGGTCTCCATGTGAGACATGAGTGAGAAGAGCAGCAGATGTCCTCTGAACACTGAGACGCTCTCCGTCCTTCTCCAGGAGCCCAGCGCTGCTGTCCTGAGACCTGCTGCTCCCGTCCACCTTCAGCTCAGGCTCCACAGTCTCTGTGTTCAGAGAGGAGATCTGACAATGGCAGAAATAAAGCGAAGTTACTCACTGTTATAAAAGTGAAGGTGTTTATATCATGCGCTGCAAAAATATCTGAGTTGAACTAACATTGTGGCTTGAGCTTAGTTGAGAAAACATATTAAGTCTGTAAAATTATATTGGAAAAACATTAAATTATGGGTCATTTTCACATCAGTCAACACTCAGTATTGCTAATGTTGGCTGGACTCATAAACATAAATCCAGAAGCACATCTATATACACACATAAGATGTTTATTATCTAAAAGAGTATCTGTGGTTTGTGTTATAAGCATTAATACCATCAAAAACATTTATCAAACCCTAAAATGTATTTTGGATGTTTTGTTCATAGTTCATAGTTTCTGTATTATGAGCAGCAGATCGATCCAACAACACAGTTCTTCAAATCTTGAATTACATCTTAAATCTTAAATATGATTCTCTGAAAATCCTGATTAAAATATTTTAGTTGAATGAACTACAAAACTAGTACTTTTTAAGTTGGAGTCAAGTTTGGGTCGACTAAAAAATATTAATTCAAGTAACACTTTGAAAAGGGAAATTGAGTGAATGTAAAAAAATCTGGTGAACTAGTTACTAAATAATAATTAGATGAAACTTTTTACAGCGTTTTACACAATCAAACTCAGTTGATCCAGTGATTGACAGACTCGTGTGATGATCCTCATGTCTGTTCAGAAACTGCAGGAACACACATGGATTTGGAGTCAAATTTGGGGATTTACAGTGACGTTTCAATCCAACTACAGTAAAAAATATTCAGAGTCTCACAGCAGATTTTCACATTAATCTACTGAATCTTGCAGATTTATTCAGGACTGAATCATCTGATACAATTTACTACATTTTGCTCATTAGAAGATCAAATATTATGAAAAGGATCATTTTCACTCTATATTTTCACTTCAGTAATTGTATTTCGTGTCTGTTAATGAGTGACTGTCTTCAGGTAAATGATGTGGAGTGTGTTTGCATATTGATCAGATGCTTCAGTGCTCTGAGAGTGTTTATAGTGCTGTGAGTTTAACACTTCATCACTGACACACACAACAATCTTCATCAACATGACCTTCATCATCATCTTCATCTGGACTCTCACAGCGTTTGCTCAAGGTTTGTGGAGCACAAGTTGGATATCAATTCATTTCTTCAAGTTTTGACTTGATTTTCTTCTTGTTGTGTTTCAGAGTGTAGAGGACAGATCACCGTCACTCAGAGTCGCTCAATGACAGCAGCTCAACCAGGAGAAACTGTGAACATCAACTGTAAAACCAGCAGTAGAGTGCAAAGATGGACTGATGGGGATGAAGGTTTATTCTGGTACTTACAGAAACCTGGAGAAGCTCCTAAACTCCTGATTTATTATGCAAACCACCTCCAGTCAGGAACTCCATCTAGATTCAGTGGCAGTGGATCTAACAGTGATTTCTCTCTGACCATCAGTGGAGTCCAGACTGAAGATGCTGGACATTATTACTGTCTGAGTTTCCATGTCATCAACAGTAACAATGTGTTCACACAGTGATAAAGAGTCGTACAAAAACCTCCGTCAGTCAGAGTCACAGTGACTGAACTGATACTGCAGCTGCTCAAAGGAGGATCTGAAACATCGTCACACATGAATCTGAAATAAAATCTTCTCAATTAAACTTTTTTATAGATTATTGAGGTCAAAAATCTAATTCTCTAATTCTATTAATCTAATAATTATCTAATAATCTAAATCTAATTCTAATAATCAACTCTAATTCTAATGGTTTCCAGCATGTCCATGAGCTCAAAGAAGAACGAGGAAGATGTGGCAGAGATTTCAGGAATAATCAGTATCGCCCTCTACTGCCTCATTCCCTTTATAACAACCTACAGTAGTTGTTCACATGAATGAATATCTACACAAGCAATAGACATGAGCTGCTATTTTCACAGCATTTACTTCATCATTCATGTGAGAATTATTCATAAAAAACACTTTCACTCTCAACAGTGAAGAAACGACTCAATATGATCTTATTGAACATCATTTAGTGGAGCTTCTTCAGTTTTTGTCGTTTATGATCATGATTTTTCAGAAGTAATTTTTGTCTCCTTTTACAACATGATTTATGTAGAAATTCAGTCTCTTTTGATCTTCACTTCAGTGGATATTTTTCCATCCTTCACCACATTTATGATTTAATATATTCTTCTTTCTAAACTGAATCATCATCATCATCATCATAAACATGTTCTGCTCGATCAGTTTAATATTGATTGATGAAGTTCATCCCTCATAATGCAGATTTGAACAGCTTCATATTCACACATTCCTCGACTTCAGAGCGGATCATAATAATTTATATTAATATCTATGTCTGGAGGAATTATCAGTTCTATAAAAATGAATGAAAACATTAGAGAGCAGAAGCTGTTCACCATCACAAACATCTCATTCATGTCACTGTATTTTTTTGATGAAGACTCTGGAAAAGCGAAGCACGAGACACAAGTCCAGATAAATTAATACACAAACTCTTTCTGGATTTTGAAAGCTTTGAATAGATTATAATGTTTATGTATCACTGTATCTATTTACCAATATGGTGTGAAGATCAATGTCCGCTATATTATAATGATTACAGTAAAGCTTGGAAACACGGATGAAGGATTGATCCCGAAAACGTGTTGCACTTTATTCGTGGACTCTGAACAATAAATTCTTTTGATTTGATTACAACTACAGTAAAAAATATTCAGAGTCTCACAGCAGATTTTCACATTAATATACTGAATCTTGCAGATTTATTCAGGACTGAATCATCTGATACAATTGACTACATTTTGGTCATTAGAAGATCAAATATTATGAAAAGGATCATTTTCACTCTATATTTTCACTTCAGTAATTGTATTTCGTGTCTGTTAATGAGTGACTGTCTTCAGGTAAATGATGTGGAGTGTGTTTGCATATTGATCAGATGCTTCAGTGCTCTGAGAGTGTTTATAGTGCTGTGAGTTTAACACTTCATCACTGACACACACAACAATCTTCATCAACATGACCTTCATCATCATCTTCATCTGGACTCTCACAGCGTTTGCTCAAGGTTTGTGGAGCACAAGTTGGATATCAATTCATTTCTTCAAGTATATTGTCAAAGTTTTGACTTGATTTTCTTCTTGTTGTGTTTCAGAGTGTAGAGGACAGATCACCGTCACTCAGAGTCGCTCAATGACAGCAGCTCAACCAGGAGAAACTGTGAAGATCAACTGTAAAACCAGCAGAGATGTGTATTATAGTAATCCTTATCATTATTTAGCCTGGTACTTACAGAAACCTGGAGAAGCTCCTAAACTCCTGATTTATAGAACAAACACCCTCCAGTCAGGAACTCCATCTAGATTCAGTGGCAGTGGATCTAACAGTGATTTCACTCTGACCATCAGTGGAGTCCAGACTGAAGATGCTGGACATTATTACTGTCAGAGTTTCCACTGCAGAACACATTGGCTTAGTGGTTTTTGTGAGGCTGATTATACATTCACACAGTGATAAAGAGTCGTACAAAAACCTCCGTCAGTCAGAGTCACAGTGACTGAACTGATACTGCAGCTGCTCAAAGGAGGATCTGAAACATCGTCACACATGAATCTGAAATAAAATCTTCTCAATGAAGCCGTTGCTCTTAATAATCATAGAGGTCAGAGGTCAAAGCATCAGTCGAGACAAAAAGTCCATCGATGTCTCTATCAGACTCAGTTGTATTAGTTTTTATTATTATTTTATATTATTATGTGATGCTAGTGGCCTCGCAGAATTACTAAACATTCATTTATGGCGTCAAATTGTGTTTTCAGAGGCTTCAAGCACTGTCACATGACCTCTGACCTCTGACCTCTGCCAATACAGAGTTTGTCATGATGCTTCTGTCACTCATGTGCAGCTCAATTATCATAATTAACAGAGAACATGGAGATTCAGAGAAATGAAGGTCTTTCTTGTCACTAAAAATGACGTACGTATGAATTCTTCACATCTGTCACAATCATTTTAATTCATTTGCAGTTTAAATCAAGCGAACATCTCACATATTTCAACAGGACATCTCGCTTTATTATCATTGATGAATTTCTTCAGCAAACTTCAGAAACATCAGAGCAGATCCTTCGAGCGCAGCTGATGACGATTGATGATGTTCTTCTTGTTGTGAAGGACAGATCAGCGTCACTGTTTCTACTGAAGATTTCTGTTTGACAAACATTCAAATGATCACAGAAGAACTGAGATCAAAGTTTATAGTTCAGATATAACGGCAGCGATCAAACAGAGCAAATCACCTTCTGAAAGAAACTCGGCGCTTCAAATAACGATTGTGTGCATTAGATTGTTTCACCAGTAGGTGGCGACAAGAGACTGTTCAAATGTGTAGGAATCGAGGACGAACCAGACAAATGAATCTTCCTAATGATTCGTTCAAACATAACTCCATACAAACTCAAATCATCACACAGGACCCAAGAGAAACGCATTCAGTCTAAGACCCGCTTTGATCCTCAAAGACAGAGAGATAAAACAGGCCATCTTCTCCTGCGTGACCTCTCAGTGACACAGAATCAAATCCACAGAAAACCCCAGAGACTCTTTTATATATGAACTGCATCAAACGGGTCCAAAACAAAACGAACTTGTAATCAAACAGCGTTCGACTGCATAATTCATGTCACGCGCACACATATACATGTGACCTGTGACGCGCATGTAGCGCCCCCTACAGTCCAGGTGTATCTACCCTTATAATGTTGGACGCTTGAACCCAGATTCGTTTATTTGTCTCTCGACTTGATCTTACTATCAATCTGTGACCCTTGATCCTACACTACTTTGAATGAATTTCATCTCAAATCTCTGAAAAAAACACTTTTAACTAATTACAGCTGCTTAGATTAAGTCTGTCTGTAGATATAAAGTGATCAGACCATATGACTGGAATATACAATGGATTTATTCAAAAGAAAAAAAAATAAAGAATTGAAACCAAATAACATAAAATTTGATTAAAATCCGTTCCACCAACTTCTGAATAAACTGGTATTTTGTACAGTGTTGGATTGACTCTTGTGTGAACTACAACACAGGCATTTGAAGAGGTTAGACTTTTAAACTGCCATCAAATGAATCCCTCTTTAAATGAACTCTTCCTTATGTTACACAAAGTGCTTCGTGTGAACCAAATAGCTATTTCAATGTAATGCTATGAAAACTGAAAAAATAAATGTAATCAAACTTCAGTTTTAATCAAAACCCAAACTGTAACCCTTGTAATAATATACTCCATGAATCACAGAGTTTTAAGCCATCATATCATTCACCAATTGGGAAAAAACAACTTATTGTGGGCCCACCACGCGCACACACACCCCGTTGCAGGCCTGAAGCGTTGCTTGTGTGCGTTGAGGCCGAGCAAAACGTAAAATGGCCGCTTCACTCTGTAAGAGCACAAATAAAACAAAGAAATGTACCTGAGAGCAAGTGGCAAGAGTTAATGACTTCCGTCACCCGTCAGATCCATCCACGGGAAGCCGTCGTCAGTTAGCACAGTTAGCGTTAGCTCCCACGACGCCAGAGGAACTCCTAACCACTCGCGATTAGGAGCGCTATCTGGATCCCTTCTCAGCGGCTCTGTCACTCCCGACCGATGCACTAACAGTTCATGGCAATCGCTTAGATCGCCTCCGTTACTCACATTCGCAGATGTAACGTTAAAATGTCAACTTGAGTGAAGTTTCCCGCCAGTAACATGAATAGGCCAATTCACTGCGATCGTGATCAAGCATTAAACTATAACAGCTCTTCTGAATCGCGTCGCGTTGACCTCACCACAGAATACTATTCAGTTTTAAACCTTAAACAATGCAGCTCTGACAATATTTCCTCACAAAAATCTCTGTGCACTCTGTTATCATGCCGACAACATTTGCCTCTCCCTTTTTCTCGCTAACTCTCCCTTCCTTGACTGACATTAGCCCTGGCCAATCACAGTTGCCCAAACTGACACGAGGCAGGATCGAGATGTTTTTAACCAATAACATCGAACCAAAACACAACTTTACGAAATGAACATTTCTGAACGGGTACACTTTCATTAAATAATAAACTCTTGTCACCAAGCAGCACATTTCTGCATATACCCACTTAAAATATACAAATAAATAAAATAATAGAAATTATAAAAATAATAATAATGAATGATCATGTAGTAATTAACCCAGGGTTACGCGCAGATCACTCACAATTCATGTAATGGTTTTAACTTTTGAATAGTTGATTGAAAGTGTGTGTCGTTTGGTATGAATCTGAATCTCTACTCATAAAGTACGGCTTGAATGAAATCGGTGTAAAATGTGTCGTATTCTTTTTAGAGTACTCAAGACTAAGTACTCCTTTCCTTTCTTTTACTTTCCTTTTCTTTCTTTCCGTCGAGAGTCTCGTGTTCCAAGTTAAGTTTTGTCTCAAAGTTAAACGACTCTACGGTCTTTGCCGCCTCAACTTCAAACTTCAGCCACGAGAGAAACTCCATTCATCTGCCGTCACAACAGAACGTGACTGGCTTCCTACTGCATCAATCCGGCCGGAAAGACCTTCAACTCATCAACGAACCCGGGAACCCCTTTTTCCAAACAAAAGGACACCGACAAGGAATCCCCATTTAAAGACACAGTCGACAAGCGCAAGTTCCTCCAGATCCTGTAGCTGAACTGGTGCATTTACAGTTTTTTACGATCGCTATGACAGTTTTTTCAATACATTTAACAAGTTTCCTAAACTCTTAACACGGTTAGCACAACATCCGTCTATGTAGGTGTAACCCTCTTCGTCGGCGTGCTCCCCCAAATGGCTCTGCGTTGTGTGAGGAGTGTGTGTGTGTTAAATAGGGAGGACACCAAAGTTGTTGGATGAATCAATGCTGAGCAGCTTTCTTTATTGGGCTTCTTTTCCCATTCGGTCGCCTTTCTTTCCATAAAACAAATGAGACTTTCCATAAAACAAATGAGACTGCGTTAATCTCAAATTCACTTCAAAATGACAAAATACAAAAGTCCATAATGGAAAACAACAAAGTTAAACCCACAGCTAGCTCAATAGAAAACTAATTGCTCCACAAACTAAATGTAGATGCTCGATATATATTCAAAATAAGAAGAATAAAACTATAAAATGCACAAATAAACTTTAAACATAGTATAAAATACAAAAAATATGCTTAGTCACATGGAACATAGGAAACGTGCAAATATATCAGAAATGCAAAACAATCTTATCAAAAATAATCTCACATATGCATTGGTAAACTTCTCAATGTCGATATATTTCTTTTATAAATACGGATGGCTAATATAATTGCAGAAATTAAACAGATGTTAGGGAACAACAGTGATAGCCTTCCTTACCTTTCCATAAAACAAATGAGACTGAGGAAAGGAAGGGGCAACTCCCCATATGAGGCACAACAGACAGCTCCCTCCCATGGCAGGGAGAGCACATTACATCTCCCCTACATCCACCCCCTCTTTAAATGATGTCGTCCCAGTCATCACTTAATTTGGGTTAAACACAAATAAAAAACGGAATGTAATTTTAAATCTTAAGATTTTCTTTGAGGTGTGTGTGGAAAATGTGCATGAGTGAGTGTGTTGCTAAGGCAGTTCTTCTTCGCTTTAGCTCTTTCCCACACTTTCCTTCCTCTCTCTACCTTCTCCTTGTCACTCTCACTTTGCAGGACATGAATCTCCAGTGAGAGTCTATTTGGTGGGCGCCTTTTCCGCTCAGGATATCTCCTCTTTGGTTGGTCAAGATCTGAGGCTTCCAACTGTGTTTGCTCCTTATCCTCTTCCTTTTCACTCACAGTCTCTTCCAACTGAATTTCATCCTCTTCACACTCTTCGCCCAAAACATCTGGCAACTCCATACTTGTACACTGTGTAATTGTGCCACTGTCTCCACTCTTACTTGTATCCACCACTTCCTCTTCCTCCTCAGAAACACTTGAGTCCATTCCAGCCACTTCCTCCACCTCAGACTCTTCTCGGCCTGGGTATTTGGAACCCACCGGGAAAAACATACACTGGGCCAGAAGATTGCGGTGGATGACTCTTTCTCTGCCACCATCTTCTGGACGAACCACATACACTGGAATTCCTGGCTGTTTTTTCACCACAACATATGGACATGGTTCCCACCTATCAGCCAGCTTCTGTTTCCCCTCAACATGACAAACTTTCACCATCACTCTGTCACCAGGTTGGAACATGTGGCTTTTGGCTTTCTTGTCATAGTGCTTTTTCTGAAGACCTTTAGCATGCCTCGACATTCTGTCTGCCTCTTCATAAGCATAGGTCAAGCATTCACTCAGAGTCTGGACATAATCACTGTACTCACATGGCTCTTTTGCTGTTGACAGACCAAAAATTAGATCAACAGGCAGTCGTGGATGTCTACCATACATCAAGAAGTATGGAGAGAAACCAGTCGAATCATGTTGAGTGCAATTGTAGGCATGTGTCAATGCGTCAACGTATTCATGCCACCTGGGTTTTTGATCAGGATCAAGGGTGCCCAACATGTTCATCAGAGTTCTGTTAAACCTCTCTGTGATCCCATTGCCCTGTGGGTGGTACGGGCTAGTATGAGTCCTTGTGATTCCTGTCAGCTTACACAGCTCCTTCACCACTGTACTCTCGAAGTTTCTGCCCTGATCTGCATGAAGTCTTGCAGGGAACCCAAATCGACAGAAGAAATTCTTCCACAGCACCCTTGCCACAGTGACAGCCTTCTGGTCTTTTGTGGGGTAGGCCTGGGCGAATCTCGAGAAATGATCAGTGACCACCAGGACATTCTCTATTCCTCCCTTAGACTTCTCCAGGACAAGGAAATCCATGCAGATGAGTTCCATAGGGGCATTAGTGTGAATGCTCACCAGCGGAGCTCTATTTCCAGCTGTTGGAGTTTTTCTCAGACAACACCTTTCACACTGCTCACACCAAGACTTTATTTCACAGTGCATTCTTGGCCAAAAGAACCGTTCGCGGAACAGATTCAAGGTACGCTCAAATCCCAAATGACCAGAGTTATCGTGAAGACTTGTTTTAGCCTGATGTCGCATTTTCTCTGGCAAGACCAGCTGCGCAATGGACCGTCCCTGGACATCCTTAACTTGCCTGAACAGAATTCCATCTTTGACCACCAGCCTCTTCCATTCCTTTAAAAGAAGCAGAGCATCTTTTCCTTTTTCTAACCTTTCTCCACGTCTTGGCCTCCTGTTTAGTGTCTTGTAGTGCATAACCGGCCCAATGGCAGGATCCTCTTTTTGACATCCTCTGATTTCCAGCTTAGTCATTGCAGGCAGTGCATCAGTACCTGCTCCATCAAATGGCACTTCTGACTTTTCAAACCGGTCCTGAAATTCTCCCTCTTTGCATTCAACAGTTCTCTCCACTTGAACACTAGCATCTACTTCCTTCCTCTTTAACTCATCTCTACAACACTGGTCTTGTTTTGTGTAGGGAATCCACTGTGGGCAAGACTGAAGAGTTTTTGTGACCTCTTGACTCGACATCCTTGAGAGTGCGTCGGCATTAGAGTTGGATTTCCCTTGCCTATACTCAATGTCAAAGTCAAACATGGCAAGCTGTGACACCCAACGCTGACCTGTGGCATCCAACTTCGCAGTACTCATCACATATTTAAGTGGGTTGTTGTCAGTCAGCACAGAAAACTTATGCCCATAGAGGTGGTCATAGAATTTGTCTGTAACAGCCCACTTTAGAGCCAAAAACTCTAACTTGTGTGCGGGGTAGCAGGTTTCGGGTGGTCTCAAACCTCGGCTTGCATAAGCAATAACTTTTTCCACACCATCTTGAACTTGCGCAAGGACCGCTCCAAGACCCTCTCCTGAAGCATCCGTTTGTAGTACAAATGGCAAGTTGAAGTTGGGGTAGCCCAGAACTGGCGCTGTAGTTAATCTCTCCTTCAGAGCTTCAAACGCCTTCTCACATTCGTCTGACCACTCAAACGGCTTTGCAGGCCCAGGTGTTCCTTTTACACCTCTTTTCTTTTTCTTAGGGTCTCCAGAGGTAAGCTGATACAGGGGTGCTGCCAATGCTGCATAGCCCTCAATGAATCGCCTATAGTACCCTGTGAAGCCAAGAAACTTCAACACTTCCTTCACACTCGATGGCCGCTTCCAATCTCTGACTAGGCTTATCTTCTCAGGATCCGTATGAACACCCTCCGCAGACACCACGTGGCCCAGGTACTGGACCTCTGTCCTCAGTAGCCTGCACTTTTGAGGCTTCAGCTTCAAACCATGTTGGCGGAGTCGGCCGAACACTACTTCCAACCGCTCAAGGTGCTCTTCAAACGTCTTAGAGAAAATAATTATGTCATCGAGGTAGATAAGGAGGCTCTCAAAATTCAGATCACCAAAACAACAGGTCATCAATCTTTGAAAGGTTGATGGGGCATTCTGCAGACCAAACGGCATCCTGTTGGCCTCATATAACCCCATAGGGGTGCTGAAAGCAGTTTTGTGCTTGTCGTGTTCAGCCACCTCAACTTGCCAGTAACCAGATGTAAGATCGAGTGTCGAAAAAAACCTTGCCTGCCCCAACGCCTCCAATGCATCTTCTATTCTTGGTAGTGGAAATGCGTCTCTGGTGCTGCAGGAATTCAATTTCCTGTAGTCCACGCAGATTCTCAAGGAGCCATCTTTTTTTGATACGACAACGATGGGGGATGCATAAGGGCTTTTGCTTGGGCGAATAACTCCAGTCTCTTCCATCTGTGATATGGCCTTCCGTACCTCCTGGTACTGAGATGGGGGTATTTTCCGATACGGGAGGCGAAAAGGTTTTGGGTCTACCAGCGGTATCTCATGTTGCACTGTGGTGGTATGTCCATAATCTATGGAATGTTTGGAGAAGACATCGGTATTCCTCCTTAACAAATCCTGGAGCAACGCCAACTGCTCCTCACCATCCACTGCTGCAGCACTAAGATCAACTTCACAAGTCATACCATTAACAGACTCAACACTGGTAGTCTGCTGTTGACTTTGACAAGATGCTGTCACTGAATTCCCACACTGACTCGGATGCATGAACTGGTTCTGGCATGGCATTCTGCACTTTTCTCTCTCTTCAACAACATTCTGGACCAAGAAAGCATCTGCAAGCAAGGTCCTTGGATGGACAATCACATCTTTCTCAGACAGATTCAACAGACGGACAGGAACACAGCCTTTTTCCACATTAGCAAGAAGCCTGGCAACCATAAGGCCTTCTGGTACCCTTTTGGAGGACTGGCTCTCCACCAAAACTGTGTACGGTGTTCTCTTTGGTCCACCCATAACTCTGCCGATAACATCCTGCTCCTTACCAGCTGGTATTTTTATTCTGTGGCCAGCATACTGTACTTGACCCACTTTACCTTTAGCCCCATCTGGTTCACTTTTACTCACAGCCACTAGAGCAGAGTGCCACTCAGGATTGGTCAACTTTACTTTGGCCAGGTATTTTCTACCATTTGACGCTTGGAGGTCATTTCTGGAAACCCTTATCACATTAGTCCCAATGAGCAATGGAACACGGGATCTGTATTCTGTTACAGGGACAACAAAAACAGGAACATTTGAGTAGACCCTTCCCAAAAATTTGAGGTTGATGCAAAGCACACCCATATGAGATACGGGTTGACCAGCGGCACCTTCAATGGGGATGTCTGATGGCTGCAATTCCTGAGTACATATGACAGGATGTTGTCGCCACAACTCATCAGTAATTGTGGTTACTTGAGAGCCAGAGTCAATGAGAGCCTTACACATCTCTCCATTCACTTCAACCACCCCTTCATTACAGGGACCTACCAGCGGGGTATCAGCTGGTTTAGACTTGCCCGTTTCATGTTGCTGGGGACACTGTTGCATGCCTGTGGTTGCCCCGGTAACCACAGGCCCTAACCATTTAAATCCTGGCTGGTCTCTGCTCCATTTTCAGCTTGGGCTGTCTCATCAGTCATCATTGTCCTACACAGACGTGCAATATGTCCCGGCTTTCCACAACGATAGCACACTACAGCCCTAACTGCAGGGTCACTACTCCCCTGAGATCTCTGGGTGTGAGGAAGCACAGTCCGTGGTGATGCTCCAACTCTAGCCTCCAGCTGTGTCAACCTGTTGATCTGATCCTCTTGGCTGCTCACCAGTTTCTTTACCATGGCTGTAAGTTCTGTAAGATCTGTGTTCTGTCTGTTTCCTTTCTCTGTCCTCGGCTTTTCGTCAGTGTGGATGCCACTCACTGTCGTAAACTGAGCCTGGGTGTACATCTTCTTGACCCTTGGCTGTGTCTGAAACTTCTTCGTCTCCCTAGCAAGGTTACGAAGTTCCACTTGAAGTTCACGAAAACTTAGAAGTCTAGGCTTCATTGGTGCTATCCTGTGATAAACCTCTTCATCATTCAACCCTCTCATGAACTGTCGAGTCAGTTTGCTATCACGGTCTGGAAAAGATTGGCCTCCATACTGCGCCTCTTCCACTGAACGTAAACTGGCCTCCAGAGCAATAGCGTATGAACATGCTGATTCGCCAGGTCGCTGGTATCTCTCATAGAAATCAGCTAAAGGGTCCAGAGATGTTTGCATATCACTATATTCAGCTCGTAATTCATCAAAGGCTCTGCCAGTAGTTTGCTCATTAGGAGGGAGATTTAGAACTAGCCTCCTGGCTTCACCACTCAAATGTCTCACTACCGTAGCAAAGCACAGATTTGCAGGCATTCCTCCAGCATCGAGGAGATACTGCATATCCCGTATCCAGTCTTCAATAAGTATTCTGCAATCAGGACCACCACTAAACACTTGCACATTTCGGACTTGGTGTGTCTGTGTAAAGCTGGGTTGTGGCGTGGTCGTTGCATCTCGCCGATAAGCAACATACGAGGGTGCAGTCTGGGACTGTTGCACTGAACCGTGTTGTTGTGCATACATACGTGAACCAGGATGCATTGGCATTGTCATAGTAGCATACACAGGAGAAAAGGAGGATGACACAACAGCATGGTTCGACTGTAAGGTGTGCTGTCGATCATTGGAAGTTTGTTGTGCTTGAATGTTATCTATTTTGTGAGGGTAGCTGGATCCAGACAAGACAGGAGGCGCTAGGGGCAGAAATGAGTCATTCGGTTTTGAGTACATGGCATTCGGTACAGTATAACAGGAGGTTGGAGGGGCTTGAAAGGTCACTGGTTGGACAGTCAAGTTAGTTTGGGGTGAGACGACAGCTTCAGCTGGAGAGTGCAGGCCACATGGAGAAGTGTACATACTGGGTGCCTGGATCGCACCTGGGTAAGCAGCAGTGTGAGCTTTAGGTGGCACAGTCCAAGCTGGGTGCAGGTATGGGACATTTGGAGAAGGGGACATGTCAGTTGGCATCTTGTTAGCCATGTTTGGTGAAGCCTGCATAGTAGTGACATTGTCATGCATGTTAGTTCGGGATGAAACAGTCCGCACATTAGATGGGTGTGGGCTACCTGAAGACAGGTGCGAGGTGGTTGGAAGTCCATAGAACGGGTCATCTGGACCCTGGGCATGAGCTGAGGGTTGATGTTGCGCCGAAGCGCCAGGGCTGGTGCCCAACTGGTGCCAGCTCACTGCTGAGGGAGGCACATTATCTGTGTGTGTCGCTAGCTGTACCGTCTTTGGCCTGACAGACTGTTGTAGGTTAACATCTGGCTGGGATGCAGTTTCAATACACACATCGACAGGCATGTTTATTTCATACTGCTGGATTTTGTCCTGCTTTACTGGTAACCATGGGGTGGCCTGGAAGGGCTGCCTTAGTGGTACTTGGGGACAGGGAAGAGGTCGACGAGGGGTGGTGTCAGGGAGACCCTGCATTTCTCTTCAACTTCTTTGACTCTTCCTGCTTGTGCAGCACACAATGTGTATGTAGAGTGCAATACACTATATGCAGTGTTTGTAAATGTAAATATGGAAAATGCAGTAAAGTGCAAATTAATGCAAGTGAATGTGCTATATATGTCTTATGTTTCCTATATTCACAAAGCTCTTTATCCAGAATGAAGGCCAAGGAAAAAAAAAAAAATTCAAGTGCTTTAAATTCACTCAAATAATAATCAGATGCACAAAAAAGGATATCGTTGAGAAAAGAAAACACAGCAATTCACAAATTTGTAACTAAAATCAACAAATTAACACTTACAGTACAATATCAAAACTTCAAAGACAGAGAAAAAATCTTAAACAAGTCAGTTCAGTCCAAAAATATATTTGACACTGCACATTTAAGACAAAACAAAGGAGCTGGAACACTTTTTTTTTTTTTTTTTTTTTTTTTTTTTGCTCCTTCTACTCACACTATTTATCTATTTATTTATCAGAAAGCTTACTTCCGTTGACATAGAAACCAACAATCCGGATCACGGCACCAAAGATGTAACCCTCTTCGTCGGCGTGCTCCCCCAAATGGCTCTGCGTTGTGTGAGGAGTGTGTGTGTGTTAAATAGGGAGGACACCAAAGTTGTTGGATGAATCAATGCTGAGCAGCTTTCTTTATTGGGCTTCTTTTCCCATTCGGTCGCCTTTCTTTCCATAAAACAAATGAGACTGCGTTAATCTCAAATTCACTTCAAAATGACAAAATACAAAAGTCCATAATGGAAAACAACAAAGTTAAACCCACAGCTAGCTCAATAGAAAACTAATTGCTCCACAAACTAAATGTAGATGCTCGATATATATTCAAAATAAGAAGAATAAAACTATAAAATGCACAAATAAACTTTAAACATAGTATAAAATACAAAAAATATGCTTAGTCACATGGAACATAGGAAACGTGCAAATATATCAGAAATGCAAAACAATCTTATCAAAAATAATCTCACATATGCATTGGTAAACTTCTCAATGTCGATATATTTCTCTTATAAATACGGATGGCTAATATAATTGCAGAAATTAAACAGATGTTAGGGAACAACAGTGATAGCCTTCCTTACCTTTCCATAAAACAAATGAGACTGAGGAAAGGAAGGGGCAACTCCCCATATGAGGCACAACAGACAGCTCCCTCCCATGGCAGGGAGAGCACATTACATCTCCCCTACATAGGCTATACAATTAACACATTTCTTGTTGCTTTGACACAAAATGCATGCAGTTAACACAAATTTAAAATGCTTGAACTTCTTTTACACACAAGCTCAACCAAGACCAAAACAATGTCATTTTACTGCCAAATTTACAAATGCTTTCACACTGTATGTCAGAACAGATAACATCATGTTCTAAACATAACTTACATAGGCTAAAGTCAAAGTGAACAGCTGTTCCTATTGTGAATTGAAACACAGATATATTCCCTGTATTTTATTCCGGTGCTTTTTCTGTTTGTATATCTTGCAGTAATGTCCTTTTGCAAATAAAATCTTTACTGCAGCAATTCTGTCTGTCTTTTCTTTCATAAACTACATAAAGCTACTCCGAGATGGTCATTCATTTTTTGTATTGAATTTCTGCAGCAAAAGAAACAAAATGCATTTACTAAACCCAACAAAACAAAAATGTAGAGAGGCTTCAAAAGAAACTACAGTGCAAAACACAATCTATGATCAACACAATATAGCCTACTGTCTATTGTATACGGGCAGACCCAAATAAAAAAATAAGGCAGTTTCTGTAATTTCAGCTGATGTTAAGAGTTTTTTTTGTCATTATGTTATGATTGACTAAATGTTCCTGTTGGAAGAGAACACGTGTTAGTGTTTTGAATAATTATTTGATTTTGAAACATGTTTGCAGTGTTCTGTTAGACATAGTGTATTGTGTTAGTATATTATTGTATTTTGAAAATTAGTTTTGGAGTTTGGTTTACAATGTGTGATTTTGAGCATGAAATTAACCGTTTTACCAATTTTGTGTTTTAGGTGTGTTGGTGCGTTAAGAGTTTAGGAAACTTGTTAAATGTGTTGAAAAAACTGTCATAGCGATCGTAAAAAACTGTATATAAAATCTAATAACCCCGTATTAGTATAATCCATAAAATGTCATTTGTATTTTTAAAGAGAAGTGTCTTGTGTTTTGTGCTTTTAATTTAATGTCTTAAACTGCCGATCTATGTTACCTTTCTAAAGGTGTTTTCAAGATAGTTGGATGTCCAGATCCGCTACAGAGCTTATAGTTACGGCCCGTGCAAATGAACGCTGGACGATTGAGTTGTTCGGTCATAAAAAAAGTAAATACCTTATAAATGAATGAATAATTTCATTTGAGCTTCATTCGCTTATAAATGTGTTTGTCACTGAATCATTGAAGAGATTCGTTCAAAAATGCTGATGAATCAAGTGAAGTATTTGTGAGTGAGTCACTGAATCATTAAAGCAGCGTAAAGCTGTCACTACTGAAGCGTTTGCATAGAGAGTGTTTTACATGAGCGACACACGCTTCAGTGCTCTGCATGTGTTTATAACTCTGTCAAACATCAAACATGATCAACAACTGTTTTTCACTAGAACTGAACCTACAACCAACAAAAATGACTTTCAGCACCATATTGATCTGGACGCTGGCAGTATTATGTCGAGGTTTGTGTCAGGAAAGATGACATACATGATTTACTTCTTATTTTTATGTGTGTTGTGAAGATATATGGTTGTGAAAGTGTTTGTGATTTCTGATCTTTCTCTCTTGTCAGAATCTGTTGGTCAGGTGACAGTGACTCAAACTCCCTCAGAGCTGCTCTCTGAAACTGGACCATCAGTCACTGTGACCTGTAAAACCAGCAGAGATCCAGAGTCCTGGTGTAATAGCAAACAGTGTCTGAGCTGGTACTTACAGAAACCTGGAGAAGCTCCTAAACTCCTGATTTATGGAACAAGCACCCTCCAGTCAGGAACTCCATCTAGATTCAGTGGCAGTGGATCTAACAGTGATTTCACTCTGACCATCAGTGGAGTCCAGACTGAAGATGCTGGACATTATTACTGTCAGAGTTATCACAGTGGTTATGTGTTCACACAGTGATAAAGAGTCGTACAAAAACCTCCGTCAGTCAGAGTCACAGTGACTGAACTGATACTGCAGCTGCTCAAACACTTTCACTCTCTACTGACACACAGAGGACAAACACAGGAACTACATGTGCTCAAAACTGACTTCTGACTGACATCAGCTCTATTAGACTGTGATCTGTCCTGTGACAGACGGGTTTCACTCAGATGTGCTCAGAATTTCACACTAAACTGATATCAAATCAAAGAAAAACACATTTTCCTCAGTTCCAGTGTTCAATCGTTCTGAACCCCTGATAAACTCGTCTTGTCTTGTAAAACTAGCACTGAAACTCATAACTGTCTCATCACTCCATGAGCAGAAGTGAAAGAGTTTCAGTTCAGATCAAAGAGTGAAACTGTGAGTTTGAGGTGAAAATCTCATTTGCATTGGCAGGTTTAGTGATTGTGATCCTCTCAGAATAGAGCAGCTCCGTCTCCAGTGACCATGTTCAAACCCCAAGAGCTTCATTTGACATTTCCTGCTAAATGCAGCTGTTCTCAACGATTACAATCAATCAAAAGCAGCTGAAACTTTAGTGCAGGACTTTGAAGGAACGACACACTGATCAATGATGCAGTCCAACACAAATGTAAGGCGTTCAGAAGCTTTATTGAATGAACAGCAATGGCAGCACATTGAAAGAGCGCTTCAGTATTGAGCTGTAAATCACGTGACCGCTGTGAATCCTGCCGGACGCTCAGATACGGCTCGTCTGGAGCGGAGAAACATCAGCACTCGGAGCTCTTGCTGAACGAGGCCTCCTGATCGGCTCCGGCATGTGTTACTCTGCAGGCGAATTTGTTCACGCCTTCCCAGCGTGCTTTGCTGAGGCTCAGGACGCTGCTGCGGCCGTAGCGTCCGTCCCGCTCGCTCTCTGCGCTGGTCTGAACCCCCTCGGTGACCTCTGACCCGTCCAGCGTCCAGCTCACCGTCGCCCCCTGTGGAGAGTAAGAGCTGAGCAGGCAGAGCAGTGCGGCTGAGTCTCCAGAGATCTGCAGAGAAGAGGGCGGCAGCAGAGACACGGAGGGCTTCACTGCGGGACCAGCTGCACACACACACACACACACACACACACACACACACACACACACACGTCAGTCCAGCACTCTCAATATTCAGACTTCAGCTCATAGTTTCTCAATTAGTTACATTTCAGACATGATAATACAGTAAAAAGCATCTTTACTGTACTTTCACCTCACTTTCATTCATAGACACGATCCGGAGTTTAGTTTGAAAATATTGTCCATTAAATCAATATTCACTATTTCTAAATGTACACTGTAGATTTTCCGTAATATTAACAGTAAAAGACTGTAAAAATACGATAAAAACTTTCAACTGGTTCATCAGTTTTTTCCGTTACTATATATATATATAGTATATATATACTATACTATATATACTATCATGTAGTTTTACAGTAAAATACTGTTAAATTTACAGTTTTTGTAAGTGAAAAGAACGGGTCTGGCATCAACAGTGTTTTTACAGTAAAAGTTATAGATTTTTTTTTTAGTGTATTAATAATAAGATATATGCTTATATTTAAAACAGTTCTGAAGCAATCATGATAATTATGATATATGTTTTCTTCTGCATTAAGTAAAATATTTAAACTGATTTTCAAGTACTTCTCCATTAAAGTGCAATTTGATAATTTTATTCTGATATTTTTATAAGATTTAAGAAACAAATTTAAATGATCATTTCAATATATTATTTGTATTTTGAGAATAATCCGCATTCAGGACACTTCCTCGTCAACAGAAATATAACTAAACTCAGTTTAAATAATTATTTTTAACTTATTAATCAACTAAATTTATTTTTGGCTGATGATATTTATTTTGTCTATATTATCCAACTTTTGTCTCAAATTAAATATATTAAGAAATAATTTAAAATATCATAAAACATTGCAATTAATTAAAATACAATGGAATGTTAGCATTCAGTATGTGTGAAATGACTGATGTAAAACATTATGAATATGAACTATGGCTTGGAATGTAAAAACGTGGAATATCAGCAAATATGACACACTTATAATAAAGTAGACAAAATTAAATATTAAAATACTCTGAATGGTGCAATCAATCAGTAAAATAGAATAAGATGTGACAATAAATAAGATTTGACATGTAAGTAAAGCATTTCAATAATATATTTCTGTAATAAATTAATATTGATGCCAAATGTTCATAACCTTAAACCTGCTTTTAAAAGACACATCATATATTTTTTAAAAATAATTTAAGAAAGACTTACTGATCGTCAGTTTAGTTCCTCCACCGAAAGTCCACCACAGTGCTTCATTCTAGTGAAAGCGTCGTACAAAAACCTCCGTCACACTCAAATGAACACAAACTCCAGCAGAGAAAGAGACGAACGACACTCACACACACTGATATGAGACTCAACAGCAGCTCTTCTCAACATCACACATGATTATTGAAGAGACTTTCACAAAAACAGCCTCATCGCCTCTAAACAGAATCAGAAAGACTCTCAACTGATCTTCACAACATCTTAGTTGAGAGTTTCTGAGTGATCATGTGTTTCTCAAAGCATTTTTAATAAGGTTTGATTACCTGTGACCTCTGGAATGACCTTTGAGTTCACAGTGAAATACTTGTTTGTTTTAGAGATGAAACTCTGTCATGGATTCATCAGAAACCTGTAGTCTGAAGCAGAGACTGAATGAAGAAGAAATGATGTCCAAACGTGTGAAGAAGTGAAAACACACCGTGAGAATAAAACACAAAACTGATCCGTTTCATCATTTTCTCGTCTGTTTTACTCCAGCAGGGTTTTTGCTCAGAGTCACTTTGCATCGGCTCACGCTTCAGCGCTCCGAGTGTTTATAGCGTTCAGACTCAAACACTTTATAACACACTGCTGTTTACCACAGTACAAAAGCAACAAACACCATGAATCTCTTCAGCAGCTTCATCTGGATTCTGGCAGCTTTTATTCCAGGTAACAGACGTGAACGCTTGTCATTTCTGAGTCTTTAATGTTCATTTCATTTGATGAAACACATTCATGTTGTTGTCAACAGCGTCCAGAGGAATCACTGTGACTCAGCCTGAAGTTGTGACTGTTTCTGGAGGACAAAACGCCAAAATAGAGTGTAAAACTGATACTGGGATACATGGCTGGAATTTAGCTTGGTATCAGCAGAAACACGGAGAAGCTCCTAAACTCATCATTTATCTGGTAAATGATCGATATGATGAGAGTTTCAGTCGATTCAGTGGGAATGGAGAACAAGGTGGGACTGATTTCACTCTGACCATCAGTGGAGTCCAGACTGAAGATGCTGGACATTATTACTGTCAGAGTTATCACTGCAGAACAGATTCATATGGTTTTTGTGAGGCTGATCATACATTCACACAGTGATAAAGAGTCGTACAAAAACCTCCGTCAGTCAGAGTCACAGTGACTGAACTGATACTGCAGCTGCTCAAAGGAGGATCTGAAACATCGTCACACATGAATCTGAAACAAAATCTTCTCAATTAAACTTTTTTATAGATTATCGAGGTCAAAAATCAAAGCATTAGTTGAGAGAAACAACTAGACAGTCCATCAGTGTCAGTCTCAGTGGTATTTCTGTTCTTTTTAATTTCCTCATATTCATATTGTCTTTACAGAGAATAAAAATGTGGTGTAAATTTCCTGATCTGCACAGCCTTGAGATTTTTATATCTCTTACAGATCAGTGACACGACTGAGATCGATGTGAGTCGTCCGCCATATTGGATCAGTCAAATCCAGTCCATGAACACTGGAGAGCAAGTTAACTCCTGACTGCATCTGCAACCTCAACATATAATCTATAAGACACCGATATAATACATCTGAAACTACAACATCTAATCCTCAAATGAAAACACAAATCATAAACTTGATGCACACATACAGTCCTTGTATCAGAATACACCAGTTCAGCCTCAACTCTAATTCTAATGGTTTCCAGCATGTCCATGAGCTCAAAGAAGAACGAGGAAGATGTGGCAGAGATTTCAGGAATAATCAGTATCGCCCTCTACTGCCTCATTCCCTTCATAACAACCTACAGTAGTTGTTCACATGAATGAATATCTACACAAGCAATAGACATGAGCTGCTATTTTCACAGCATTTACTTCATCATTCATGTGACAATTATTCATAAAAAACACTTTCACTCTCAACAGTGAAGAAACGACTCAATATGATCTTATTGAACATCATTTAGTGGAGCTTCATCAGTTTTTGTCGTTTACGATCATGATTTTTCAGAAGTCATATTTGTCTCTTGTTATCAGGGCCGGTTCTAGACGTTTGGAGGCCCCACTCCACACCCCTCCTAATAAAACACTGAAAACAAAGATTATTTCTTACCTTTATAACATCTGTTTTGTAAATTTTATTTTTTAAATGTCCATATTAACTAAGGTAATCTCTTATTTGTTTGTTGGGGATGCTGTCATGTGTGTTTTTTGTTTCTTTTGTTTTTTGCAGTAATTTGTTCAGTAATTCATTTACAGTAAAATTCAGTAAATGAACATCATTCCTTAATCATTTTTGGACAGGATTTCCCCCTCCTATCGATTCATTGCCGTGGCATAAATCCCTCAAATCTGTTCTGTACACGCTTAAAAATAAAGGTTCCAAAAGGGAGTTTTTACAGTGATGCCATAAAAGAACCATTTTTGGTTCTCCATAGAAGCTTTCAGTGAACAGTTCTTAATGGAACCCATTTTATTTCTTAGTGTGAAGAACATTCTAAAACAATACAAAGAAACTTTTTTTTTCCCACAGTAAAGAACCTGTTATGGAAAAGTTTCATGGATTTTAAAGGTTCTTCATGAAACCACAGATGCCAATAAAGAGCCTTTATTTTTAAGTCTACACAAATCAACTGCTTGTGAAAGTGAAAGAGACAAACTACTCAGCAGAAATACTTAATTACTTCAGAAAATTGTAAGCTTATTTTTTCATTAAATAAAACTGAAAGTAAATATAATGTTAGAGCAGGAATGTAAACAGCAGGATTTAGAAGATACAGATTTGAAACATTAAAAATATTCTTACTCTTTGACTTTGAATACGAATTTGACTTTTACTTCAGTATTTTGCTAGTCAGCTCCAGACTCGATGTCATTCATTGTCTGCACAAATTCAAAGTGTCTCTCAGTCTGGAAGCGTCGCGGCGCTCGCGCTCTTTCAAACTCATGAACCGGATAATGATTATCCAGAAATGACGCGATCGACAGAACACGTTTGTTTTTAGAATACATGACAATCAGTCCAAAAGAGATGATGACAAACTCGCACACCTACATTATGAACTGCGCCTGTTTTCGCTTTTCGTTTTGGTGCTTCATAATTCCATTTAAAAGTCAGTCAGCTGCAGAAGAGTTGCCTTTCCGTGTCTCTTTTATTCAGAAGGTGCGACACACTTTGATACGGTGATATAGTTGATGTCATTACAGGTGAGAGTCACTGTCAATTCATCGATATCCAATAGAAAAGAGCCTAGTATTTTCTCCCCGATGTTACGGTAATGAAGGCCCTCCTCCATGATTGAGGTCCTGGACCACCGCCTGCTCTGCCTATAGCGCCGTTATAACATCATTCATGTACAAATTCAGTCTCTTTTGATCTTCACTTCAGTGGATCTTTTTCCATCCTTCACCACATTTTTGATTTTCTGCATTTATGATTTAATATATTCTTCTTTCTAAACTGAATCATCATCATCATCATCATGAACATGTTCTGCTCGATCAGTTTAATATTGATTGATGAAGTTCATCCCTCATAATGCAGATTTGAACAGCTTCATATTCACACATTCCTCGACTTCAGAGCGGATCATAATAATTTATATTAATATCTATGTATGGAGGAATTAGCAATAATGAATTTAAAAAAATAAAGACCGGATTACCCAACAGGAGCTGTTCACCATCAAAAACAGCACAAGCATGTCATATTATTTTGAATATTTTAAATTTATTTTGTACAGATTTGTGAAAGTGAAGATGTTTCTGTCATGTGACGCGACACAATCAAACTCAGTTGATCCAGTGATTGACAGACTCGTGTGATGATCCTCATGTCTGTTCAGAAACTGCAGGAACACACATGGATTTGGAGTCAAATTTGGGGATTAACAGTGACGTTTCAATCCAACTACAGTAAAAAATATTCAGAGTCTCACAGCAGATTTTCACATTAATATACTGAATCTTGCAGATTTATTCAGGACTGAATCATCTGATACAATTTACTACATTTTGGTCATTAGAAGATCAAATATTATGAAAAGGATCATTTTCACTCTATATTTTCACTTCAGTAATTGTATTTCGTGTCTGTTAATGAGTGACTGTCTTCAGGTAAATGATGTGGAGTGTGTTTGCATATTGATCAGATGCTTCAGTGCTCTGAGAGTGTTTATAGTGCTGTGAGTTTAACACTTCATCACTGACACACACAACAATCTTCATCAACATGACCTTCATCATCATCTTCATCTGGACTCTCACAGCGTTTGCTCAAGGTTTGTGGAGCACAAGTTTCATATCAATTCATTTCTTCAAGTATATTGTCAAAGTTTTGACTTGATTTTCTTCTTGTTGTGTTTCAGAGTGTAGAGGACAGATCACCGTCACTCAGAGTCGCTCAATGACAGCAGCTCAACCAGGAGAAACTGTGAGCATCAACTGTAAAACCAGCAGAGATGTGTACAAGGACAGTTTTCCTGATCGTTTATCCTGGTACTTACAGAAACCTGGAGAAGCTCCTAAACTCCTGATTTATTGGGTCAACCGCCTCCAGTCAGGAACTCCATCTAGATTCAGTGGCAGTGGATCTAACAGTGATTTCACTCTGACCATCAGTGGAGTCCAGACTGAAGATGCTGGACATTATTACTGTCAGAGTTATCACAGTGGTGGTGTGTTCACACAGTGATAAAGAGTCGTACAAAAACCTCCGTCAGTCAGAGTCACAGTGACTGAACTGATACTGCAGCTGCTCAAAGGAGGATCTGAAACATCGTCACACATGAATCTGACATAAAATCTTCTAAATGAAGCCGTTGCTCTTAATAATCATAGAGGTCAGAGGTCAATGCATCCGTCTAGAGAAACGGCGAGACAAAAAGTCCATCGATGTCTCTATCAGACTCAGTTGTATTAGTTTTTATTATTATTTTATATTATTATGTGATGCTAGTGGCCTCGCAGAATTACTAAACATTCATTTATGGCGTCAAATTGTGTTTTCAGAGGCTTCAAGCACTGTCACATGACCTCTGACCTCTGACAATACAGAGTTTGTCATGATGCTTCTGTCACTCATGTGCAGCTCAATTATCATAATTAACAGAGAACATGGAGATTCAGAGAAATGAAGGTCTTTCTTGTCACTAAAAATGACGTACGTATGAATTCTTCACATCTGTCACAATCATTTTAATTTATTTGCAGTTTAAATCAAGCGCACATCTCACATATTTCAACAGGACATCTCGCTTTATTATCATTGATGAATTTCTTCAGCAAACTTCAGAAACATCAGGGCAGATCCTTCGAGCGCAGCTGATGACGATTGATGATGTTCTTCTTGTTGTGAAGGACAGATCAGCGTCACTGTTTCTACTGAAGATTTCTGTTTGACAAACATTCAAATGATCACAGAAGAACTGAGATCAAAGTTTATAGTTCAGATATAACGGCAGCGATCAAACAGAGCAAATCACCTTCTGAAAGAAACTCGGCGCTTCAAATAACGATTGTGTGCATTAGATTGTTTCACCAGTAGGTGGCGACAAGAGACTGTTCAAATGTGTAGGAATCGAGGACGAACCAGACAAATGAATCTTCCTAATGATTCGTTCAAACATAACTCCATACAAACTCAAATCATCACACAAGACCCAAGAGAAACGTATTCAGTCTAAGACCCGCTTTGTTGATTGAAAGTGTGTGTCGTTTGGTATGAATCTGAATCTCTACTCATAACTCAAAGTACGGCTTGAATGAAATCGGTGTAAAATGTGTCGCATTCTTTTCAGAGAACTCAAGACTAAACTGTACTCTCTGTTCCCTCTGAAAGTTCAGATAACAGGTCATAAATGACCAGGAGAGGAGAAAGTCGCCTCTGGAGCAAAGACCGCATCTCATTGGTCAGAACTGCTGAAAAAGGTTGGAAAAACACCTCAGTTTAAAGGCTCAGTACCCTAGAATTGAGAATCAGAATATAGTAGAAAGAACGCAGAATAAGATCAGAATGAATTAGATTAAGTCGAGACAAAGACCAAGAAACAGACGATCAGTTTCATTCAAGCCATCCGACTTACTCTCGTCTCACTCGCTTTCCTTTCTTTAACTTTCATTTTCTTTCTTTCCGTCGAGAGTCTCGTGTTCCAGGTTAAGTTTTGTCTCAAAGTTAAACGACTCTACGGTCTTTGCCGCCTCAACTTCAAACTTCAGCCACGAGAGAAACTCCATTCATCTGCCGTCACAACAGAACGTGACTGGCTTCCTACTGCATCAATCCGGCCGGAAAGACCTTCAACTCATCAACGAACCCGGGAACCCCTTTTTTCCAAACGAAAGGACACCGACAAGGAATCCCCATTTAAAGACTCAGTCGACAAGCGCAAGTTCCTCCAGATCCTGTAGCTGAACTGGAGCATTTATATAAAATCTAATAACCCCGTTAGTGTAGCCCTCTCACCAATAATATGGCTCAAATGTAATAAAGTATGTCCAGGGGAAATTTCTAATTAGTAATTACCTGGTGAGAGACACATTTCTAAATTTCTTAGAACATGTACATATATCACAAAACTCAGATCTTCACTTTGTAGTGTTTTATTTTAGTTTTCTATCTGTACATAAAAATGACACTACTGTGTTCACCTTTTAAATCTGAGAATACATATCCCTTACAGGCAGAACGATAGAAATGCAAAATCAGGGAAAACAATTAAACATTTATTCTTCTCAGAATATTTCTGTCGTTGTACTTTCCTTAAATGAACAAATAATGTACTTCACTAAATCACCAATACAAACAATATTTCACAATAAGAAACCAAAAAGAAATAAAAACCCAAATGTCAAAATAATTCTCAAATGTTTTTTTACTCAGCTGGGATTTTCAGTGATAGATGGCGCGCTAGTTGGAGCTCTTTTGATGCAAAATCAACGTACTCACAGATCCAAGGGAAATGAAGTTTCAGTGGCTGAAAGACAATTTCCAATCCTCACTCTGGGATGAGAAGGCAAACAGCATCCGTGACGCCCCACACGATGACGCTGAATGGATCCTGATGAACTTCGCCCTCCTCGAATTTGGTTGATGCATCCGCGAAATTCCACACGGAACTCCCGATCCGTCCACAACGAACTCCGTCTCTCAAACACAGCACGCATGCACTTCACGTGAACTCTCAACTACATACACGTGCATCACCGGGGTAATCTTCCGCTGACTTTACAAAATAAACGCGTGGAGTCTTCCGGACCACAACCCCACGTCTTACATACAATAACGTTAGGGAAAAAATAAATAAAAAATGTGAATATTCTTACGGATTCCCTATAAATCTGGACATAATAATAATAAACGATATAATTGTATTAATACCAATTTGCCTGCGTGCACATCCTCGCGCTAGCTCTCCCTCTTTAACATGACGCACGTGGAGGTGAAGTGCACCTGTGTGTAGCGTGGTTTCAGAAATCAACGAAGACAAACTTTCCTCACCCAGTCACCACTCAGAATGTCCATTTTCTCCACGCTGAAACGAACTTTTCTCCGTGCTTAACTGTACCTCTCCTACCCGCGAAACTGCATGTGCTTCTCTTTGTTTTTTCCCTAACCACGTCCCTTGACCTCAAGCGGTCGAAATCCAGTTCTCATAGGACAAAATTTCCGCTATTGGAAAACTCAATAAAGTGCAGTATTTGTATTAATTTACACTCACACATATATTCCAACTCTTTTAGGAACATGTCTCATAAAAGTGAAATAAAATAAAACAAAGTCCATTACTGTGTTTTTACGTACAACATTTCAAACCCAAACCCAAAACATTTTTTCCAGAGCTCTACATTAGTATAATCCATAAAATGTCATTTGTATTTTTAAAGAGAAGTGTCTTGTGTTTTGTGCTTTTAATTTAATGTCTTAAACTGCCGATCTATGTTACCTTTCTAAAGGTGTTTTCAAGATAGTTGGATGTCCAGATCCGCTACAGAGCTTATAGTTACGGCCCGTGCAAATGAACGCTGGACGATTCAGATGTTCGGTCGTAAAAAAAAGTAAATACCTTATAAATGAATGAATAATTTCATTTGAGCTTCATTCGCTTATAAATGTGTTTGTCACTGAATCATTGAAGACATTCGTTCAAAAATGCTGATGAATCAAGTGAAGTATTTGTGAGTGAGTCACTGAATCATTAAAGCAGCGTAAAGCTGTCACTACTGAAGCGTTTGCATAGAGAGTGTTTTACATGAGCGACACACGCTTCAGTGCTCTGCATGTGTTTATAACTCTGTCAAACATCAAACATGATCAACAACTGTTTTTCACTAGAACTGAACCTACAACCAACAAAAATGACTTTCAGCACAATATTGATCTGGACGCTGGCAGTATTATGTCGAGGTTTGTGTCAGGAAAGATGACATACATTATTTACTTCTTATTGTTATGTGTGTTGTGAAGATATATGGTTGTGAAAGTGTTTGTGATTTCTGATCTTTCTCTCTTGTCAGAATCTGTTGGTCAGGTGACAGTGACTCAAACTCCCTCAGAGCTGCTCTCTGAAACTGGACCATCAGTCACTGTGACCTGTAAAACCAGCAGAGATCCAGAGTCCTGGTGTAATAGCAAACAGTGTCTGAGCTGGTACTTACAGAAACCTGGAGAAGCTCCTGAACTCCTGATTTATGGAACAAGCACCCTCCAGTCAGGAACTCCATCTAGATTCAGTGGCAGTGGATCTAACAGTGATTTCACTCTGACCATCAGTGGAGTCCAGACTGAAGATGCTGGACATTATTACTGTCAGAGTTATCACAATGATCCAGTGTTCACACAGTGATAAAGAGTCGTACAAAAACCTCCGTCAGTCAGAGTCACAGTGACTGAACTGATACTGCAGCTGCTCAAACACTTTCAGTCTCTACTGACACACAGAGGACAAACACAGGAACTACATGTGCTCAAAACTGACTTCTGACTGACATCAGCTCTATTAGACTGTGATCTGTCCTGTGACAGACGGGTTTCACTCAGATGTGCTCAGAATTTCACACTAAACTGATATCAAATCAAAGAAAAAACACATTTTCCTCAGTTCCAGTGTTCAATCGTTCTGAACCCCTGATAAACTCGTCTTGTCTTGTAAAACTAGCACTGAAACTCATAACTGTCTCATCACTCCATGAGCAGAAGTGAAAGAGTTTCAGTTCAGAGCGTTGAAGCGATCAAAGAGTGAAACTGTGAGTTTGAGGTGAAAATCTCATTTGCATTGGCAGGTTTAGTGATTGTGATCCTCTCAGAATAGAGCAGCTCCGTCTCCAGTGACCATGTTCAAACCCCAAGAGCTTCATTTGACATTTCCTGCTAAATGCAGCTGTTCTGAACGATTACAATCAATCAAAAGCAGCTGAAACTTTAGTGCAGGACTTTGAAGGAACGACACACTGATCAATGATGCAGTCCAACACAAATGTAAGGCGTTCAGAAGCTTTATTGAATGAACAGCAATGGCAGCACATTGAAAGAGCGCTTCAGTATTGAGCTGTAAATCACGTGACCGCTGTGAATCCTGCCGGACGCTCAGATACGGCTCGTCTGGAGCGGAGAAACATCAGCACTCGGAGCTCTTGCTGAACGAGGCCTCCTGATCGGCTCCGGCATGTGTTACTCTGCAGGCGAAGCTCGTCGCGCCTTCCCAGCGTGCTTTGCTGAGGCTCAGGACGCTGCTGCGGCCGTAGCGTCCGTCCCGCTCGCTCTCTGCGCTGGTCTGAACCCCCTCGGTGACCTCTGACCCGTCCAGCGTCCAGCTCACCGTCGCCCCCTGTGGAGAGTAAGAGCTGAGCAGGCAGAGCAGTGCGGCTGAGTCTCCAGAGATCTGCAGAGAAGAGGGCGGCAGCAGAGACACGGAGGGCTTCACTGCGGGACCAGCTGCACACACACACACACACACACACACACCAACATCTTTAGATTATGAATTATTTAGATGTCAGACACAGTAATGCAGTAAAAATCACAATAATTTCATCTTTACAGAAATTTCACATTCTTTCATGATCCACATAATAATGATCCTGCATTTAAATTTAAATATTCTCAGTTAAAATAAAATATTCACTGCTACTAAATATATGAAGTATAAGATATAGAAATATGAATCAGTTCTCTGAAGCAGACATGATATACAGCAAATATTACAGTGATTTCATCTTTTCTGAATAAGGTTCAGTTTAATCTCAAACTGATTTTAAAAACATTGTCCACAAACAAACTGATGATTTATATGTAGAAAACAAATTTAAATGATCGTTTCATTATTAATTGAAATTGAAAAAAATCTTATGACACACAATCATAATAATCAGCAAATATAAATTGAAATTATGAATTTTTCAAATCTTTCTCTTTGTCTGATGATGACGCCTACAAAATTAGAATTATTTTGTTCATATAATCAAACTTTTGTGTCATGCATTACAAAATTATTGAATTATTAAATTTACCCAAAATTATAGATACAATTATGTATTTTAAGAAACAATTGAATGTCAGAAAATATTGCAATCAACATATTAAAAAAATGAATTTTAGCAATTATAACATCTGAAATTAGTCATGTAAAAAAATACTATTTAAAAGCGACATGAAATATTCCTTGCAATGCCAAAAGATAAATATCATGAAATATGAATATAAATATGATTTTGAAAAATATCAGACAAATTTAATGAATGAAATATTGGAGTTAATATTATTTTTAGTTCTTAAAATCTTGTTGCAAAAAACTTACTTCAATAATCTAAAAACAAAACAATAAAATATAAACATTTATAGAGAGTTTTAGAGACTTACTGATCGTCAGTTTAGTTCCTCCACCGAAAGTCCACCACAGTGCTTCATTCTAGTGAAAGCGTCGTACAAAAACCTCCGTCACACTCAAATGAACACAAACTCCAGCAGAGAAAGAGACGAACGACACTCACACACACTGATATGAGACTCAACAGCAGCTCTTCTCAACATCACACATGATTATTGAAGAGACTTTCACAAAAACAGCCTCATCGTCTCTAAATAGAATCAGAAAGACTCTCAACTGATCTTCACACATCTTAGTTGAGAGTTTCTGAGTGATCATGTGTTTCTCAAAGCGTTTTTAATAAGGTTTGATGACCTGTGACCTCTGGAATGACCTTTGCCCTCTCACGGCGTTCACAGTGAAATACTTGTTTGTTTTAGAGATGAAACTCTGTCATGGATTCATCAGAAACCTGTAGTCTGAAGCAGAGACTGAATGAAGAACAAATGATGTCCAAACGTGTGAAGAAGTGAAAACACACCGTGAGAATAAAACACAAAACTGATCAGTTTCATCATTTTCTCGTCTGTTTTACTCCAGCAGGGTTTTTGCTCAGAGTCACTTTGCATCGGCTCACGCTTCAGCGCTCCGAGTGTTTATAGCGTTCAGACTCAAACACTTTATAACACACTGCTGTTTACCACGGTACAAAAGCAACAAACACCATGAATCTCTTCAGCAGCTTCATCTGGATTCTGGCAGCTTTTATTCCAGGTAACAGACGTGAACGCTTGTCATTTCTGAGTCTTTAATGTTCATTTCATTTGATGAAACACATTCATGTTGTTGTCAACAGCGTCCAGAGGAATCACTGTGACTCAGCCTGAAGTTGTGACTGTTTCTGGAGGACAAAACGCCAAAATAGAGTGTAAAACTGATCCTGGCATATATTACTGGGGTTTAGCTTGGTATCAGCAGAAACACGGAGAAGCTCCTAAACTCATCATTACTGCAATAGATGAACGATATGGTTCCATTTCCAGTCGATTCAGTGGGAATGGAGCACAAGGTGGGAGTGATTTCACTCTGACCATCAGTGGAGTCCAGACTGAAGATGCTGGACATTATTACTGTCAGAGTTATCACTACATCAATGGTTATTCATTCACACAGTGATAAAGAGTCGTACAAAAACCTCCGTCAGTCAGAGTCACAGTGACTGAACTGATACTGCAGCTGCTCAAACACTTTCACTCTCTACTGACACACAGAGGACAAACACAGATTCTTCCACAAATGTTTTCTCTCTCATAAACTTTCACCAAGTGAAGTCAACAAACCAAACACATCTGAAACCAGACGAAATGGACCTGATGGACTCATCTCTGTTTATGATAATAATTTAATGGCCACATTGTGATTTCCGCATTTGGCATAAGACAAAGATTGGATGTGTGAACGTGTTCGGAGATTTTGGTTGTAGGAAATAGAAATATTAAATTGAACTCCATTCAAATAAACAAAATGACTTCAATAAAAATTTGTTCATGTTCAGTAAAATGATTCGACCTTCCCATTACTTTCACAGCAGCCTATTCCACACATCAGGAAAACCGATGAACAATCAAATCAAATGATCTGGAAGTCATTCAGTCCACCATCTCTTTCATGGCTTATTTTACAAAGATCACAGACGAGGTCGTGTGAAAACAACAACGTCACATTCTTAGCCTACTTTCCTGTTTATCCTTCGCAATATTCAGTAGGTTTTCCACATCTTTTGACTTTTCCGGTCATCTGTCATCATCAAAATGATATTTTCACTCATTCATTCACATGAAGCAAATTCTAACCAATAAAATATTTAGAGCTTATGGCTTTGTTTTACATTTACAAACTTTAATCTTCTCTGTTCCTGATGGATGGTTCAAATAAAAATGAAGACAATTTTCAAAATGATGCAGTAGAAATGAAAATGTACAGGTTTAGAACATGTATGTGAGGCAGAGTCATTTTTAGGAGGTTTTCAGGTTAAATATCCCTTCAAGACTCTGAGAAGAAGCTCTTCTCTGCTCCAAATCACCTTGACTGTTCCCTGTTTCACAACAAAACCAGTCCAACTGCTACTCAAAACTAGCCCAATCTCGTTTCAGGGGCGGTCCCATGGTAAAAATCGTTTTCCGGAGGGTAAATCCACATTATTGATGTGTTCCCCTGGTAAAATGTGCATTTCAGGAGCTAAATCTCATGTTATTTGCGGCGCTTTCAACCCGCGGCAACAGTGTAAAAGTAGCCCAATTCTGCGGGAAAACTGTGGACTTGGCAACACTGCCTACATTACTCCACCCAAGTGACCACACAAGTCCTGAAAGAGCCTTGATCGCCCCCAGGTGGCTGGTCCCAGTATAGGTCATAAACCCTGCCCTCGCCATGGAATTTAATGACAAAAACGATTAAATTACACTTTTTTCCCCCAAAGATGGTTTTTATCATTCTATGTAGTTTTTATCACGCTGATGCAAAGTTCAAGTGTTCGCTTTTAAAAAATACATTTGGTTTTATTTATTTTTGATCCTAGTGTGACGTCATGATTGACCGTTGAGATTGACCGCCTCTCTAAGCGCCAACAGACTCTCTTCGGATTGAAGCTACAACTTTAATTTCTACATTTTCCATAACGGTTTATTACACACCAACATAATGGGTTGTTCTGCGGTAAACTGCACTAGCCGATCTGCTCGTGACTGCAGGAGGACAAAACAGGACGAACAGAAACTCAAAACAGCAGCAGTCGTCTTGATGTAGCGACTCTGTTCACGATCACTGCCGCATTTGGTCTCAGTCAGCTCGGTTTCATCTGGAAGCCGTTTTTGCTCGTGGTTAATCATGGATACGTCGCTGAAGAATATGATATTTTACGCTCACTGTTTAAAGGGGTCACGATATGAGAAAGTCCTTTGTATCGTTATTACATCCTGATTTAAAACGTCCTCGTCATCAATAAAAAAGATTATATTATATAATTATATAAGCATTTATATAATCAAGCTGTAAAACAGCTTGGTTTGGAACAGAGTTGTCATGTGACGTCACACAGTCACAATCATTTGCATACGACTGCCTCTGACAACAACGCCTACTATTACATCATCGCATCGTTGGCCCCGCCCACTGGTGTTCAGTCGATGAGCAGCGAGTCGGTCAAAGTCTGAATTGTGAGACAAACATTCACAATGTCCTTATATATTTTATATAGCTAAGTCCACTAAAGGAGGGAGAGTGAAACTCTGGAAAGCCTTCCTGATAATGTTTGGGGCTCAGACTCACGACTTTGCTTCTAACTTTGGTTAAACTGCTAACTCTGATTGTAAATTAATTAACTAAATTATGTTATTTGCTAACTGCATTCTTTAAATTGTAATGCTGACATCCATTTTCTGTGAAGCTGCTTTGAAACGATATGTATCGTGAAAAGCGCTATACAAATAAATTTGAATTGAATTGAATATATTTTATGTTCTGTGGTGGAAACAAGCTTCCATACTCTGAATGGGAAATAGATCACAAAATCATATGCTTTTTCAAATCCAAAATCTGTTTCATCCAAACAATGTTAAACACTGTGATGATGTCATGATGATTGATGGTAAAATCAACCTAAGAAGGACCAAACCAGTTCCCAACACCAAAACAAAGAGACTTCCATGTGGGATCAAAGAAATCTCATGGAAAACACTGATAAACTAAGAGACGTGAAGTGTGTTGAAGTCAAGAGAAAATACATAATTCACCTCTCTGTGGTTGAAGTCAAAACAGACAGTTATTGTTATTATGGAATATTGCTGTATTTATTATAAATGATTTATCAATATTTTTAATATTCAGCTAAGTTTTTAAAGTTCACATTTATTGGTGAATCATGATTACATTATATTTGATGTGATTTACAGCATGAGATGAACAAGTTCCTGCTGAATCTTCTTTTAGAGCCTCATTTAAATAAAAGATGTACTCATTTGCATATTGATCAGATGCTTCAGTGCTCTGAGAGTGTTTATAGTGCTGTGAGTTTAACACTTCATCACTGACACACACAACAATCTTCATCAACATGACCTTCATCATCATCTTCATCTGGACTCTCACAGCGTTTGCTCAAGGTTTGTGGAGCACAAGTTTCATATCAATTCATTTCTTCAAGTATATTGTCAAAGTTTTGACTTGATTTTCTTCTTGTTGTGTTTCAGAGTGTAGAGGACAGATCACCGTCACTCAGAGTCGCTCAATGACAGCAGCTCAACCAGGAGAAACTGTGAACATCAACTGTAAAACCAGCACAGATGTGTTCAGATGGAGTGGTGGGGAGGAAGGTTTATTCTGGTTCTTACAGAAACCTGGAGAAGCTCCTAAACTCCTGATTCGTTATGCAAAAACACTTGAGTCAGGAACTCCATCTAGATTCAGTGGCAGTGGATCTAACAGTGATTTCACTCTGACCATCAGTGGAGTCCAGACTGAAGATGCTGGACATTATTACTGTCAGAGTTATCACTACATCAACGGTAAACGTGTGTTTACACAGTGATAAAGAGTCGTACAAAAACCTCCGTCAGTCAGAGTCACAGTGACTGAACTGATACTGCAGCTGCTCAAACACTTTCACTCTCTACTGACACACAGAGGACAAACACAGGAACTACATGTGCTCAAAACTGACTTCTGACTGACATCAGCTCTATTAGACTGTGATCTGTCCTGTGACAGACGGGTTTCACTCAGATGTGCTCAGAATTTCACACTAAACTGATATCAAATCAAAGAAAAAACACATTTTCCTCAGTTCCAGTGTTCAATCGTTCTGAACCCCTGATAAACTCGTCTTGTCTTGTAAAACTAGCACTGAAACTCCATTAGTAGACAAGATTATTAAGCTGATTTTCACAAAACAAGTTTCTAAATCTCTAAATGTCTCTTGATACATAAAAAAGAATATAACTGTAAATAAATAATAAATCAAAATAAATATATTTTTTTAATAATTCCAAAAATGTGTGTGTGACGAGTAGGGCGGGCGAGAGCCGTGAGGGAACGGCGCGAGGCCGGTGACGCGAGGGTTAACGAGCTTCAGGTGCTCGGCGCACCGGTCTCGAATCCTTCACGGAGGAGCTCCGGAAGCATAAAGGAGGAGCGACGACAGTGAAGGACGAGAGAGGACCAGGCCTGGATTTTATGTTGTGTTTTATTTGGTTTGTGTGGGCGGCAGTCGCCGTGAGGAACTGCCGCCCTTATACTTTTTGTTTCATTGTAAGTTTATTTGTTTATTAAATATGTTAAATGTTCGCCGGTTCCCGCCTCCTTCTTCCCATATTTATGAACTTTGTTACACTGGTGCCGAAACCCGGGAGGAAGGAGGGACATGCTGTCGAAGAGCCCTCGCTGCTGAGGGGGATCGCGGTGCTGAGGAGATCGGGCAGCGCGGGAGAGAAGACCGCGAGTGGCTGCCCGAAGCGGTGGTACTGGAGCAATCGAGTGATAGGTGGGACGGAGAGCTCGCTGCCGCGCCCCTGGGACGAGGTGGGGTGGCGGCCGTCCAAGAGGGAGCGGAGGAGCCGCCGTTCGCCGGGGGCCGAAGCCTGCTGCCTGCCGCCGGAGCGGGGAGGAGCAGGGAACGGCGGGCTCGCTGCCGGCTGCCCTCAAGCGGAGGAGCTATCGCCGGCCGCCAGGGGGCGGAGGAGGATCGGGCCGTCCACCGAGCGTCCAGTGCCATCGCATGGCACCGCGAGGAAGAGCCTCTCGGCGGGCTGAGGACCGAGCGGCAGTGTGTCGGGGAGCCGGACCAAGAATTTATTTTTTTTTTTCCTCTCTCCACTCTCTCGTCCTTGTCGCTCCTTGTGCTTCCGTCTCCTTTTCTCTCGTCTCGTCTGTCCTTACCCCCAGGCGCTGCGGCTGCCGAGACTGGCCCCCGGGGGGAGTTAGCGCAGTCTCGCGGGTACCCCCCGGCCTGCGAGGGGCGATGGGGGTATGTGACGAGCAGGGCGGGCGAGAGCCGTGAGGGAACGGCGCGAGGCCGGTGACGCGAGTGTTAACGAGCTTCAGGTGCTCGGCGCACCGGTCTCGAGTCCCCACGGAGGAGCTCCGGAAGCATAAAGGAGGAGCGACAACAGTGAAGGACGAGAGAGGACCAGGCCTGGATTTTATGTTGTGTTTTATTTGGTTTGTGTGGGCGGCAGTCGCCGTGAGGAACTGCCGCCCTTATACTTTCGTTTCATTGTCAGTTTATTTATGGATTAAATATGTTAAATGTTCGCCGGTTCCCGCCTCCTTCTTCCCATATTTATGAACTTTGTTACAGTGTGTATGTATGTATTGATCACACATTAGACGTCATAATTATGGGTTTTTAAATGATCAAGTTCTTCTCAATCCTTTATTAATGATTAAAGCCGTTTTAAGGTTGTGTCCAGAAGGGATTGAGCTAACGGCCGGAAGTGAGGCAAAATCTCTGGAAAAATAACAGTAAATTAAATGTGCAGGAAGTTAAAGGTGTATAACATCTCACCTACCCTTACAATACTGTAAATACAGTAATTTAATAAAATAAATGAATATTAAATGACGCAACATTGATGCCCAGAGGCCGTTGCTGTATCCCTTCTAGTCTTTTCCCAATTTTAAGTTTTGATGACCTGTGACCTCTGGAATGACCTTTGCCCTCTCACGGAGGTCACAGTGAAGTAACTCGGACGAATCCTCAGAATTCATGATTCCATGTTTTTGACTCGTAACATGAGAAAAGATCCTCAACAGCGTTTTGTTCATTTGCATCTTCTGTTGTAACCCTCACACAGATTTACATGGAGAAGATTTGCATCGCAGCACAAGCTTCAGGAGGTTTTAAAACTGTTTTTATAAGAACTTTATAACTTTGTGAGTTTGAACACTGAGAATCTGAACCAACAGCTTCATCATGAGCTTCATCTTCATCTGGATATTAACTATCTGGTTCACAGGTGAGGAAATATGAAGATAAACTCTCTATTAGAACTGATTATTTCTGTGAGAAATATTGTCAAAATATTTCATTCTGAATTTTTATTCTTTCTTCTTGATGTAGAATCAGCTGGTGAAGTGACAGTCACTCAGACGCCTGCAGTGAAATCTCTTGATCTGGGAAACACATTTACCATGTCCTGTAAAACCAGTCCTGAAGTCTATCAGGGTTGGAGTTTTCAGCCTTTATCCTGGTACTTACAGAAACCTGGAGAATCTCCTAAACTCCTGATTTATGCAACAAACCTCCTCCAGTCAGGAACTCCATCTAGATTCAGTGGCAGTGGATCTAACAGTGATTTCACTCTGACCATCAGTGGAGTCCAGACTGAAGATGCTGGACATTATTACTGTCTGAGTTTCCATGTCATCAACAGTAACTATGTGTTCACACAGTGATAAAGAGTCGTACAAAAACCTCCGTCAGTCAGAGTCACAGTGACTGAACTGATACTGCAGCTGCTCAAAGGAGGATCTGAAACATCGTCACACATGAATCTGAAATAAAATCTTCTCAATTAATCTGCCGCTCTCAGAAAGAGGTCAGAAAGAGATTTTATGATCTTATAGATCAGAAACACGTTTGAGATCTGAGTGATTTCAGTTTGCCGCCTTTTATTAATAATATATTTTCATTCATAATGAATATTATGATATATATTCATTATTTCACATACATATTTTGGTTCATCATTCGTCCTCATGTTCTTGTTTCATCATGTTTCTGCAGGTGTTTTCATGCTCCACTGAGTGAAGTTGATTTATAAAATGTGAGATAAAGATCTGATCCAATGAAAGACCTGAAACAAAGACATCCAGTTACAGTTTTAAATATTGACTGAAATGCACTAAAATCATGACTGATAAATCACTCACAGTCTTGTGTGAAAGGCAGAAAGCAGAGCAGATGAAGCGACTGAAGCTGATGAGGATGAACGAGTCTCTCGTGAGCTGCAGAGAAACACACTGTTGGTCTCCATGTGAGACATGAGTGAGAAGAGCAGCAGATGTCCTCTGAACACTGAGACGCTCTCCGTCCTTCTCCAGGAGCCCAGCGCTGCTGTCCTGAGACCTGCTGCTCCCGTCCACCTTCAGCTCAGGCTCCACAGTCTCTGTGTTCAGAGAGGAGATCTGACAATGGCAGAAATAAAGCGAAGTTACTCACTGTTATAAAAGTGAAGGTGTTTATATCATGCGCTGTAAAAACGGCAACTAATAAAATGTAGAAAAAGCAAAAATATCTGAGTTGAACTAACATTGTGGCTTGAGCTTAGTTGAGAAAACATATTAAGTCTGTAAAATTATATTGGAAAAACATTAAATTATGGGTCATTTTCACATCAGTCAACACTCAGTATTGCTAATGTTGGCTGGACTCATAAACATAAATCCAGAAGCACATCTATATACACACATAAGATGTTTATTATCTAAAAGAGTATCTGTGGTTTGTGTTATAAGCATTAATACCATCAAAAACATTTATCAAAATGTATTTTGGATGTTTTGTTCATAGTTCATAGTTTCTGTATTATGAGCAGCAGATCGATCCAACAACACAGTTCTTCAAATCTTGAATTACATCTTAAATCTTAAATATGATTCTCTGAAAATCCTGATTAAAATATTTTAGTTGAATGAACTACAAAACTAGTATTTTTTAAGTTGGAGTCAAGTTTGGGTCGACTAAAAAATATTAATTCAAGTAACACTTTGAAAAGGGAAATTGAGTGAATGTAAAAAAATCTGGTGAACTAGTTACTAAATAATAATTAGTTGAAACGTTTTACAGCGTTTTACACAATCAAACTCAGTTGATCCAGTGATTGACAGACTCGTGTGATGATCCTCATGTCTGTTCAGAAACTGCAGGAACACACATGGATTTGGAGTCAAATTTGGGGATTAACAGTGACGTTTCAATCAGTCTCACATCAGATTTTCACATTAATATACTGAATCTTGCAGATTTATTCAGGACTGAATCATCTGATACAATTTATTACATTTTGGTCATTAGAAGATCAAATATTATGAAAAGGATCATTTTCACTCTATATTTTCACTTCAGTAATTGTATTTCGTGTCTGTTAATGAGTGACTGTCTTCAGGTAAATGATGTGGAGTGTGTTTGCATATTGATCAGATGCTTCAGTGCTCTGAGAGTGTTTATAGTGCTGTGAGTTTAACACTTCATCACTGACACACACAACAATCTTCATCAACATGACCTTCATCATCATCTTCATCTGGACTCTCACAGCGTTTGCTCAAGGTTTGTGGAGCACAAGTTGGATATCAATTCATTTCTTCAAGTATATTGTCAAAGTTTTGACTTGATTTTCTTCTTGTTGTGTTTCAGAGTGTAGAGGACAGATCACCGTCACTCAGAGTCGCTCAATGACAGCAGCTCAACCAGGAGAAACTGTGAACATCAACTGTAAAACCAGCAGAGATGTGTATTATAGTAATCCTTATCATTATTTAGCCTGGTACTTACAGAAACCTGGAGAAGCTCCTAAACTCCTGATTTATAGAACAAACACCCTCCAGTCAGGAACTCCATCTAGATTCAGTGGCAGTGGATCTAACAGTGATTTCACTCTGACCATCAGTGGAGTCCAGACTGAAGATGCTGGACATTATTACTGTCAGAGTTTCCACTGCAGAACACATTGGCGTGGTTATTGTGAGGCTGATTATACATTCACACAGTGATAAAGAGTCGTACAAAAACCTCCGTCAGTCAGAGTCACAGTGACTGAACTGATACTGCAGCTGCTCAAAGGAGGATCTGAAACATCGTCACACATGAATCTGAAATAAAATCTTCTCAATGAAGCCGTTGCTCTTAATAATCATAGAGGTCAGAGGTCAAAGCATCAGTCGAGACAAAAAGTCCATCGATGTCTCTATCAGACTCAGTTGTATTAGTTTTTATTATTATTTTATATTATTATGTGATGCTAGTGGCCTCGCAGAATTACTAAACATTCATTTATGGCGTCAAATTGTGTTTTCAGAGGCTTCAAGCACTGTCACATGACCTCTGACCTCTGACCTCTGCCAATACAGAGTTTGTCATGATGCTTCTGTCACTCATGTGCAGCTCAATTATCATAATTAACAGAGAACATGGAGATTCAGAGAAATGAAGGTCTTTCTTGTCACTAAAAATGACGTACGTATGAATTCTTCACATCTGTCACAATCATTTTAATTCATTTGCAGTTTAAATCAAGCGAACATCTCACATATTTCAACAGGACATCTCGCTTTATTATCATTGATGAATTTCTTCAGCAAACTTCAGAAACATCAGAGCAGATCCTTCGAGCGCAGCTGATGACGATTGATGATGTTCTTCTTGTTGTGAAGGACAGATCAGCGTCACTGTTTCTACTGAAGATTTCTGTTTGACAAACATTCAAATGATCACAGAAGAACTGAGATCAAAGTTTATAGTTCAGATATAACGGCAGCGATCAAACAGAGCAAATCACCTTCTGAAAGAAACTCGGCGCTTCAAATAACGATTGTGTGCATTAGATTGTTTCACCAGTAGGTGGCGACAAGAGACTGTTCAAATGTGTAGGAATCGAGGACGAACCAGACAAATGAATCTTCCTAATGATTCGTTCAAACATAACTCCATACAAACTCAAATCATCACACAGGACCCAAGAGAAACGCATTCAGTCTAAGACCTGCTTTGACCCTCAAAGACAGAGAGATAAAACAGGCCATCTTCTCCTGCGTGACCTCTCAGTGACACAGAATCAAATCCACAGAAAACCCCAGAGACTCTTTTATATATGAACTGCATCAAACGGGTCCAAAACAAAACGAACTTGTAATCAAACAGCGTTCGACTGCATAATTCATGTCACGCGCACACATATACATGTGACCTGTGACGCGCATGTAGCGCCCCCTACAGTCCAGGTGTATCTACCCTTATAATGTTGGACGCTTGAACCCAGATTCGTTTATTTGTCTCTCGACTTGATCTTACTATCAATCTGTGACCCTTGATCCTACACTACTTTGAATGAATTTCATCTCAAATCTCTGAAAAAAACACTTTTAACTAATTACAGCTGCTTAGATTAAGTCTGTCTGTAGATATAAAGTGATCAGACCATATGACTGGAATATACAATGGATTTATTCAAAAGAAAAAAAAATAAAGAATTGAAACCAAATAACATAAAATTTGATTAAAATCCGTTCCACCAACTTCTGAATAAACTGGTATTTTGTACAGTGTTGGATTGACTCTTGTGTGAACTACAACACAGGCATTTGAAGAGGTTAGACTTTTAAACTGCCATCAAATGAATCCCTCTTTAAATGAACTCTTCCTTATGTTACACAAAGTGCTTCGTGTGAACCAAATAGCTATTTCAATGTAATGCTATGAAAACTGAAAAAATAAATGTAATCAAACTTCAGTTTTAATCAAAACCCAAACTGTAACCCTTGTAATAATATACTCCATGAATCACAGAGTTTTAAGCCATCATATCATTCACCAATTGGGAAAAAACAACTTATTGTGGGCCCACCACGCGCACACACACCCCGTTGCAGGCCTGAAGCGTTGCTTGTGTGCGTTGAGGCCGAGCAAAACGTAAAATGGCCGCTTCACTCTGTAAGAGCACAAATAAAACAAAGAAATGTACCTGAGAGCAAGTGGCAAGAGTTAATGACTTCCGTCACCCGTCAGATCCATCCACGGGAAGCCGTCGTCAGTTAGCACAGTTAGCGTTAGCTCCCACGACGCCAGAGGAACTCCTAACCACTCGCGATTAGGAGCGCTATCTGGATCCCTTCTCAGCGGCTCTGTCACTCCCGACCGATGCACTAACAGTTCATGGCAATCGCTTAGATCGCCTCCGTTACTCACATTCGCAGATGTAACGTTAAAATGTCAACTTGAGTGAAGTTTCCCGCCAGTAACATGAATAGGCCAATTCACTGCGATCGTGATCAAGCATTAAACTATAACAGCTCTTCTGAATCGCGTCGCGTTGACCTCACCACAGAATACTATTCAGTTTTAAACCTTAAACAATGCAGCTCTGACAATATTTCCTCACAAAAATCTCTGTGCACTCTGTTATCATGCCGACAACATTTGCCTCTCCCTTTTTCTCGCTAACTCTCCCTTCCTTGACTGACATTAGCCCTGGCCAATCACAGTTGCCCAAACTGACACGAGGCAGGATCGAGATGTTTTTAACCAATAACATCGAACCAAAACACAACTTTACGAAATGAACATTTCTGAACGGGTACACTTTCATTAAATAATAAACTCTTGTCACCAAGCAGCACATTTCTGCATATACCCACTTAAAATATACAAATAAATAAAATAATAGAAATTATAAAAATAATAATAATGAATGATCATGTAGTAATTAACCCAGGGTTACGCGCAGATCACTCACAATTCATGTAATGGTTTTAACTTTTGAATAGTTGATTGAAAGTGTGTGTCGTTTGGTATGAATCTGAATCTCTACTCATAAAGTACGGCTTGAATGAAATCGGTGTAAAATGTGTCGTATTCTTTTTAGAGTACTCAAGACTAAGTACTCCTTTCCTTTCTTTTACTTTCCTTTTCTTTCTTTCCGTCGAGAGTCTCGTGTTCCAAGTTAAGTTTTGTCTCAAAGTTAAACGACTCTACGGTCTTTGCCGCCTCAACTTCAAACTTCAGCCACGAGAGAAACTCCATTCATCTGCCGTCACAACAGAACGTGACTGGCTTCCTACTGCATCAATCCGGCCGGAAAGACCTTCAACTCATCAACGAACCCGGGAACCCCTTTTTCCAAACAAAAGGACACCGACAAGGAATCCCCATTTAAAGACACAGTCGACAAGCGCAAGTTCCTCCAGATCCTGTAGCTGAACTGGTGCATTTACAGTTTTTTACGATCGCTATGACAGTTTTTTCAATACATTTAACAAGTTTCCTAAACTCTTAACACGGTTAGCACAACATCCGTCTATGTAGGTGTAACCCTCTTCGTCGGCGTGCTCCCCCAAATGGCTCTGCGTTGTGTGAGGAGTGTGTGTGTGTTAAATAGGGAGGACACCAAAGTTGTTGGATGAATCAATGCTGAGCAGCTTTCTTTATTGGGCTTCTTTTCCCATTCGGTCGCCTTTCTTTCCATAAAACAAATGAGACTTTCCATAAAACAAATGAGACTGCGTTAATCTCAAATTCACTTCAAAATGACAAAATACAAAAGTCCATAATGGAAAACAACAAAGTTAAACCCACAGCTAGCTCAATAGAAAACTAATTGCTCCACAAACTAAATGTAGATGCTCGATATATATTCAAAATAAGAAGAATAAAACTATAAAATGCACAAATAAACTTTAAACATAGTATAAAATACAAAAAATATGCTTAGTCACATGGAACATAGGAAACGTGCAAATATATCAGAAATGCAAAACAATCTTATCAAAAATAATCTCACATATGCATTGGTAAACTTCTCAATGTCGATATATTTCTTTTATAAATACGGATGGCTAATATAATTGCAGAAATTAAACAGATGTTAGGGAACAACAGTGATAGCCTTCCTTACCTTTCCATAAAACAAATGAGACTGAGGAAAGGAAGGGGCAACTCCCCATATGAGGCACAACAGACAGCTCCCTCCCATGGCAGGGAGAGCACATTACATCTCCCCTACATCCACCCCCTCTTTAAATGATGTCGTCCCAGTCATCACTTAATTTGGGTTAAACACAAATAAAAAACGGAATGTAATTTTAAATCTTAAGATTTTCTTTGAGGTGTGTGTGGAAAATGTGCATGAGTGAGTGTGTTGCTAAGGCAGTTCTTCTTCGCTTTAGCTCTTTCCCACACTTTCCTTCCTCTCTCTACCTTCTCCTTGTCACTCTCACTTTGCAGGACATGAATCTCCAGTGAGAGTCTATTTGGTGGGCGCCTTTTCCGCTCAGGATATCTCCTCTTTGGTTGGTCAAGATCTGAGGCTTCCAACTGTGTTTGCTCCTTATCCTCTTCCTTTTCACTCACAGTCTCTTCCAACTGAATTTCATCCTCTTCACACTCTTCGCCCAAAACATCTGGCAACTCCATACTTGTACACTGTGTAATTGTGCCACTGTCTCCACTCTTACTTGTATCCACCACTTCCTCTTCCTCCTCAGAAACACTTGAGTCCATTCCAGCCACTTCCTCCACCTCAGACTCTTCTCGGCCTGGGTATTTGGAACCCACCGGGAAAAACATACACTGGGCCAGAAGATTGCGGTGGATGACTCTTTCTCTGCCACCATCTTCTGGACGAACCACATACACTGGAATTCCTGGCTGTTTTTTCACCACAACATATGGACATGGTTCCCACCTATCAGCCAGCTTCTGTTTCCCCTCAACATGACAAACTTTCACCATCACTCTGTCACCAGGTTGGAACATGTGGCTTTTGGCTTTCTTGTCATAGTGCTTTTTCTGAAGACCTTTAGCATGCCTCGACATTCTGTCTGCCTCTTCATAAGCATAGGTCAAGCATTCACTCAGAGTCTGGACATAATCACTGTACTCACATGGCTCTTTTGCTGTTGACAGACCAAAAATTAGATCAACAGGCAGTCGTGGATGTCTACCATACATCAAGAAGTATGGAGAGAAACCAGTCGAATCATGTTGAGTGCAATTGTAGGCATGTGTCAATGCGTCAACGTATTCATGCCACCTGGGTTTTTGATCAGGATCAAGGGTGCCCAACATGTTCATCAGAGTTCTGTTAAACCTCTCTGTGATCCCATTGCCCTGTGGGTGGTACGGGCTAGTATGAGTCCTTGTGATTCCTGTCAGCTTACACAGCTCCTTCACCACTGTACTCTCGAAGTTTCTGCCCTGATCTGCATGAAGTCTTGCAGGGAACCCAAATCGACAGAAGAAATTCTTCCACAGCACCCTTGCCACAGTGACAGCCTTCTGGTCTTTTGTGGGGTAGGCCTGGGCGAATCTCGAGAAATGATCAGTGACCACCAGGACATTCTCTATTCCTCCCTTAGACTTCTCCAGGACAAGGAAATCCATGCAGATGAGTTCCATAGGGGCATTAGTGTGAATGCTCACCAGCGGAGCTCTATTTCCAGCTGTTGGAGTTTTTCTCAGACAACACCTTTCACACTGCTCACACCAAGACTTTATTTCACAGTGCATTCTTGGCCAAAAGAACCGTTCGCGGAACAGATTCAAGGTACGCTCAAATCCCAAATGACCAGAGTTATCGTGAAGACTTGTTTTAGCCTGATGTCGCATTTTCTCTGGCAAGACCAGCTGCGCAATGGACCGTCCCTGGACATCCTTAACTTGCCTGAACAGAATTCCATCTTTGACCACCAGCCTCTTCCATTCCTTTAAAAGAAGCAGAGCATCTTTTCCTTTTTCTAACCTTTCTCCACGTCTTGGCCTCCTGTTTAGTGTCTTGTAGTGCATAACCGGCCCAATGGCAGGATCCTCTTTTTGACATCCTCTGATTTCCAGCTTAGTCATTGCAGGCAGTGCATCAGTACCTGCTCCATCAAATGGCACTTCTGACTTTTCAAACCGGTCCTGAAATTCTCCCTCTTTGCATTCAACAGTTCTCTCCACTTGAACACTAGCATCTACTTCCTTCCTCTTTAACTCATCTCTACAACACTGGTCTTGTTTTGTGTAGGGAATCCACTGTGGGCAAGACTGAAGAGTTTTTGTGACCTCTTGACTCGACATCCTTGAGAGTGCGTCGGCATTAGAGTTGGATTTCCCTTGCCTATACTCAATGTCAAAGTCAAACATGGCAAGCTGTGACACCCAACGCTGACCTGTGGCATCCAACTTCGCAGTACTCATCACATATTTAAGTGGGTTGTTGTCAGTCAGCACAGAAAACTTATGCCCATAGAGGTGGTCATAGAATTTGTCTGTAACAGCCCACTTTAGAGCCAAAAACTCTAACTTGTGTGCGGGGTAGCAGGTTTCGGGTGGTCTCAAACCTCGGCTTGCATAAGCAATAACTTTTTCCACACCATCTTGAACTTGCGCAAGGACCGCTCCAAGACCCTCTCCTGAAGCATCCGTTTGTAGTACAAATGGCAAGTTGAAGTTGGGGTAGCCCAGAACTGGCGCTGTAGTTAATCTCTCCTTCAGAGCTTCAAACGCCTTCTCACATTCGTCTGACCACTCAAACGGCTTTGCAGGCCCAGGTGTTCCTTTTACACCTCTTTTCTTTTTCTTAGGGTCTCCAGAGGTAAGCTGATACAGGGGTGCTGCCAATGCTGCATAGCCCTCAATGAATCGCCTATAGTACCCTGTGAAGCCAAGAAACTTCAACACTTCCTTCACACTCGATGGCCGCTTCCAATCTCTGACTAGGCTTATCTTCTCAGGATCCGTATGAACACCCTCCGCAGACACCACGTGGCCCAGGTACTGGACCTCTGTCCTCAGTAGCCTGCACTTTTGAGGCTTCAGCTTCAAACCATGTTGGCGGAGTCGGCCGAACACTACTTCCAACCGCTCAAGGTGCTCTTCAAACGTCTTAGAGAAAATAATTATGTCATCGAGGTAGATAAGGAGGCTCTCAAAATTCAGATCACCAAAACAACAGGTCATCAATCTTTGAAAGGTTGATGGGGCATTCTGCAGACCAAACGGCATCCTGTTGGCCTCATATAACCCCATAGGGGTGCTGAAAGCAGTTTTGTGCTTGTCGTGTTCAGCCACCTCAACTTGCCAGTAACCAGATGTAAGATCGAGTGTCGAAAAAAACCTTGCCTGCCCCAACGCCTCCAATGCATCTTCTATTCTTGGTAGTGGAAATGCGTCTCTGGTGCTGCAGGAATTCAATTTCCTGTAGTCCACGCAGATTCTCAAGGAGCCATCTTTTTTTGATACGACAACGATGGGGGATGCATAAGGGCTTTTGCTTGGGCGAATAACTCCAGTCTCTTCCATCTGTGATATGGCCTTCCGTACCTCCTGGTACTGAGATGGGGGTATTTTCCGATACGGGAGGCGAAAAGGTTTTGGGTCTACCAGCGGTATCTCATGTTGCACTGTGGTGGTATGTCCATAATCTATGGAATGTTTGGAGAAGACATCGGTATTCCTCCTTAACAAATCCTGGAGCAACGCCAACTGCTCCTCACCATCCACTGCTGCAGCACTAAGATCAACTTCACAAGTCATACCATTAACAGACTCAACACTGGTAGTCTGCTGTTGACTTTGACAAGATGCTGTCACTGAATTCCCACACTGACTCGGATGCATGAACTGGTTCTGGCATGGCATTCTGCACTTTTCTCTCTCTTCAACAACATTCTGGACCAAGAAAGCATCTGCAAGCAAGGTCCTTGGATGGACAATCACATCTTTCTCAGACAGATTCAACAGACGGACAGGAACACAGCCTTTTTCCACATTAGCAAGAAGCCTGGCAACCATAAGGCCTTCTGGTACCCTTTTGGAGGACTGGCTCTCCACCAAAACTGTGTACGGTGTTCTCTTTGGTCCACCCATAACTCTGCCGATAACATCCTGCTCCTTACCAGCTGGTATTTTTATTCTGTGGCCAGCATACTGTACTTGACCCACTTTACCTTTAGCCCCATCTGGTTCACTTTTACTCACAGCCACTAGAGCAGAGTGCCACTCAGGATTGGTCAACTTTACTTTGGCCAGGTATTTTCTACCATTTGACGCTTGGAGGTCATTTCTGGAAACCCTTATCACATTAGTCCCAATGAGCAATGGAACACGGGATCTGTATTCTGTTACAGGGACAACAAAAACAGGAACATTTGAGTAGACCCTTCCCAAAAATTTGAGGTTGATGCAAAGCACACCCATATGAGATACGGGTTGACCAGCGGCACCTTCAATGGGGATGTCTGATGGCTGCAATTCCTGAGTACATATGACAGGATGTTGTCGCCACAACTCATCAGTAATTGTGGTTACTTGAGAGCCAGAGTCAATGAGAGCCTTACACATCTCTCCATTCACTTCAACCACCCCTTCATTACAGGGACCTACCAGCGGGGTATCAGCTGGTTTAGACTTGCCCGTTTCATGTTGCTGGGGACACTGTTGCATGCCTGTGGTTGCCCCGGTAACCACAGGCCCTAACCATTTAAATCCTGGCTGGTCTCTGCTCCATTTTCAGCTTGGGCTGTCTCATCAGTCATCATTGTCCTACACAGACGTGCAATATGTCCCGGCTTTCCACAACGATAGCACACTACAGCCCTAACTGCAGGGTCACTACTCCCCTGAGATCTCTGGGTGTGAGGAAGCACAGTCCGTGGTGATGCTCCAACTCTAGCCTCCAGCTGTGTCAACCTGTTGATCTGATCCTCTTGGCTGCTCACCAGTTTCTTTACCATGGCTGTAAGTTCTGTAAGATCTGTGTTCTGTCTGTTTCCTTTCTCTGTCCTCGGCTTTTCGTCAGTGTGGATGCCACTCACTGTCGTAAACTGAGCCTGGGTGTACATCTTCTTGACCCTTGGCTGTGTCTGAAACTTCTTCGTCTCCCTAGCAAGGTTACGAAGTTCCACTTGAAGTTCACGAAAACTTAGAAGTCTAGGCTTCATTGGTGCTATCCTGTGATAAACCTCTTCATCATTCAACCCTCTCATGAACTGTCGAGTCAGTTTGCTATCACGGTCTGGAAAAGATTGGCCTCCATACTGCGCCTCTTCCACTGAACGTAAACTGGCCTCCAGAGCAATAGCGTATGAACATGCTGATTCGCCAGGTCGCTGGTATCTCTCATAGAAATCAGCTAAAGGGTCCAGAGATGTTTGCATATCACTATATTCAGCTCGTAATTCATCAAAGGCTCTGCCAGTAGTTTGCTCATTAGGAGGGAGATTTAGAACTAGCCTCCTGGCTTCACCACTCAAATGTCTCACTACCGTAGCAAAGCACAGATTTGCAGGCATTCCTCCAGCATCGAGGAGATACTGCATATCCCGTATCCAGTCTTCAATAAGTATTCTGCAATCAGGACCACCACTAAACACTTGCACATTTCGGACTTGGTGTGTCTGTGTAAAGCTGGGTTGTGGCGTGGTCGTTGCATCTCGCCGATAAGCAACATACGAGGGTGCAGTCTGGGACTGTTGCACTGAACCGTGTTGTTGTGCATACATACGTGAACCAGGATGCATTGGCATTGTCATAGTAGCATACACAGGAGAAAAGGAGGATGACACAACAGCATGGTTCGACTGTAAGGTGTGCTGTCGATCATTGGAAGTTTGTTGTGCTTGAATGTTATCTATTTTGTGAGGGTAGCTGGATCCAGACAAGACAGGAGGCGCTAGGGGCAGAAATGAGTCATTCGGTTTTGAGTACATGGCATTCGGTACAGTATAACAGGAGGTTGGAGGGGCTTGAAAGGTCACTGGTTGGACAGTCAAGTTAGTTTGGGGTGAGACGACAGCTTCAGCTGGAGAGTGCAGGCCACATGGAGAAGTGTACATACTGGGTGCCTGGATCGCACCTGGGTAAGCAGCAGTGTGAGCTTTAGGTGGCACAGTCCAAGCTGGGTGCAGGTATGGGACATTTGGAGAAGGGGACATGTCAGTTGGCATCTTGTTAGCCATGTTTGGTGAAGCCTGCATAGTAGTGACATTGTCATGCATGTTAGTTCGGGATGAAACAGTCAGCACATTAGATGGGTGTGGGCTACCTGAAGACAGGTGCGAGGTGGTTGGAAGTCCATAGAACGGGTCATCTGGACCCTGGGCATGAGCTGAGGGTTGATGTTGCGCCGAAGCGCCAGGGCTGGTGCCCAACTGGTGCCAGCTCACTGCTGAGGGAGGCACATTATCTGTGTGTGTCGCTAGCTGTACCGTCTTTGGCCTGACAGACTGTTGTAGGTTAACATCTGGCTGGGATGCAGTTTCAATACACACATCGACAGGCATGTTTATTTCATACTGCTGGATTTTGTCCTGCTTTACTGGTAACCATGGGGTGGCCTGGAAGGGCTGCCTTAGTGGTACTTGGGGACAGGGAAGAGGTCGACGAGGGGTGGTGTCAGGGAGACCCTGCATTTCTCTTCAACTTCTTTGACTCTTCCTGCTTGTGCAGCACACAATGTGTATGTAGAGTGCAATACACTATATGCAGTGTTTGTAAATGTAAATATGGAAAATGCAGTAAAGTGCAAATTAATGCAAGTGAATGTGCTATATATGTCTTATGTTTCCTATATTCACAAAGCTCTTTATCCAGAATGAAGGCCAAGGAAAAAAAAAAAAATTCAAGTGCTTTAAATTCACTCAAATAATAATCAGATGCACAAAAAAGGATATCGTTGAGAAAAGAAAACACAGCAATTCACAAATTTGTAACTAAAATCAACAAATTAACACTTACAGTACAATATCAAAACTTCAAAGACAGAGAAAAAATCTTAAACAAGTCAGTTCAGTCCAAAAATATATATTTGACACTGCACATTTAAGACAAAACAAAGGAGCTGGAACACTTTTTTTTTTTTTTTTTTTTTTTTTTTTTTGCTCCTTCTACTCACACTATTTATCTATTTATTTATCAGAAAGCTTACTTCCGTTGACATAGAAACCAACAATCCGGATCACGGCACCAAAGATGTAACCCTCTTCGTCGGCGTGCTCCCCCAAATGGCTCTGCGTTGTGTGAGGAGTGTGTGTGTGTTAAATAGGGAGGACACCAAAGTTGTTGGATGAATCAATGCTGAGCAGCTTTCTTTATTGGGCTTCTTTTCCCATTCGGTCGCCTTTCTTTCCATAAAACAAATGAGACTGCGTTAATCTCAAATTCACTTCAAAATGACAAAATACAAAAGTCCATAATGGAAAACAACAAAGTTAAACCCACAGCTAGCTCAATAGAAAACTAATTGCTCCACAAACTAAATGTAGATGCTCGATATATATTCAAAATAAGAAGAATAAAACTATAAAATGCACAAATAAACTTTAAACATAGTATAAAATACAAAAAATATGCTTAGTCACATGGAACATAGGAAACGTGCAAATATATCAGAAATGCAAAACAATCTTATCAAAAATAATCTCACATATGCATTGGTAAACTTCTCAATGTCGATATATTTCTCTTATAAATACGGATGGCTAATATAATTGCAGAAATTAAACAGATGTTAGGGAACAACAGTGATAGCCTTCCTTACCTTTCCATAAAACAAATGAGACTGAGGAAAGGAAGGGGCAACTCCCCATATGAGGCACAACAGACAGCTCCCTCCCATGGCAGGGAGAGCACATTACATCTCCCCTACATAGGCTATACAATTAACACATTTCTTGTTGCTTTGACACAAAATGCATGCAGTTAACACAAATTTAAAATGCTTGAACTTCTTTTACACACAAGCTCAACCAAGACCAAAACAATGTCATTTTACTGCCAAATTTACAAATGCTTTCACACTGTATGTCAGAACAGATAACATCATGTTCTAAACATAACTTACATAGGCTAAAGTCAAAGTGAACAGCTGTTCCTATTGTGAATTGAAACACAGATATATTCCCTGTATTTTATTCCGGTGCTTTTTCTGTTTGTATATCTTGCAGTAATGTCCTTTTGCAAATAAAATCTTTACTGCAGCAATTCTGTCTGTCTTTTCTTTCATAAACTACATAAAGCTACTCCGAGATGGTCATTCATTTTTTGTATTGAATTTCTGCAGCAAAAGAAACAAAATGCATTTACTAAACCCAACAAAACAAAAATGTAGAGAGGCTTCAAAAGAAACTACAGTGCAAAACACAATCTATGATCAACACAATATAGCCTACTGTCTATTGTATACGGGCAGACCCAAATAAAAAAATAAGGCAGTTTCTGTAATTTCAGCTGATGTTAAGAGTTTTTTTTGTCATTATGTTATGATTGACTAAATGTTCCTGTTGGAAGAGAACACGTGTTAGTGTTTTGAATAATTATTTGATTTTGAAACATGTTTGCAGTGTTCTGTTAGACATAGTGTATTGTATTGTGTTAGTATATTATTGTATTTTGAAAATTAGTTTTGGAGTTTGGTTTACAATGTGTGATTTTGAGCATGAAATTAACCGTTTTACCAATTTTGTGTTTTAGGTGTGTTGGTGCGTTAAGAGTTTAGGAAACTTGTTAAATGTGTTGAAAAAACTGTCATAGCGATCGTAAAAAACTGTATATAAAATCTAATAACCCCGTATTAGTATAATCCATAAAATGTCATTTGTATTTTTAAAGAGAAGTGTCTTGTGTTTTGTGCTTTTAATTTAATGTCTTAAACTGCCGATCTATGTTACCTTTCTAAAAGGTGTTTTCAGGATAGTTGGATGTCCAGATCCGCTACAGAGCTTATAGTTACGGCCCGTGCAAATGAACGCTGGACGATTGAGTTGTTCGGTCATAAAAAAAGTAAATACCTTATAAATGAATGAATAATTTCATTTGAGCTTCATTCGCTTATAAATGTGTTTGTCACTGAATCATTGAAGAGATTCGTTCAAAAATGCTGATGAATCAAGTGAAGTATTTGTGAGTGAGTCACTGAATCATTAAAGCAGCGTAAAGCTGTCACTACTGAAGCGTTTGCATAGAGAGTGTTTTACATGAGCGACACACGCTTCAGTGCTCTGCATGTGTTTATAACTCTGTCAAACATCAAACATGATCAACAACTGTTTTTCACTAGAACTGAACCTACAACCAACAAAAATGACTTTCAGCACCATATTGATCTGGACGCTGGCAGTATTATGTCGAGGTTTGTGTCAGGAAAGATGACATACATGATTTACTTCTTATTTTGATGTGTGTTGTGAAGATATATGGTTGTGAAAGTGTTTGTGATTTCTGATCTTTCTCTCTTGTCAGAATCTGTTGGTCAGGTGACAGTGACTCAAACTCCCTCAGAGCTGCTCTCTGAAACTGGACCATCAGTCACTGTGACCTGTAAAACCAGCAGAGATCCAGAGTCCTGGTGTAATAGCAAACAGTGTCTGAGCTGGTACTTACAGAAACCTGGAGAAGCTCCTAAACTCCTGATTTATGGAACAAGCACCCTCCAGTCAGGAACTCCATCTAGATTCAGTGGCAGTGGATCTAACAGTGATTTCACTCTGACCATCAGTGGAGTCCAGACTGAAGATGCTGGACATTATTACTGTCAGAGTTATCACAGTGGTTATGTGTTCACACAGTGATAAAGAGTCGTACAAAAACCTCCGTCAGTCAGAGTCACAGTGACTGAACTGATACTGCAGCTGCTCAAACACTTTCACTCTCTACTGACACACAGAGGACAAACACAGGAACTACATGTGCTCAAAACTGACTTCTGACTGACATCAGCTCTATTAGACTGTGATCTGTCCTGTGACAGACGGGTTTCACTCAGATGTGCTCAGAATTTCACACTAAACTGATATCAAATCAAAGAAAAACACATTTTCCTCAGTTCCAGTGTTCAATCGTTCTGAACCCCTGATAAACTCGTCTTGTCTTGTAAAACTAGCACTGAAACTCATAACTGTCTCATCACTCCATGAGCAGAAGTGAAAGAGTTTCAGTTCAGATCAAAGAGTGAAACTGTGAGTTTGAGGTGAAAATCTCATTTGCATTGGCAGGTTTAGTGATTGTGATCCTCTCAGAATAGAGCAGCTCCGTCTCCAGTGACCATGTTCAAACCCCAAGAGCTTCATTTGACATTTCCTGCTAAATGCAGCTGTTCTCAACGATTACAATCAATCAAAAGCAGCTGAAACTTTAGTGCAGGACTTTGAAGGAACGACACACTGATCAATGATGCAGTCCAACACAAATGTAAGGCGTTCAGAAGCTTTATTGAATGAACAGCAATGGCAGCACATTGAAAGAGCGCTTCAGTATTGAGCTGTAAATCACGTGACCGCTGTGAATCCTGCCGGACGCTCAGATACGGCTCGTCTGGAGCGGAGAAACATCAGCACTCGGAGCTCTTGCTGAACGAGGCCTCCTGATCGGCTCCGGCATGTGTTACTCTGCAGGCGAATTTGTTCACGCCTTCCCAGCGTGCTTTGCTGAGGCTCAGGACGCTGCTGCGGCCGTAGCGTCCGTCCCGCTCGCTCTCTGCGCTGGTCTGAACCCCCTCGGTGACCTCTGACCCGTCCAGCGTCCAGCTCACCGTCGCCCCCTGTGGAGAGTAAGAGCTGAGCAGGCAGAGCAGTGCGGCTGAGTCTCCAGAGATCTGCAGAGAAGAGGGCGGCAGCAGAGACACGGAGGGCTTCACTGCGGGACCAGCTGCACACACACACACACACACACACACACACACACACACACACACACGTCAGTCCAGCACTCTCAATATTCAGACTTCAGCTCATAGTTTCTCAATTAGTTACATTTCAGACATGATAATACAGTAAAAAGCATCTTTACTGTACTTTCACCTCACTTTCATTCATAGACACGATCCGGAGTTTAGTTTGAAAATATTGTCCATTAAATCAATATTCACTATTTCTAAATGTACACTGTAGATTTTCCGTAATATTAACAGTAAAAGACTGTAAAAATACGATAAAAACTTTCAACTGGTTCATCAGTTTTTTCCGTTACTATATATATATATAGTATATATATACTATACTATATATACTATCATGTAGTTTTACAGTAAAATACTGTTAAATTTACAGTTTTTGTAAGTGAAAAGAACGGGTCTGGCATCAACAGTGTTTTTACAGTAAAAGTTATAGATTTTTTTTTTAGTGTATTAATAATAAGATATATGCTTATATTTAAAACAGTTCTGAAGCAATCATGATAATTATGATATATGTTTTCTTCTGCATTAAGTAAAATATTTAAACTGATTTTCAAGTACTTCTCCATTAAAGTGCAATTTGATAATTTTATTCTGATATTTTTATAAGATTTAAGAAACAAATTTAAATGATCATTTCAATATATTATTTGTATTTTGAGAATAATCCGCATTCAGGACACTTCCTCGTCAACAGAAATATAACTAAACTCAGTTTAAATAATTATTTTTAACACATTAATCAACTAAATTTATTTTTGGCTGATGATATTTATTTTGTCTATATTATCCAACTTTTGTCTCAAATTAAATATATTAAGAAATAATTTAAAATATCATAAAACATTGCAATTAATTAAAATACAATGGAATGTTAGCATTCAGTATGTGTGAAATGACTGATGTAAAACATTATGAATATGAACTATGGCTTGGAATGTAAAAACGTGGAATATCAGCAAATATGACACACTTATAATAAAGTAGACAAAATTAAATATTAAAATACTCTGAATGGTGCAATCAATCAGTAAAATAGAATAAGATGTGACAATAAATAAGATTTGACATGTAAGTAAAGCATTTCAATAATATATTTCTGTAATAAATTAATATTGATGCCAAATGTTCATAACCTTAAACCTGCTTTTAAAAGACACATCATATATTTTTTAAAAATAATTTAAGAAAGACTTACTGATCGTCAGTTTAGTTCCTCCACCGAAAGTGTACCACAGTGCTTCATTCTAGTGAAAGCGTCGTACAAAAACCTCCGTCACACTCAAATGAACACAAACTCCAGCAGAGAAAGAGACGAACGACACTCACACACACTGATATGAGACTCAACAGCAGCTCTTCTCAACATCACACATGATTATTGAAGAGACTTTCACAAAAACAGCCTCATCGTCTCGAAATAGAATCAGAAAGACTCTCAACTGATCTTCACACATCTTAGTTGAGAGTTTCTGAGTGATCATGTGTTTCTCAAAGCATTTTTAATAAGGTTTGATGACCTGTGACCTCTGGAATGACCTTTGAGTTCACAGTGAAATACTTGTTTGTTTTAGAGATGAAACTCTGTCATGGATTCATCAGAAACCTGTAGTCTGAAGCAGAGACTGAATGAAGAAGAAATGATGTCCAAACGTGTGAAGAAGTGAAAAAACACCGTGAGAATAAAACACAAAACTGATCAGTTTCATCATTTTCTCGTCTGTTTTACTCCAGCAGGGTTTTTGCTCAGAGTCACTTTGCATCGGCTCACGCTTCAGCGCTCCGAGTGTTTATAGCGTTCAGACTCAAACACTTTATAACACACTGCTGTTTACCACGGTACAAAAGCAACAAACACCATGAATCTCTTCAGCAGCTTCATCTGGATTCTGGCAGCTTTTATTCCAGGTAACAGACGTGAACGCTTGTCATTTCTGAGTCTTTAATGTTCATTTCATTTGATGAAACACATTCATGTTGTTGTCAACAGCGTCCAGAGGAATCACTGTGACTCAGCCTGAAGTTGTGACTGTTTCTGGAGGACAAAACGCCAAAATAGAGTGTAAAACTGATACTGGGATACATGGCTGGAATTTAGCTTGGTATCAGCAGAAACACGGAGAAGCTCCTAAACTCATCATTTATCTGGTAAATGATCGATATGATGAGAGTTTCAGTCGATTCAGTGGGAATGGAGAACAAGGTGGGACTGATTTCACTCTGACCATCAGTGGAGTCCAGACTGAAGATGCTGGACATTATTACTGTCAGAGTTTCCACTGCAGAACAGATTCATATGGTTTTTGTGAGGCTGATCATACATTCACACAGTGATAAAGAGTCGTACAAAAACCTCCGTCAGTCAGAGTCACAGTGACTGAACTGATACTGCAGCTGCTCAAAGGAGGATCTGAAACATCGTCACACATGAATCTGAAATAAAATCTTCTCAATTAAACTTTTTTATAGATTATCGAGGTCAAAAATCAAAGCATTAGTTGAGAGAAACAACTAGACAGTCCATCAGTGTCAGTCTCAGTGGTGTTTCTGTTTTTTTTTAATTTTCTCATATTCATATTGTCTTTACAGAGAATAAAAATGTGGTGTAAATTTCCTGATCTGCACAGCCTTGAGATTTTTATATCTCTTACAGATCAGTGACACGATTGAGATCGATGTGAGTCGTCCGACATATTGGATCAGTCAAATCCAGTCCATGAAACACTGGAGAGCAAGTTAACTCCTGACTGCATCTGCAACCTCAACATATAATCTATAAGACACCGATATAATACATCTGAAACTACAACATCTAATCCTCAAATGAAAACACAAATCATAAACTTGATGCACACATACAGTCCTTGTATCAGAATACACCAGTTCAGCCTCAACTCTAATTCTAATGGTTTCCAGCATGTCCATGAGCTCAAAGAAGAACGAGGAAGATGTGGCAGAGATTTCAGGAATAATCAGTATCGCCCTCTACTGCCTCATTCCCTTCATAACAACCTACAGTAGTTGTTCACATGAATGAATATCTACACAAGCAATAGACATGAGCTGCTATTTTCACAGCATTTACTTCATCATTCATGTGAGAATTATTCATAAAAAACACTTTCACTCTCAACAGTGAAGAAACGACTCAATATGATCTTATTGAACATCATTTAGTGGAGCTTCATCAGTTTTTGTCATTTATGGTCATGATTTTTTCAGAAGTCATTTTTGTCTCCTTTTATTTTCAATCCATCATGTAGAAATTCAGTCTCTTTTGATCTTCACTTCAGTGGATATTTTTCCATCCTTCACCACATATTTTATTTTCTGCGTTTATGATTTAATATATTCTTCTTTCTAAACTGAATCATCATCATCATCATCATAAACATGTTCTGCTCGATCAGTTTAATATTGATTGATGAAGTTCATCCCTCATAATGCAGATTTGAACAGCTTCATATTCACACATTCCTCGACTTCAGAGCGGATCATAATAATTTATATTAATATCTACGTCTGGAGGAATTATCAGTTCTATAAAAATGAATGAAAACATTAGAGAGCAGAAGCTGTTCACCATCACAAACAGCTCATTCATGTCACTGTATTTTTTTGATGAAGACTCTGGAAAAGCGAAGCACGAGACACAAGTCCAGATAAATTAATACACAAACTCTTTCTGGATTTTGAAAGCTTTGAATAGATTATAATGTTTATGTATCACTGTATCTATTTACCAATATGGTGTGAAAATCAATGTCCGCTATATTATAATGATTACAGTAAAAACACGCAGGAGTGAGCTTGGAAACACGGATGAAGGATTAATCCCGAAAACATGTTGCACTTTATTCGTGGACTCGAACCACAGAGAGGTGAACAATAAATTCTTTTGATTTGATTCGAACTACATTAAAAAATACAGCAGATTTTCACATTAATATACTGAATCTTGCAGATTTATTCAGGACTGAATCATCTGATACAATTTACTACATTTTGCTCATTAGAAGATCAAATATTATGAAAAGGATCATTTTCACTCTATATTTTCACTTCAGTAATTGTATTTCGTGTCTGTTAATGAGTGACTGTCTTCAGGTAAATGATGTGGAGTGTGTTTGCATATTGATCAGATGCTTCAGTGCTCTGAGAGTGTTTATAGTGCTGTGAGTTTAACACTTCATCACTGACACACACAACAATCTTCATCAACATGACCTTCATCATCATCTGGACACTCTTCTGCTTCATACTACAAGGTGAACAGAATAAATTCTAAATAATTCTTTTAAATCGTAGAATTTTAATACAGCTTTAAAATATGGTGAATAATATATATTTTTATGTTCTGATAAATGATTTGTTTTTCAGGCTGTAGAGCTCAGATCACAGTGACTCAAACTCCTGCAGTGAAAACTGCTGAACCTGGAGAACATGTTGAGATGAGCTGTAAACTCAGTACTGATACACCCTGCAGCCCAGCCTGTGTGTTCTGGTACTTACAGAAACCTGGAGAAGCTCCTAAACTCCTGATTCATTATGTAAAAACCCTCCAGTCAGGAACTCCATCTAGATTCAGTGGCAGTGGATCTAACAGTGATTTCACTCTGACCATCAGTGGAGTCCAGACTGAAGATGCTGGACATTATTACTGTCAGAGTTATCACAGTGGTTATGTGTTCACACAGTGATAAAGAGTCGTACAAAAACCTCCGTCAGTCAGAGTCACAGTGACTGAACTGATACTGCAGCTGCTCAAAGGAGGATCTGAAACATCGTCACACATGAATCTGACATAAAATCTTCTCAATTAAACTTTTTTATAGATTATTGAGATCAAAAATCAAAGCATTAGTTGAGAGAAACAACTAGACAGTCCATCAGTGTCAGTCTCAGTGGTATTTCTGATTTTTTTTAATTTCCTCATATTCATATTGTCTTTACAGAGAATAAAAATGTGGTGTAAATTTCCTGATCTGCACAGCCTTGAGATTTTTATATCTCTTACAGATCAGTGACACGACTGAGATCGATGTGAGTCGTCCGCCATATTGGATCAGTCAAATCCAGTCCATGAACACTGGAGAGCAAGTTAACTCCTGACTGCATCTGCAACCTCAACATATAATCTATAAGACACCGATATAATACATCTGAAACTACAACATCTAATCCTCAAATGAAAACACAAATCATAAACTTGATGCACACATACAGTCCTTGTATCAGAATACACCAGTTCAGCCTCAACTCTAATTCTAATGGTTTCCAGCATGTCCATGAGCTCAAAGAAGAACGAGGAAGATGTGGCAGAGATTTCAGGAATAATCAGTATCGCCCTCTACTGCCTCATTCCCTTTATAACAACCTACAGTAGATGTTCACATGAATGAATATCTACACAAGCAATAGACATGAGCTGCTATTTTCACAGCATTTACTTCATCATTCATGTGAGAATTATTCATAAAAAACACTTTCACTCTCAACAGTGAAGAAACGACTCAATATGATCTTATTGAACATCATTTAGTGGAGCTTCATCAGTTTTTGACCTTTTTGATTGTGATTTTTTAGAAGTCATATTTTCTCCTGTTACAACATGATTTATGTAGAAATTCAGTCTCTTTTGATCTTCACTTCAGTGGATATTTTTCCATCCTTCACCACATTTTATATTTTCTGTATTTATGATTTAATATATTCTTCTTTCTAAACTGAATCATCATCATCATCATAAACATGTTCTGCTTCATCAGTTTAATTTGTCTATTCAGTGGCGAAACTTTGTAAAACGTGGATGGGACAGGAGTGAGTGTGTGTGTGTGTGTGTACTTGTTGTCCTTACATTGTGGGGACCAAATGTCCCCACAACGTGAGTAAAACCAGTAGATCTTGACATTGTGGGAACCTTTTGTTGGTTCCCACTAGGAAACAAACTTATAAATCATACAGAATTATCTTTTTTGAAAATCTAAACTAGCAGAACATTTTGTGTGATGTGTTAAGTTTAGGGGTGGGGTGGGGGGTGGGCAGAATGTACAGTTTGTACAGTATAAAAACCATTACGCCTATGGAAAGTCCCCACAAAACACATAAACACAACGTGTGTGTGTGTGTTTAGGTGTGTGTGTGTGTGTTTAGGTGTGTGTGTGTGTGAGTGTGCGTGTGTGTGTGTGTGTGGTTCTTGTGAAGATTGCATATCAGAAATGAACAATTTCCATTATAAATGCACAATTTACTGATTGAATTCATGTTTAATGTGATGTTACATTAGTGAGTAAATATAAAGATCCACATCAAGCGTCTGTTAGTTCTCATGGACTAGTGTCAGAATTTCTGTGGGTTCAAATCCATCCTCATATAACTTTCTTTTTCTTCCTCATTAAAACCAAAGAGGTTCATCAGTGATTGAATATCAAAAGCAGGGAAACACGTTCATGTGTTTATTTTGTTTTGTGATTTCACAGGAATGAAGAGAGAGTCTCCGCAATGACGTTAAAGTGTTTGTTCACCCAGAAATGATAATTCAGTCATTAATTTCTCATGTCGTTCTACACCCGTAAGACCTTCGTTCCTCTTCAGAACACAAATGAAGATATTTTTGATGAAATCCGAGAGCTTTGTGACTGAAATTTGAGCGATATCTGACTCGCAATATAATGAACACTTTCAAGGTCCAGAAAGGAACTAAAGACGTCGTTAAAACAGTCAAAGTGATCGCAGTGGTTCAAGCTTAATGTCATGAAGTGACGAGAAAACTTTTTGTGTGCCAAAAAAAAAATGATCCCACAAAGCAAAACAAAAATAACGACTTCATTCAACAATATCTTCTCCTCGGTGTCATTCTCCTGTTCACGTTCAAGCGCTTCCAGGTTCTACATCAGACTCATTATTGGCCGACGCTGTTCACATGAGCATCCTGACGCAGGAGCCGGACAATAATGAGTCGGGATTCGGACGTAGAACCTGGAAGCGCTGAAGTTTAAAGAGCTCGTCTGTGCAAGAGTGTCAAAAGGCAACGAGCGCTCAGATTTCACAAACAACAGCGCCAGATTCCCTCTTATTTAACACAAACAAACAAACTGCTGATCAACTAGAGATGTTTCTTTTGTATGAGTTTACATCTGTGCTGCGAGATGTTTCAAAAAGTGCTGTGGACATGTCCCACCCAAAAACTACACCTATGAGTCTATTGATTTATTAAATTCATAATGCAGATATTACCAGCATCATATATACAGACATTCAGAGCTGATGATAATAATTTATATTAATATCTATGTATGGAGGAATTAGCAATGATGAATTTAAAAAAGTAAAGACCGAATTACCCAACAGGAGCTGTTCACCATCAAAAACAGCATCTGCATGTCACCATATTTTTTAAAATGTATTTTATAAAGATTTGTGAAAGTGAAGATGTTTCTGTCATGTGACACGACACAATCAAACTCAGTTGATCCAGTGATTGACAGACTCGTGTGATGATCCTCATGTCTGTTCAGAAACTGCAGGAACACACATGGATTTGGAGTCAAATTTGGGGATTAACAGTGACGTTTCAATCCAACTACAGTAAAAAATATTCAGAGTCTCACAGCAGATTTTCACATTAATATACTGAATCTTGCAGATTTATTCAGGACTGAATCATCTGATACAATTTACTACATTTTGGTCATTAGAAGATCAAATATTATGAAAAGGATCATTTTCACTCTATATTTTCACTTCAGTAATTGTATTTCGTGTCTGTTAATGAGTGACTGTCTTCAGGTAAATGATGTGGAGTGTGTTTGCATATTGATCAGATGCTTCAGTGCTCTGAGAGTGTTTATAGTGCTGTGAGTTTAACACTTCATCACTGACACACACAACAATCTTCATCAACATGACCTTCATCATCTGGACACTCTTGTGCTTCTTACTACAAGGTGAACAGAATAAATTCTAAATATTTTTTTTTAAATCGTAGAATTTTAATACAGCTTAAAAAATATGGTGAATAATATATATTTTTATGGTCTGATAAATGATTTGTTTTTCAGGCTGTAGAGCTCAGATCACAGTGACTCAAACTCCTGCAGTGAAAACTGCTGAACCTGGAGAAAATGTTGAGATGAGCTGTAAATTCAGTAGAGCTGTATCCTGCAGCCCAGCCTGTGTGTGTCCTGGTACTTACAGAAACCTGGAGAAGCTCCTAAACTCCTGATTTATAGAGTAACCCGCCTCCAGTCAGGAACTCCATCTAGATTCAGTGGCAGTGGATCTAACAGTGATTTCACTCTGACCATCAGTGGAGTCCAGACTGAAGATGCTGGACATTATTACTGTCAGAGTTATCACAGTGGTGGTGTGTTCACACAGTGATAAAGAGTCGTACAAAAACCTCCGTCAGTCAGAGTCACAGTGACTGAACTGATACTGCAGCTGCTCAAACACTTTCACTCTCTACTGACACACAGAGGACAAACACAGGAACTACATGTGCTCAAAACTGACTTCTGACTGACATCAGCTCTATTAGACTGTGATCTGTCCTGTGACAGACGGGTTTCACTCAGATGTGCTCAGAATTTCACACTAAACTGATATCAAATCAAAGAAAAAACACATTTTCCTCAGTTCCAGTGTTCAATAATTCTGAACCCCTGATAAACTCGCCTTGTCTTGTAAAACTAGCACTGAAACTCATAACTGTCTCATCACTCCATGAGCAGAAGTGAAAGAGTTTCAGTTCAGAGCGTTTGAAGCGATCAAAGAGTGAAACTGTGAGTTTGAGGTGAAAATCTCATTTGCATTGGCAGGTTTAGTGATTGTGATCCTCTCAGAATAGAGCAGCTCCGTCTCCAGTGACCATGTTCAAACCCCAAGAGCTTCATTTGACATTTCCTGCTAAATGCAGCTGTTCTCAACGATTACAATCAATCAAAAGCAGCTGAAACTTTAGTGCAGGACTTTGAAGGAACGACACACTGATCAATGATGCAGTCCAACACAAATGTAAGGCGTTCAGAAGCTTTATTGAATGAACAGCAATGGCAGCACATTGAAAGAGCGCTTCAGTATTGAGCTGTAAATCACGTGACCGCTGTGAATCCTGCCGGACGCTCAGATACGGCTCGTCTGGAGCGGAGAAACATCAGCACTCGGAGCTCTTGCTGAACGAGGCCTCCTGATCGGCTCCGGCATGTGTTACTCTGCAGGCGAATTTGTTCACGCCTTCCCAGCGTGCTTTGCTGAGGCTCAGGACGCTGCTGCGGCCGTAGCGTCCGTCCCGCTCGCTCTCTGCGCTGGTCTGAACCCCCTCGGTGACCTCTGACCCGTCCAGCGTCCAGCTCACCGTCGCCCCCTGTGGAGAGTAAGAGCTGAGCAGGCAGAGCAGTGCGGCTGAGTCTCCAGAGATCTGCAGAGAAGAGGGCGGCAGCAGAGACACGGAGGGCTTCACTGCGGGACCAGCTGCACACACACACACACACACACACACACACACACACACACATCTTTAGATTATGAATTATTTAGATGTCAGACACAGTAATGCAGTAAAATTCACAATAATTTCATCTTTCAGAAATTTCACATTCTTTCATGATCCACATAATAATGATCCTGCATTTAAATTTAAATATTCTCAGTTAAAATAAAATATTCACTGCTACTAAATATATGAAGTATAAGATATAGAAATATGAATCAGTTCTCTGAAGCAGACATGATATACAGCAAATATTACAGTAATTTCATCTTTTCTGAATAAGGTTCAGTTTAATCTCAAATTGATTTTATAAACTTTTTAAAATTTTTGTCCACAAACAAACTGATGATTTATATGTAGAAAACAAATTTAAATGATCGTTTCATTATTTATTGAATTTGAAAAAAATCTTATGACACACAATCATAATTATAAGTAAATATAAATTGAAATTATGAATTTTTCAAATCTTTGTCTGACGATGACGCCTACAAAATTACAATTATTTTGTCTGTATCATCAACGTTTTAAAAGTTAAATTTTTCATGATTTTAGGACACAATTGTGTATTTTAAGAAATAATTGAATTAGTCAGAAAATATTCCAATCAATATATTAACAAACTATGAATGTTAGCAATTATAATATCTGAAATTACTCATTTAAAAAGAAAAAAAATATTTTCTTTTAAATACTTTCCTCTGATCAGAAAGAGCAAGACATGAATATTAATGTGAGCTCTTAACTGAATTTTTATTGAAAAACACAAAACTATGAGAAGGTACAAACAAGTAACTGATGATAACTATTAATCATAAAAACAGAAATTAATGATGAAGTTCATCTTCAAAAATAACTCTATATCTGTAGGTTCATCATTCGTCCTCATGTTCTTGTTTCATCATGTTTCTGCAGGTGTTTTCATGCTCCACTGAGTGAAGTTGATTTATAAAATATGAGATAAAGATCTGATCCAATGAAACAAAAATGACACAAAGCCATAAAGTTACAGTTTTATTTAATTTCTTGATTGAATTGTAATAAAATCCTGACTGATTGATGAATCACACAGTCTCTCATGACTGAAACAACATGATCATTTCTCCATAAACACATTAAAGCTCACAAACTCCTACACATGAAAAGAGAAAATGTTCAGAATAAGTTTCACTTTGTAAATATGCTGATTAATTATGAAATAATTCACAAAGGAAATATCAAGTTTCAAATCACCACAATAATTCAAATGTACAAACTAAAAAACTTTTACATGTAAATTTAATATCTTTAAACTATCAGCAGTAAAATATAACATTTTATTGAACAAAAATGATGAAATTAGAAACGAGAAATTGTTTTAACAAGATGAAAAAAAGATTCTGATTGTAAAATACGTCAAAAAGTCAAACTTGAATCGACTGAAAAAGACAAATAAGAATCCAAAAGAAAGAGTCTGTTGAAGCGCTTTTCTGCCTCAGAGTTAAAGAAATACATTTATATCATTTGTGTGAAAAACTTTAAAATCAGCTTTATATGATATAAAACTGAACGCTATTGAGAAACTCCCAGAACTTCATGAGAATAAGAGTCGAGTGATATGATGAGGGAAAATCATATGAATCATTTGAACATGTCAGATGTGTGATTTCTGCTCTGCTGTCAGTGACTGTGACACATTTGAGAGGAAACGCTTTGAATTTGTGTCCCACCCCTGAGACTGGAGCTCAATATCAGAGCGTCACTGTCCTTCAGTTTCACTCATTCCCAGTGAAGATGACGACACTCGCTCTGATCATCTGCTCTCTGCTGCTGCTGCTCAACGGTGACACTCACTTTCACTGCATTCACTGCATTCACTGCATTTACTACATTTACTACATTTACTGCGTTTACTGCATTTACTACATTTACTGCATTTACTTCATTTACTACATTCACTGCATTTACTACATTCACTGCATTTACTACATTTACTACATTTACTGGATTTACTGCATTTACTGCAGTACATCAACTTGTTCTGCCAAACAGCCTTAATGATTTTCTTCTTGTTGTGTTTCAGAGTGTAGAGGACAGATCACCGTCACTCAGAGTCGCTCAATGACAGCAGCTCAACCAGGAGAAACTGTGAACATCAACTGTAAAACTAGCAGAGATGCACTCATTTGGAACGGGGTATACTATTTAAGCTGGTATTTACAGAAACCTGGAGAAGCTCCTAAACTCCTGATTTATTATGCAAACACCCTCCAGTCAGGAACTCCATCTAGATTCAGTGGCAGTGGATCTAACAGTGATTTCACTCTGACCATCAGTGGAGTCCAGACTGAAGATGCTGGACATTATTACTGTCAGAGTTATCACTGGATCAACAGTAAAGCTGTGTTCACACAGTGATAAAGAGTCGTACAAAAACCTCCGTCAGTCAGAGTCACAGTGACTGAACTGATACTCAAACACTTTCACTCTCTACTGACACACAGAGGACAAACACAGGAACTACATGTGCTCAAAACTGACTTCTGACTGACATCAGCTCTATTAGACTGTGATCTGTCCTGTGACAGACGGGTTTCACTCAGATGTGCTCAGAATTTCACACTAAACTGATATCAAATCAAAGAAAAAACACATTTTCCTCAGTTCCAGTGTTCAATCGTTCTGAACCCCTGATAAACTCGTCTTGTCTTGTAAAACTAGCACTGAAACTCATAACTGTCTCATCACTCCATGAGCAGAAGTGAAAGAGTTTCAGTTCAGAGCGTTGAAGCGATCAAAGAGTGAAACTGTGAGTTTGAGGTGAAAATCTCATTTGCATTGGCAGGTTTAGTGATTGTGATCCTCTCAGAATAGAGCAGCTCCGTCTCCAGTGACCATGTTCAAACCCCAAGAGCTTCATTTGACATTTCCTGCTAAATGCAGCTGTTCTCAACGATTAGAATCGATCAAAAGCAGCTGAAACTTTAGTGCAGGATTTTGAAGGAACGACACACTGATCAATGATGCAGTCCAACACATTGGACTTCATGTTTGATAACGGCAGCTTTTGTCCAAAGTGATCTGTGTGTTTGACACTTTAAAACTGAAACTCTAAAGTGACTCACAAAATTGCAATATGTACTGTACAATTCCAGGTTTATTATTATATAATTTAATGTTTGTTTCTAAAACAAATAAATAAAGCTCGATATGTATCATTTCCAGCAACCAAACTGTAAAACCATGTTACATACAGCAAATTTCATTTATTATATACATCTCCCTGACCCCTGTCCAGTTTTCCTCATTCCTCTTTATTGAGTATCAAACAAGAGGACTGTCTTCCCACCCAGAATCCTGGCAGAATTTTCTCTTTTATGGGATTGGCAAACCTGTGAAGAAGCTTCACTTGTTTTTTCTGTGAATCTTGCTCCGTCTCCACGGCGTAGAAGCAGAGCAGGCCGGCGGGCTGATCCACATAGACACCTATAGTGTGGCACTGATGGTCGTCCTCCACCCTTCTGTTGATTCCTTTATGCCAGGCGTCATAGCAGGAACCGGCCCAACCCAGACCCCAGGACTCCTCGTTCTCCCCGAGGCCACAGGACCCGTCGCGTGTCCTCCTCCCCGCACCCTCGTATGTCGCCCCTATAACCACCCAGCCAGAGTACAGCACCTCCCAATAACAGCGCGACGCCCAGATGGACTCCTTACACAGCACCTGGACACACACATGCAGGAAAGAGTTTATTATTTTGGAGATAGATAATAATAGACCTGTGTTTGTGTGAGTTGTGACCCATTCAGAATATGAGAACGCATTCAAAGGATATGGTTTCCCCATATGTGCTGTTCATTTTATATATTTATCATGTTATATTGCATGTCATAATATTTAATAGTTTTATTAAAGATGGCAGATGCACATTGTCATCTCACAAAATCCTTATATAAGAATTATTATAAAATAATCATTCCAATTATTATGAGTACTAGTTGTATTTGCTTACTATATTAAATAATAGATTAATATTTTTTAAATCATATGATTGCTTTTAGAAGTTAACTGTAAACAGAGATGTTTCGGACATTTTAAAAGTTAACTTTTTTGATTAATGTATATATATATATATTTGACAGTATTGTCAAATAAATATGTTCAATCAGATGGGGAAAAAACTCAAAATATAAAGCAACATGTTGATTAAAGGATCAGTTGACTTCAGAATTAAAATTTCCTGACAATTTACTCACCTCTATGTCATCCACTGTGTTCATGTAATTAAGGTTTTTGAGGAAAACATTCCAGGATTTTTTCTCCATATAGTGGACTTCAATGGGGTTCAATGGGTTGAAGGTCCAAATGTCAGTTTCAGTGCCACTTTAAGGCTCTACATGATCCAGACGAGGAATAAGAGTCTAAATAGAGAAACCATCGGTCATTATTAAATTAATTATAAAAATAAAATCATATATACTTTTTAACCACAAATACTCGTCTTGCTCTGCTATGTGATGCGTCACACATTACGTAATCACGTTGGAAAGGTCACGAGTGACGTCGGTGGAAGTAACGCGGTATAGGGCAAAAAACTCCATCTCATTTCCTCCTCCAACTTGAAAATCATCTGACATTGTAGTTTTACCTTTAGTGTAAAGGGTTTTTGACTTTGTAAACGCTTGCTCGGTACTTCCACCTACGTCACACGTGACCTTTCCAACGTGATTATGTAATGCGCATCACAGAGCAGTGCAAAATTTGTGGCTAAAAAGTTTATAATTTTTATCTTTTTTTTAGAAAATGTCGGATGGTTTCTCTAGATCAGACTCTTATTCCTCGTCTTGGATCATGTAGAGTCTTTGAAGCTCCACTGAAACTGACATTTGGACCTTCAACCTGTTGAACCCCATTGAAGTCCACTATATGGAGAAAAAACCTCAAAAACCTTCTTTTCGAATGAAGAAAGAAAGACACGAACATCTTGGATGACATGGGGGTGAGTAAATTATCAGGAAATCTTCATTCTGAACTGAACTAATCCTTTAAGTAAAACTATTCTCTATAGTAATATTACAATTTCAGTTCAACTTCAAACCAATGGAGTCAATGAAAATTCACACTTATGATTAAAAAGGGAACCGGTAATTAAATTCTGAATTTAGCCCAGTCCATCTATGTGTGTGTGTGTGTGTGTGTGTGTGTAGTTGTTTTCTTTACATTGTGGGGACCAAATGTAAGTTTGTAAACGTAAGTAAAACCAGTAAATGTTGACATTATGGGGACCTTTTGTTGGTCCCCACTAGGAAAAAAGCTTATAAATCATACAGAATTATCTTTTTTGAAAATCTAAACTAGCAGAACATTTTCTGTGAGGGTTAAGTTTAGGGGGGGGGGGGGGGGGGGGGGGGGGGCAGAATGTACAGTTTGTACAGTATAAAAACCATTACGCCTATGGAAAGTCCCCACAAAACGCATCAACACAACTGTGTGTGTGTGTGTGTGTGTGTGTGTGTGTTGTTGTGTGATTCACCTGAGGGCTGTGGTCAAATCTCTCTGGTCTGTCCAGGTAAGGACACACCTCATCTGTCATGCGGGACACTTTAGCCCCGCCCTCTGTCAGCCACAGCAATTTATTGGCAGTTCGTTCGTCCAATGAAATATTGAACCAGTCTAAGTTGAAAGAAACAGGTCAGTAATGCTCAGTCCAGTTATAGTTTGAAGCTGATTTCTGTTTTCATTTTAATTGTAAACTCTAAAAAAATGCTGGATTAAAAACAATCCAAATTGGGTTGAAAATGGACAAAACCCTGCGATTGGGTTGTTTTAACCCAGCAGTTGGGTTAAATGTTGGCCCAACCTATTGGGTAGTTTTATTTAACCCAAATATTGTTTAAAGAATACTATATTGCTGGCTTAAAATGAACCCACAATATGTTAATATTTATGAATAATAATTAAACAATAAACATGTATTAAATTGCATATTAATAAATGTTCACCTCTTGATTATTATTGTTGCGTCCAGTAATTTTGAGTCCGATTTTTAATTTCCAACCTATTTTTGGTCATTTTTAATCAATAGTTGAGTTAAATAAAACTACCCAGCACATTGAGCAAACATTTAACCCAACCGCCGAGTTAAAACAACCCATTTTCAACCAACTTGGCTTGTTTTTAACCCAGCATCTTTTAGAGTGTAGTTAAAGCGGTAACTTTGTTGTGATTTGTCTTTTTTTTAATTAGTTCTTAATTGTTATATATTATATTTTATGTTTACTTTTATATATATTATATTATATTATATTTTGTTTCATTTCAGGGTGTTTTTAGCAATAATAACCCTGGCTCAGAGTCTCTGATCATGTTCTGTGTGTGAGACTCACATTTAAGCAGCTCCTCTCTGGACGTCGGCTCTGGGATGTTCGGCTCATAAACTGGAAGCTTTTCTGAAGAGGAGAATGGGAGAAATATAGATTTAGACGTCAGCAAATATCACTTTTAGACATGCAGATAGGATTTAGATACATCGATTTTTAGTCATACCAGGAGGACTATTTCCAGCTTTTATTTTCCTTCCTGGAAGAAAGAAAAAAAAAAAAAAGATGCTGAAAAAGGGTTTAGATTTATAAAGTGTGGGTTTGTGCCTATAGATTTACTTATTAAGAGGACAATAAATGGGGATATCGTGTCAAGTTATCCTGTGGCATGTACTGTAAGTGTGTGTGAGAGTAACCCACTGACCCAATAGCCCAGTTTAAACACTCGTTCAGACTTCTGATCATGTGGCAACCTGATGCCTACAGTCGATCCACACACCGACACTAAATCACTTCATCACTAACTTTAGCTATAGTCTCTGTGCATTAAAATTCTCAAAAGATTTGCATTTTACATAAATGTGACATAATGGCCTCATTCATGCCTTTAAACCTGTTTAATATTTAGATTAAAAGCAGTAAAGCCCAGAGCAGTGCATACTATGAAACAGTCTGCGATTAATTGGTTAGTTCTTCATTAGGATAGTAAGGCTTTACCTGTCTTCTTGGTTTGAGGTGTCGTCATGATTCTTTGGCTTGAAGGCATTTTGATGATTGAGTTTGAGTTTGTCTGGATATAATGTGTCTGGATATGGAGTGTGTTGTGTGTAAGGCACAGCGGCTCTTTTATAGTCGACATATAGTGGGCACATGACCATTACAAACCGCAAGGAGGGCGTTTCCAATGGCAAACTTTGGCCAAATAAAGGCAGCACATCAGAAACACAAATGCATAGAGAGACACATCACTGAAGCGGGGGAACGGATCACAAACTGGGTCAAATGACACACACACACACAGCTGTTGTGTTTTCATGTTTTATGGGGACATTCCATAGGCGTAATGGTTTTTATACTGTACAAACTGTACATTCTGTCCCCCTACACTACCCCTACCCCTAAACCTACCATCACAGAAAATGTTCTGCTGTTTTAGATTTTCAAAAAAGATCATTCCTTATGATTTATAAGCTTGTTTCCTCATGGGGACCAAAAAAATGTCCCCACAATGTCAAGATTTACTAGTATTACTATACCTGTGGGGACATTTGGTCCCCATAACGTAGGGAATACCCACTCACACACACACACTCACACACACACACATGTTGTGTTTTCATGTTTTATGGGGACTCTCCATAGGCATAATGGTTTTTATACTGTACAAACTGTACATTCTCTCCCTCTACACTAACTCTACCCCTAAACCTACCCATCACAGAAAATGTTCTGCTATTTTAGACTTTCAAAAAAGATATTTCTGTATGATTTATGAGCTTGTTTCCTCATGGGGACCAAAAAAATGTCCCCACAATGTCAAGATTTACTAGTATTACTATACCTGTGGGGACATTTGGTCCCCATAACGAAGGGAATACCCACTCACACACACACACACACACACACACACACACACACACATGTTGTGTTTTCATGTTTTATGGGGACTCTCCATAGGCATAATGGTTTTTATACTGTACATTCTCTCCCTCTACACTAACACAACTCCTAAACCTAGCCATCACAGAAAACATTCTGCATTTTTACATTTTTAATAAAACATTGTTTAGTAAGTTTTTAAAGCTATTTTAAATATGAGGAACACATGAAATGTCCTCATATTTCACGTTTAATACCAGTGTAATACCCATGTCATTTTACACACTTATGTCCTCATAAATCACAATAACACACACACACACACACACATTTGACCTGATTAAGGGGCACCATGCCGCAAAGTCTACTTTGAATAAAAAATTGAATAATTATTAACATGCTAATTAGTAGATCTTTTAGAGCTTAGTTTTACATTTAATTTGTATATTTTTTATTTATTTTAATATTCTATTATTTATTATATTTCCATTGAGTATTAAATCGAGCTTTTGTGGGACAATTTACAGCATTTCGCCCTAGATTTTGGCTACTGGTTCACAGACACGTTTGTTTTGTTTTTTGTTGGACGGTCCATTGTATATTCACTCGTTTTTATTCTGAGCTCTAAATCCTCTAAATCTACCCTTCATAGAAAGGTTTCTGTTTTTATTTTCATGATTTCATTATTAGGTCATCATGGGAAGGTTGACTGCTCCCCTTGTGGGCAAAAAAGACAAATGACAAATTGACATTGAGAAAGTGACGCGGAGTGAAGAAAGCAAAGGTGTGTGTGTGTGTGTGTGTGTGTGTGTTCGGCTGGTACATTTCAGAATTGATGGATTAAATTCCACAGACACATTCCTTTCACACTTTTATATGATCCAGAGATTAGCAGGTCTAAAATACATGCAGCCTCGGCACAGAATGCCTGCGCATGTCTCCTCTGAAACTTTAACCTTCCCGCAGCTCTCATCCTTCACTGAGGAAAACTCGTCAACATCCATGGATAACGCTGATGATGTCCCAGCTTTTGTATCAGTATTGTTCCTCTTTCCAACACCCTGAAGATTCTATTTTATCTTTATTTTCATAAATATATGTTGTCTCTCTCTCTCTCTCTCTCTCTTGTTTTTACTTGTATCATTATCAGTTTACTATAATTGCATAATTCTCTGTTTTTATGATGATTTTCATCGGTCTGAACTTGACTTGGATTCTCTCGGATTGTATTTGATTACTGAAATTCCTCTTACTGTTTTCCTTTCTTCCTCTGTGCAATTTTCTGACATTCATCTAAACTAAAAGTATATTTTAGCATGACACAGCTGTTTTCAAAATCAAAAAGTATAGTGTGACAATGTGTTCATTTTTCATCAGTTTTATGAGTTGAGTTTTATGTTCTGTTATATAAATGAAGTATTTATTTGTTAAAACTGTGTCTTCAGATTTGAGATAAATGGTGCTTTTTCCGAAGGGACTGTTAACTTATTTAAATGATGAATTATGTACACAAATTCAGCAGCACAAATGGCTGAAATAGGCTCCCCAACACTACTGTATTCAGTCAGAGTATTTCATGTATTACTGCATTATTGTCCAGTGCTCTGGTCAGCGGGTTTGCAGATACGATGAAGCTGGAAGGTTTTTAGGACTGAATGGAAACTCTGTCATGATTCTTTTAATGATAAACAGAGTTCTGCTTCTTTCTTCAGTGTGTTTCTGTTTCTGTATCTATGATCATTTCTATTAAATCATCGTCCGGACACGTTTTCTCTCATTTTTCATTTATCTTTCTGCATTTGCTCCTTTTCCTGCACAATCTGTGAAGTTAGTTTAGGTGTAATGATCGTTTCAGAGTCTTTTCTAAAACTATAAATACACAGAACTTCAGAAATAGACAGATGTGAGATGCAGTATGGCGCGCGTGTGTGTGTGTGTGCGTGTGTGTGTGTGTGTGTGTGTGTGTGTGCGGTATGTATATGGCTGTCATTGAGCTGTCATTACTGAAACAGAACAGACATCGGACAACGCATAAATCTTCCATCCGTGTGTGTGTGTGTAATTGTGTCAAAATGCCAAAGTGATACAATGTCTCAAAGCCAAAATGACCTTCTCTAACCTACTTAATTGTGTGTGTGTGTGTGTGTGTGTGTGTAGTTATTTTGACTATACTTGTGGGGACCAAATGTCCTCACTTATATTGTGAAATAATTTCTCAACCCATAGTGAGACATTGGTCCTCACTAGTTAAAAATGCTTATAAATCAGCCAAAAGATGTTTTTATGTAAATCTAGTGATGGTCACATGACTCTGTGATGGTAGGTTTAGGAGTAGAGGTTTGGTTAGGAGAGAGAAAATATCACTGACCTGATATAAAATCAATGAAGTCTATGTAATGTCCTCACTGAGATCACAAAACAAACCTGTGTGTGTGTGTGTGTGTGTCATTTCTATTCCTGCTACAATTTGAGTCGAAATGCTTATCTTCATGTGAGGTATATGAAATGACACAACATTTGATACATTCAGGTATAGAAAATGACTTTTTAAAAATATACAACCCAATGTACTTTTTTATATCCTGAGATCACGTTTTGTTTATTGGACAAAATATGGAATCAAAAGAGCAACAATTGAATGAAACATTTATAAAATACATTGTAAAATTAACTAGACCTTCCTAAAAGGTGGAAGAACTCATGGCACGAGTGCAAAGAGGAACAAAAACAAGATCACTATGTTCAGAATGTAATTCGGACTGAATACTGTACACTGTACTGCCTCCTATGGTTTAAAAATATCAAGTGCAACCACAGACATTATCCCATGACAAATGTGATGAGTGAGTAGTATGCTACTCCAGATATTTCATGCACGAAGAAATTATACTCTTATACACTGCAGAAATCGTAATAGGAGTATGGTAGAATGATGTTTTGAACATATCTGACAAAAAGGCATTAAAGACTGCAATTTAATCACATAAATATATGCACTGAAAACGTATTAAGACGTTTTAAAATAAATTTAATTGAATTTTAGAATATTTTTTCATACATGTCAGATTGTCCTATATATATATATATATATATATATATACATACACACACACAGTTACATGTAAAAATACATGTAAAATAATATTTATTGTATCATTATTTTTAGTGTATTTTTTCTTTCATGTCAGATTGTCTTATTTTACAGTGAAATATTACAATAATATTTGTTTTTATTTAGTATATATATGCACAGTTGCAATGTAAAGTAGTATTTTTGTATTATTTTTATATTAGTATTAATATATCACTATATTATACAGAGAAATATTATATGATCGTATATTATATAGTATTATAGTATTTGCTTTTGTTTAGTATTTTTGTCTTTTTAATTAGTGATAATAAAATCACCCTGTTTTTTAATCACATTTTAATGTGACAATTGCAGTTTTATCAACCTAAGTAGTGGTAGAAACGCTCATTTCTGTCTTTAATTGATTCAAACCCAAGTAAATCATCTCACGCTGCTATAAGGACGCGACACGTGCAGTATATGGAGGGTTTGAAGCAATAGATCTTCCACTCGCTAATGTATAGCTGTGTCATTGTAAATGAGGTCAATCTCCAGCGCGTGTTTATCGTGTTTGTCTTTAGAGCGTAATGCGATGACACCTGCCTCTGAAATCAGCATGTGCGAGACGGTCAAGGACACGAGCATCACCTGCTGCAGCGCTCAAACATGTCACTTTACAATCAGCTGCACAAGCGTGAACACTTTACATTGAAACAAGAAGATTGTACTGTGTGCCTTACATATAAAGCTACTTGGAGAGTTGAAATAGATTGAGGATAATTAGGAATAAGGAATAAAAAAAAAAGGACTTGCTGCTTTTCATACATAATGCATTGTTACTTTCACTCAGTTGGGTTATGTTTCTGCTACACAAACTATTTGAGTTGAGTTTATGAGGAAAGTTGTGTTGGTATTACTGAAGTGTGCGTGATGAAAACATCTAAACCTGAAAGGTTTGATTAAGCCATAAACCAGGATTAAGCCTTAGTTCAATTAGGACATCTAAAGACATTTTCCGATGTGCCGTAGGAAACAAAAAACATTCCTGTTGTGCATCTTGAGACAAAACAATGGCATTTTAAAGATATAGTATATTATACAGTAAGGGTTCAGACTGCAGGACTGCTGAATGACTAAAGAAACGTTATCAGTAAGATGGTAGAAAACTGTACATTTCTTGTCTATTACCACCTGATGCTTACACCAACGACGGAAATAAGCGCAGTTATAATAGCTAAATATGTGGGAGAGCGTTGCTATAATGTGATGATAGTGTATTGCAATAGGAAGCACATCAAAGTTACTACCGAATCAGAACTAGTTAGCACATCATTTGTAATGAAAGAGTTTAATGACAATATATCTGTTTATGGATACACTTAAAATAGTTACAGAATAGATGTATGGTATTATAAAAAATATATATATTTACCGTTAATCATACCAACATGCATGTAAAAAGTTACCTGAGAGATAGTTAGACAGAGAGAGAGAGAGAGAGACCAAGGAAAAGAGCAGAGAATAAGAGACAGAGCAACTGTTACAATCTTCTTTTATCTCTTCCTTGACCATGTGACTGAAACCCAAATGTGACACATTCAAACTGACCAATCAGAAGGTTAAATCTTCCCCCACTGTACTGAAGGTGTGACAGTTCGTAGACCCCCGATTGTCACTATCAACACCTCTTTGCCTTTAGGAATTCCCTAAAGAGAGAGGGGATTAAAACAGCAAACCAAATCTCTTTGTTTATTTGATAATATCTTTGGATATTTTCAGTCCCACAAATGTGCTTTAGTCTGGGAGTAGGCTTAAGCCTTGTCCTTAAATATCTCAAGCACGTTTAACTCAAAATTGTAAGTTGTTAATATAAAGACAAAAGAGTGTTGGGACAACGATAGACTGTTTTGCTTAAAGTCACCATTATGGTGATCAGTGTTTGTTTTAGTTGAACTCTTGAGTAAAACTAGTTTCCTGCTGGCTGTTGAAACTGTGTGTCTGCACATTTGCTCAGCGCAGTTGTGGCCCAATGGTTAGAATGTCTGACTTCTGACCTGAAGGTCGCAGATTTGAGTCTCAGTACAGGTGGTAAATGTAGGTGGGGAAGTGCATGAACAGCACTTTCCTCCAGAAAATACCACCCACTGCTCCAGGTGTGTGTGTGTGTGTGTGTGTGTGTGTGTGTGTGTGTGTGTGTGTGTTGGGAGAAATGTAAGGGATACTATACTTGTCCACACATCATTTCACTTTCATATAACCTAATTGAGCCTTCACAAAGCCCCGCCCCCTTTAGTTACCGTTGCTATGTCTGACAACTCATGCGCTCTCACGCCACACATCATGTTCTCATGTAGTGAAAAATACATTGTGGAGCAAAGAGGACACTGACAATGTATGAAAGAGTTTCATATTTAATATATTCTCATTTTTTAAAGAATAAAATAGCGTCTAGTGTCTCCGTTTCAAGCGCAGAAAGACGTGAGGACGCACAATTTTTCAAGTTCAAGTTCACCAACGTTAATCTACTAACTCCCCTGACCACTTTGACGGACATATGGCGGATTCAGGATTACGATTGGTCAGATCGCCTGTCAATCAAACTGCCAGCGAAGGGTCAATCGTACAATTCAGTCAAACGTACAAAAGCAGTGCTCTACAGCAAGTTAAATCTAGCCTTAGTTTTCATTTATTAAATTTAACATAGCCCAATTTGATTTGCTCAGGCACAAGTAATAGATTAATAAGACCAAAGGTTGCTTGTTTTATGTACCAAAAATTAATTATGTCTCATGTTTAACCACTATAAGACACAGCAGCAAATCCCCGAAGCACAGGCCGAGATGAAGCTGTTCTCAGTGGGTACACGAGCATTGAAACGGCCGCTGGCGGAATGTTGTTTCAAGTACGGAAAGTACACACAATTTTTCAAGTTCACCAACGCTAATTTACTAACTTTGACCACTTTGTCGGACAAAATGGCGGATTCTGGATTGTGATTGGTCAGATCGCCTGTCAATCAAACTCCTAGCGAAGGGTCAATTCAGGTTTTTTTTTTTTTTTTCTTTTTGATTACACAAAACACCAACATCAAGATTCAGCATTTGAATCTCAACAACAGTGACCAGCTTCATGGATTCCGGGAGCCATGCTTGACTTTTAGGGTTCAATCACATGACAACGACGTGCTTAAAATGGAGTCAAACGTTTTCCTTTGAGTTTACAGGTGACACCACTGTCAAAACAATCCCCATTCATACAAATCCATGAAAATGTCTAAAAACGCAGCTGGTCGGCCATTAGATGGCGATGAAACACTATAGACTGAACATGCAATGTGCATAATATCATCATTTTCACAGATTTGCGTTTTTGTTGTTCACACAGAGACCATTTTAAAAAAAAACGTGCGCTTTGAAACCTGTTTTCAAAAGTTTGTGTTTTCAGGCCACCAAAATGCCATTGTCGTGTAAATGAACGGCCAAAACGCATAAAAAGTTTTATGTTTTTAAATGTAAACAGCCCCTAATTATATGATGATTCCCAGAATGCACTGCTGCATGAAGTATGTCTCCGTTGTTGAGATTCACACGCTGACTCTTGATGTTGGCGTTTTGTACTCTCACACAAAATAAATCTACACTATTTAATATATTTATCATAAATGTATGGAAAGTTTATTTTTCTTTGGTGTAAGTGGCTGTAAATTGTTAACCAGTTTGTTATGTATAGCCTGTCCTGTCTGTTATGGAGGACCAGGAGTGCCACATTAAAATAAAACCATGAATCAATTAATTCATTTAATAATTCACACATAAAAATGTAAATAAATAAATCACTTTTTAATAGGCAAATAAATAGACGTATTTAAAGTTGTTTATTTAATTCCCGTTTTTAAACGTACATTAATAGAACAATAAAAAAAAATACATTTGGGCTCTTCAAATGGAGGCGAAAGCTGATTGGTTGCTCCCACGTGTGTACTGTCCAATGGCATTTTAGCACTCGATTGACAAATGGATAAAGAAAAGCGTTTGGCAAACCGAGAGAGAAAAGCAATTGGCAAATCCTTTTTTTAAAAAAGCGTTTTAAAAAGCCATTTAAAAAGAGATTTAAAATGATTTACAAATGTATTTTTTTATTGTTCTATTAATCTACGTTTAAAAACAGGAATTAAATAAACAACTTTAAATATGTCTATTTATTTGCCTATTTAAATGTGATTTATTTATTTACATTTTTATGTGTGAATTATTAAATGAATTAATTGATTCATCGTTTTATTTTTATGTGTCACTCCTGGTCCTCCATAGTCTGTTGGCCCAGGTGAATGGTTTGCATGATCCATTAGACTCAAAATCACTCCCGTCTGTTTTAGTGAGGTCATGTTCAGCGGTCTATGTCAAAGTGTTTGATAGAGTCAATCAAATTGAAGGAGGTTTACCGGTCACTGTGCCAGATGTACACGGGACGCTTCAGCAGATCTGTTGCACAAACCACCAGCGATCAACCGAACCTTTTGCCTGCACACCCACTGAAGCTAAGCAGGGTTGAGCTCAATCAGTTCCAGGACGAGAAATCTCCTGGGAAGACTATAGGCTGCAGCTGGAAGAGGTGTAGGAGAGGCCAGCAGGGGGCGCTGCTCACCCTGCGGTCTGAGTGGGTCCTAATGCCCCAGTGTACTGTTCAACTATGGCAAGCCATTTTTGACTTTTATTCATTTTCAGGATATGAACTTGTGATATCAACAATTACATTTTCACTAGTTAAAATGTTAATTCTTGATATCAGGAATTAGATTTCCACTAGTATAAACTATAATTGTTGATATCTGCAATTGTATTTATTCTCGTGAAATCTCTCCATAGGCTGCCATTCAAATTCAATTGTTGATATCAAGAATTCATTTCTTACTAGTTGAAATTCCAGTTTCACATTTCAGGAATTCAATTCTTACTAGTAACAATGCAAATTTCTGAAATCAACAATTACATTGTTACTAGTGCAAATGTCTATTCTTGATATCAACAACTGAATTTCTACTAGTAAAAATGTTCATTTCTGATATCTGAAATGAATTCCTGATATCAAGATAATTCATTTCTTACTGGTTGAAATTCCAGTTTCACATTTCAGGAATACAATTCTTACTACTAACAATGCAAATTCATTTCTTATAGTTTATACTAGTGGAAATGGAATTGTTGATATCAAGAATTAACGTTGTTACTAGTGGAAATCTAATTCCTGATATCAACAATTAACATTTTAACTAGTGAAAATGTAATTGTTGATATCACAAGTTCATATCCTGAAAATGAATAAAAGTCAAAACGGCTTGCCAAAAGTTGAACTGAGCTGTACAGAGTGATCTTTCTCAGAAAGAGGAGCAGTGTAACTCTGGTGTAAAACAGCTCCTAAATCACTTTGCTGCTGGTGGTTAGTTTGTTCATTTCACATCACAAGTTATAAAGTACTTTATTTAGTTCTTACAACTGGCGTGGAACCACTTGACTAACATTATATTTATTTTTTTAATACTTTGATAACGTTGAGTGTAGAGATTAAAGTTTTGACCCCGACGTGATTTGAACACGCAACCTTCTGATCTGGAGTCAGACGCGCTACCGTTGCGCCACGAGGTCTTGCGGTCGAACGCCGGTTTTGACCGCTAGTGATTCAGGCAGAGCCGCATTTGCAGTAGCCGTGATTAACCAGAGGTGAAGTCAAGACCTAGAGCAAAACCAAGACAATTCTTCGAGTTAATAAGATCGTTAAAGGGATGGTTCAACCCAAAAGTAAAAACACTGTCACCATTTACTCACCCTCAATTTGTTCTAAACCTGTATGAGTTTTTTTTTTGTTCTGTGGAACTTAAAAACTATTCTGAGGAAGATGGGTTGGGTAACCAAACTGTTGAGGGGCTCCATTGACCTCCATAGTATGGGAAAAAAATAAACTTACCATGATAGTCAATGGGGACCAGAAACTAGTTAAAATGTTAATTCTTCATATCAACAATTCAACTTCCACTAGTATAAACTATAATTGTTGATATCAAGAATTGTATTTTTACTAGTGAAATCTCACCATAGGCTGCCATTCAAATTCAATTGTTTATATCAAGAATTCATTTCTTACTAGTTGAAATTCCAGTTTCACGTTTCAGGAATACAATTCTTACTAGTAAAAATGCAAATTTCTGATATCAAGAATTACATTGTTACTAGAGCAAATGTCTATTCTTGATATCAACAACTGAATTTCTACTAGTAAAAATGTTCATTTCTGATATCTGAAAATGAATTCCTGATATCAAGATAATTTCTGATATCTAAAACGGCTTTCTTACTAGTAACAATCACATTCATGATACCAGAAATGAACAATTTTACTAGTAGCAATTCAATTGTTGATATCAAGAATAGACATTTGCACTAGTAACAATGTAATTCTTGAAATCAGACATTTGCATTTTTACTAGTTTGTATTTCTGATATGTGAAACTGGAATTTCAACTAGTAAGAAATGAATTCTTGATATCAACAATTGAATTTGAATGGCAGCCTATGGTGAGATTTCACTAGTAAAAATACAATTGCAGATATCAAGAATTATAGTTTATACTAGTGGAAATGGAATTGTTGATATCAAGAATTAATGTTGTTACTAGTGGAAATCTAATTCCTGATCTCAAGAATGAACATTTTAACTAGTGAAAATGTAATTGTTGATATCACAAGTTCATATCCTGAGAATGAATAAACGTCAAAACGGCTTGCCATAGTTGAACTGAGCTGTACAGAGTGTAACCCTGGTGTAAAACAGCTCCTACATCACTTTGTTGCAGGTTTGTTTGTTTCACATCACAAGTGATAAAGTACTTTATTTAGTTCTTACAACCAGCATGGAACCACTTGACCTACATTTTATTTTTTTGAATGCAATACAACATAATATTTTGAGAAAGCGAGATTTAAGGTCATACAAGCATATATCAGATGACCTCAGCCGACCTCTTTTAGCAACAAAAGTATTATATTATATTAAAGTAATAATTAACATATGTGAATTTTGTCTCCACACGGTCAATAAAAGCAGTTCATATGTGGAAAACTTTCATGATCAATGTGATCCTATATTGTTTGAGTGAATTTAACCATTTCTGTAAAGATCAAGTTGAAAATAGTAAGAATAATATTGTTTCCAGCTAATAATTCAATTGAATTGGTTAAAAAGAATGAACGCTTATGTCATTTTTTACTCACCCAAACCTGTTTCTTTCTTCTGTTGAACACTGAAGAATGTGAGGAACCAAACAGTTACGACTTCCTTAGTATGATAAAGAAAATATTATGGAAGTCAAAGGCCGTCAAGTCTTGCCTTGTCAAGTCGAACACACCTTGTGGACAATTCAGCTGCATAATTTATTCATGTTGCATTGCATGCTGGAGTTTTGTACTATGCTGGTATCCAGCATGCAACATTTTGTTGAGATTCATATGCTGATTATTGATTTCTCTGTTTGTCTAAACGATGCAGTTATTCAAAATTTTTTGTGTTTATGTTTTTATTAAAATTTGTTGGCAATGTAAATATATACCAATACAGGTCACTTATGATCAATCATTAGACTGCAGATGGGATTAGTGAATCGGGCTGCTTTATGATGATTACATTACCTGCAATAATTAGCCAACGTTCAGTGATTGCGTTTTGACTTGGCTTTCTTTGCTACTGCAAATGTGTTTTATTTATACAGTGTAACATATTCTTCAAAATTCTGTTTGCCATCCAGCAAATGACATATGATAAAATAAGGCTATAAAAAAGAACACCATTATTCCATAGCACAAAAAAGACTTTTTATTTCAATAAAACATTTATATTTCTGTATTGAGTTATAGTTTTATGTTAGTGAGTGCAGTTAAATGTATCTTTGGTTTTAAATCTATTCTTGGTAAATATGATCAACTGTCCATTCCTTTGATTTAAACTCTACATAAACTGAACAATTCTTAATCAGAAGCAAATTTTTTTACGTTCTCCTATTCTTTTCCACGAGTAATATCCAAGTATAAATACATTTATTTAAAGTGCAAACACTAAAGGACTGACCCCGACGTGATTTGAACACGCAACCTTCTGATCTGGAGTCAGACGCGCTACCGTTGCGCCACGAGGTCTGTGACGACACACGTGGAATTTTATTAGTATATTCCTCAAGGTGAAACGCGAGTTCTTTATATATTCATTGTGCTACAGCGCCATCTTCTGTTCTGCCCAGCGAATAAGATTTAATGTTTAAACATTAGAATGATTATTAAAATATCAACAAATGATTTAAATTTTAGATATTCACGACCTGTCTAAGACCAACTAATATCAGAATGAAATAATCCTTATTGAATTAACATTTTTAGCAAACACAATTGTTAATAAGATGCATATATGGCTTAATTTCATAATCGTTCCCGGATCATAATATGTGTTAATACCTTAATAACTTTGAGTATAGAGATTAAAGTTTTGACCCCGACGTGATTTGAACACGCAACCTTCTGATCTGGAGTCAGACGCGCTACCGTTGCGCCACGAGGTCTTGCGGTCGAACGCCGGTTTTGACCGCTAGTGATTCAGGCAGAGCCGCATTTGCAGTAGCCGTGATTAACCAGAGGTGAAGTCAAGACCTAGAGCAAAACCAAGACAATTCTTCGAGTTAATAAGATCGTTAAAGGGATGGTTCAACCCAAAAGTAAAAATACTGTCACCATTTACTCACCCTCAATTTGTTCTAAACATGTATGAGGTTTTTTTTTTTTGTTCTGTGGAACTTAAAAACTATTCTGAGGAAGATGGGTTGGGTAACCAAACTGTTGAGGGGCTCCATTGACCTCCATAGTATGGGAAAAAAATAAACCAACCATGATAGTCAATGGGGACCAGAAACTAGTTAAAATGTTAATTCTTGATATCAGGAATTAGATTTCCACTAGTAACAACTATAATTGTTGATATCAAGAATTGTATTTTATCTAGTGAAATCTCACCATAGGCTGCCATTCAAATTCAATTATTGATACCAAGAATTGATTTCTTACTAGTTGAAATTCCAGTTTCATATATCAGAAATACAATTCTTTCTAGTAAAAATGTTCATTTCTGATATCTGAAAATGAATTCCCGATATCAATACAATTTCTGATATCTAAAACGGCTTTCTTACTAGTAACAATCACATTCATGATACCAGAAATTTGCATTTTTACTAGTTTGTATTTCTGATATGTGAAACTGGAATTTCAACTAGTAAGAAATGAATTCTTGATATCAATAAATGAATTTGAATGGCAGCCTATGGAGAGATTTCACGAGAATAAATACAATTGCAGATATCAACAATTATAGTTTATACTAGTGGAAATTGAATTGTTGATATCAAGAATTAACATTGTTACTAGTGGAAATCTAATTCCTGATCTCAAGAATTAACATTTGTGAAAATGTAATTGTTGATATCACAAGTTCATTTCCTGAAAATGAATAAAAGTCAAAACGGCTTGCCAAAAGTTGAACTGAGCTGTACAGAGTGATCTTTCTCAGAAAGAGGAGCAGTGTAACTCTGGTGTAAAACAGCTCCTAAATCACTTTGCTGCTGGTGGTTAGTTTGTTCATTTCAGATCACAAGTTATAAAGTACTTTATTTAGTTCTTACAACTGGCATGGAACCACTTGACTAACATTATATTTATTTTTTTAATACTTTGATAACGTTGAGTGTAGAGATTAAAGTTTTGACCCCGACGTGATTTGAACACGCAACCTTCTGATCTGGAGTCAGACGCGCTACCGTTGCGCCACGAGGTCTTGCGGTCGAACGCCGGTTTTGACCGCCAGTGATTCAGGCAGAGCCGCATTTGCAGTAGCCGTGATTAACCAGAGGTGAAGTCAAGACCTAGAGCAAAACCAAGACAATTCTTCGAGTTAATAAGATCGTTTTGGTTCAGCCCAAAAGTAAAAATACTGTCACCATTTACTCACCCTCAATTTGTTCTAAACCTGTATGAGTTTTTTTTTTTGTTCTGTGGAACTAAAAAAAATATTCTGAGGAAGGTGGGTTGGGTAACCAAACTGTTGAGGGGCTCCATTGACCTCCATAGTATGGGGAAAAAAAATTAAAAAATAAAACTACCATGGTAGTCAATGGGGACCAGAAATATACAACAAGCTTTTTGTTGTTGAAAAATAAATGATCGATCACATTATCTAAAAATAAAAAAGTCCATCATGACCAACAATTTTGCTACTAATAAACCACTACTTGCCACTAATTATTTTCACAATAAACAATATTTGTACTAGAATGCATAAACATATTCAAAACATGTTTACAATATAATTTCAACTATGGAAGCATTTACAAATACAATGCATAATTTGTCTCGAAATGTGTTAAGAATAGAATGTGCACATTAACTGAGACTTCAATATATAAATATCTGCTTTATACGTATATTTTGATTTTAACATTTTAATATACATTGATGTCTATAAAAGTGATAAAACACATTTTTTTCAAAAAAGATAAAATGTAGCAATCCCAAAACATATAAACATAAAATCTATCAATGGTGTAATATTATTATAAAGAAAAATAAAATAAATACAAAGTGGGAAAAATATGAAGAAAAAAATGAAAGGTTTAAATTAATTTAAAAATGTGTTAGTTGATGCAAGTCATTAAGGTAAATAAAAAAATCATCATAGGCCACGTGCTGCACATAAATATGATTACCACTCATATCCACATGCTGTACAACCGAACTGAACAACAGTGATGTCATTAGAAGCATGTGAAACATACTTAAGATTGTTTCTCTTCACTTGCATTGCGGTCAAGTCAACGTGTGCTGATCCTCCGATACACGAGATATGGGACGACTCTATTAATAAAATCAGCATGAGCTTTGGAATATGAGTTGAGTATCAAACTCACAGGGGATTAGGTGAATGAAGCAGCAAAAGCCAAAATAGTAAAGTTCAGTTCATTAGGATCTAAACCAACTACCTTCATCCCTAAAACCAAGATTCACAAGTCCTCCTGAGGGAGCAGTTGCAGAAATTTAAGTCATCTGACTCCTAAACTCCTGTGAGTTTAGGGCGGGATTACCTGTGTATCTGAACAATGGAAGATAAGTAAGTAAGTAAGCAAAACCTTTATTTGTCCCGCAGTCCCTCTACAGTGGTAGAATAGCAGTATCACACACACTAAGATAAAAAACAGAGAACCTAAAATAATAAATAAATCAACTAAAATCAACTATACATAAGTGGGTTGAAAATTACGCTAACAGTATTGCACGTTTCAAAGATTGCACAGTGAGATGGCACATTACTTGTATAAATATTGCACATAAAAAGAGTTGCATATTAGCAGTGTTTATTGTGAAGTCTGACTGCAGCAGGAAGAAAAGACCTGCAGAATCGCTCTTTCACACACCGAGGGTGGAGCAGTCTGTCACTGAAGCTGCTCTGCAGAGCTGACAGTGTGTCCTGCAGGGGTGAGACTCATGGGCCAGCATAGAAAAGTTTCGCCAGAACCCTTCTGTCACCGGAAGACAGCCTAGGACAGAGCTGGACTTCCTGATGATCTCGTCCAACTTGCTCCTCTCGCTCTCAGTGATGCTGCTGCTCCAGCAGAACACACCGTACAGGATGGCTGGGCTGATGCCACCACAGAGTCATAGAAAGTCTGGAGCGCCCCTGCACTCCAAAAGATCTCAGTCTCCTCAGGAGGTAGAGCCTGCTCTGACCCTTCCTGTACAATGCGTCCGTGTTGAGAGTCCAGTCCAGTTTGTGGTTAAGGTGAACATCTAGGTACTTCCAAGAGTCCACTGGATGTTCACCGGTGAGGGAGCAGACCGGTATCTGTGGAAATCCACCACCATCTCCTTGGTCTTCCCTGCGTTGAGGTGGTTTGGCCGACACCAGTTCACAAAGTCCTGTCGTCCATCGTCGTCGCTGATCAAGCCAACGATGGCAGAGTCGTCAGAGAACTTTAGCAGTGTTGTGTCTGAAATCTGCAGTTTAGAGGGTGAAGAGGAAGGGCGTGAGGACCGTGCCCTGGGGGACGCCCACAGTGTGCAAGACACACAGTCCCGGGCTCTCACAAACTGGGACCTGTTTGTCAGATCATCCAGGATCCACTCAGCCAGATGTAAGTCCACTCCAGCCTGCACGAGCTTGTCCCTCAAAAGCACCGGCTGAATGGTGTCGAATGCGCTGGAGAAGTCGATGAACAGAATCCTCAAAGTGCTGCCGGGCTTTTCCAGGTGAGTTTAGCACGGTGTAGTAGGAAGATCACAGCATCCTCCGGTCCGATCCCAGGTCGGAGTGCAGCGGGTCCTTCGCTGAGCTCACCTAGAGCTAGGACCAGTCTATCCAGTGTCTTCATCAGATGTGACGTGAGAGCCACCGGCCTAAATCTGCTGAGGTCCCTAGCGTACGGTGTCTTGGGCACTGGTACTACACAGGAGGTCTTCCATAACTGTGGTACCACCCTCAACTTGAGGCTCAGGTTGAAGACATGCCCAGTGATCCCACACTGTTCTTCTGCACAGGATTTCAGCAACCTGGAGTTGATGCCGTCTGGTCCAGCTGCCTTCCGTGCTTTGATCCTTCTCAGCTCATTCCTCACCTGGGCCGATGTGAAGGTCAGGGGTGGGATGAGGGGGTGGATGAGTCCATGGGACAGTGAGGAGGTGGTGAGATGTGTTGGGCCAGAGGTGTGAAAGGCTGAGGGAGTGCGGCATTGTCCAGGTGATGAGGTGTGGAGCAGCTTTGTGGGGGGTGACTGGTCAAACCGGTTGAAGTAATGGTTCAAGTCGTTAACCCATTGCAGGTTGCCCTCAGCCTGGGAGTGGGGTGATTTGAAGCCTGAGATGGGTTTTAGGTTCCTCCACACCCCCCTGATGTTCTGCTGCTGCTCCTCCATCTTCCACCTGTAACTGGACTTGCCCTCCCTGATCTTCCGTCTCAACTCCTTCTGTCCAGCCCTGAGCTCCTCTCTGTCCCCTGACCTGAAAGCTCTCTTCTTCTCCTTCAGTAGAGGTTTGATGTCAGAGGTGATCAGCGATCAGCTGTTCCCTATTGTAAACAATGGGCGCACAGGCTCCGACGCACATTGTGATTCGCGTAAAATGACCAAAACTAAAGTGAAATCAGAGAAAAGTGGCAGGCTATGCAGTGCAGAGAATTAAATGAGATATGTACAAAAAAATATACAAACATAAAACATCTAAGTAGCTAAAATCGGAGAAAAAATGAGAAATAGGGTGAGAGCTGTTACCATTTGTATCACTCCGCTTGATGCCACAGTCATTGCGGGTGAGCAAATCCACCATATTTTTTACAAATACTACACTTGTTGTACCACAAACTGTAGTTTTAAGAGTTTTTTCAGGTGAAAATGTGCTTGTTTAAACCTGAAATATGTGCCTCATAATTAATCATAGCACGTATTTTACAATTTGTTTAGATGTTGTCAGAGATGTGAGCTCCAGGCCACCAGTGGCCGTTCATTGCTCGTGTACCCACTGAGAACAGCTTCATCTCGGCCTGTGCTTCTGGGATTTGCTGCCGTGTCTTATAGTGGTTAAACATGAGACATAATTAATTTTTGGTACATAAAACAGGCAACCTTTGGTCTTATTAATCTATTACTTGTGCCTGAGCAAATCAAATTGGGCTAGGTTAAATTTAATAAATTAAAATTAAGGCAAGATTTAACTTGCTGTAGAGCACTGCTTTTGTACATTTGACTGAATTGTACGATTGACCCTTTGCTGGAAGTTTGATTGACAGGCGATCTGACCAATCATAATCCTGAATCTGCCATTTTGTCCGACAAAGCAGTCAGGGGAGTTAGTAGATTAACGTCGGTGAACTTAAACTTGATAAATTGTGTGTACTCACGTCTTTCCGCACTTGAAACAACATTCCTTCTGATGTTCATTCATGTTTATTTGATGCTATAAATGAACTAATATGAAGAGATGATCGAGGAGCTACAGCGATCTGTCACGACACATTAAACACACACTAGACGCTATTTATTGATTCAACTTCTTTAAAAAATGACAATATGTTAAAAATGAAACTGTTTCATACGTTGTCAGTGTCTCTTTGCTCCACGATGTTTT